>OZ020519.1:26320486-26720281 GCA_963971425.1 Bryoerythrophyllum caledonicum | reverse complement strand
CCCGTAGGTGCTCTTCCCCGCAGGTGCTCCCTCCCCGCCGGCGCTGCGTCCGCCCTTCTCTCCCATTCCTCACTTCTCTTCTTTCCTCTCCCAAACCCTAGCCGCAACCAAACTTATCTCCCTCACACCTCCTCTCCATTCCTCTCCCTCACAACTCTTCTCTCTACACACCTCCCCTTGATTCGTCTCCCTCACGAACCCACAAGCCTCCAAACCCTACTCCAAATCCTCTCTCTCACACTGGCAGCCTCCTCACAACTATGGCAGGGGTGTGCGCGCGCACACCCCTCCTTGGACTACACAAGGATTGATATCCGTAGTTGATACCCTCTAAACGAAAACCCTAATTTTCAAACCCTAATTGATACCCTGAAAAGTTACCTATGTTGATAACCGGATGTTGGTACCCATGAAATCATACCCTGGTTGTGATACCCGGACCTATTGATACCCATAGATGGTGTAGAGAATATCTCAACGAGAACTCGTTAAAAATGCTTGTTATAGTGCAATTAGCTTGCATGAAAAAATGAGGTTTTTTTTGTAGTTTTAACCGTAGGATCTCAATGAAGACTTGTAAAGTAATGTACTCACAAAATTTCATAAAGTTTGACCGCACGGATTGAAAGATTATAATGTTTGAAGTTGAGAAAAGGCTCATTTTCATCCCTGCGTTTTATGGATCAGCAGACTTTGACCGCAATTGGTGTCTAATTTTTGCATTTTAAAGGGTCTCGATTAATTACCATAATGTTAAGCATGATGTTAGTTGGCTATATTCCAATTTTTAGAGGTAGACAAGGAGCGTAGCATATTCAAAAAAATTGTGCAATGAGTGGAGGTTCAAAAATTCTCAATTCACATCATATTTTTTGAGGAACTCGATACTGTTTTAAATGAGAATCCAAATGGTCAATAAGTAGTTGTACATCACATAATGCCGTAGGAAAAATCAAAAGTGAATCATATGAAGATCTCAAAGATTTATGTGGAAAGGTAGAAGTTTTTTTGGTACCTTGACCGAAAATCTGTGACAATGTGTGAAAATAATTGAGTGGGATTAATCATTAATATGCTATTTCACCAAAGAACTAACAACATGCTTAACTCGATGGTATTGGATTTAGATCTTCTATAGTGGAATTTTTTTGAAAGGTAGACAAAGAGTGTAGCATATTCAAAAAAATTGTGCAATGAGTGGAGGTTCAATAATTCTCAATTCACGTTATATTTTTTTGTGAACTCGATATTGTTTAAAATGAGAATCCAAATGTTCTATAAGAAGGTTTACATCACATAATGCCATAGGAAAAATCAAAAGTGAATCATACGAAGATCTCAAAGATTTATGTGGAAAGGTAGAAGTTTTTTTCGTACCTTGACCGAAAATGTGTGACAATGTGTGAAAATAATTGAGTGGGATTAATATGCTATTTCACCAAAGAACTAACAACATGCTTAACACGATGGTATTGGATTTAGATCTTCTGTAGTGCAAAAGTTTTTAGAGGTAGACAAGGGGTGTTGCATGTTCAAAAAAATTGTGTAATGAGTGGTGGTTCAAAAATACTTATTCCATACTAATAGTGATTATCGTTTTGTAATGATATGCAGGTTTTTTGAGTGTTGCGTTATGGCACCACCAAATATTGACAGAATCTGGGAGAGCCACGGCTGGTGGATCGCGGAAGTGGATGAGTCGAACGCCTTCTTGTGGGTGACGGATTATCCTTTTGAGCTGGGGAAGCGTACATCGGCGTTGGGGAAGAGTTTTGGCAAAATTCAGGCAATCACTCTTCGACGTGATGATATGGTATACGTTACTTGCGCAGTGGGTCCAGGTCAATCGGAGGTGAAGACTTCTCTTTCGAAGAAGTTGCTTCTTGCACCTGTCCCTTTGAATCTTCTTCAAAATCCAGGTCAAGTGAAGTTCCTCAAATCATTGCAAACGTTTTGGTTGAACATCTCTCTTGCGGTACGTACTGCTAGACACAATAACGTCTTAGCATGTTTAGCGTTATCACCGGAGATGGTGCTGAAGGCTAAGAAGATTATGGAGGAACATATCAGATATGAGGCATTTCGGGAGAGGGACCCATCACGTGCGACAACTTCAGCCCCACCAGCGGAACCAGAAGAAACAGAAGTCTATCGAATTCTTGCTGAGCCGTTGCAATTGGATTGGAGACCACTGGAGGGGGGGAGGAGAAGTGAAGGCCAACATCCCACCACAATTTCTGAGGTACAAACATTACCAAATCCGCCATTAACGAGTAGACGTCCTACGAAGAGGCCACGACGTATTGAGAGTGATGTAGCTTCTGGTTCAAGAGAAGGCCCATCAAGTTTGGATCCAAGCAGGAGGAGGTTGACTGGGAGAAGTATAAGATCGGGTGGCAGGGTTCCTAGGTCAGGGCTGAGGACGTCTGATGGTCATCGTAGGGCTCCTACATCTACAGTGGGAGATTTAGCTGATTTGTCAGCCATGGCGCCAGAGGAAGAAACATTTCACAACCTATCTGACGGTGTTCCAGAGGATTTTGAAGACACTACGGAGATACCACAGGATGTTCCAACTTCAATGTATTTAAGAGCACCAGTGCCTACAACGGAGGAGATTGCAAAAGGATCAGTGTGGGGGAATTTTGTATTTAAGGCACACATAGACCGTATTGTCTCTGTGGAGAATCCGGAAACAAACCACCGGGTTTTATCACAGAAGAGGGTCAGAGAAGTATTTAACCGCTTAAGAGACCCAGAATCCGCGAGTCGGGTGAGTAGACTGGTACTTCGACCGATCAGATATATCGTGCATACTACCACTGATGATGGTGTCGTTGAGAAGGAGGAGTTGCCATTTCCGTTGGTCGGAACGGCACGAGAGTTTGAGCGCATGTTCATTGCACATGGGAGTGCTTCTGCAGAGGGTGCAATGGGATCCCAATATTCTTGGCTTCAAGATCATATCATTTGGGAACCGGTGGATGGGCAACACATAGTAGCAGCTTGTAAGTTTGCACAGCAGCAGTGGAGAGATGGTACTATGCCTATAAATGAGTACCTGGACACGTTCGAGCGGCGGGAGGCCTCTTTTGTGGTATATGATGATCGCCGGTTCTACATTGAAAAGTCTGCACGGATCAACGTGGCGGAGTTTCAAAGACAATTATATTCTACCATGGAGGAGGATTTGAGGAAGCTCCGTCAGATTTGGGATCTATACGGGAGGCCTGATAGTACAATACGTGCGGACGATGCACGTAGGGCTGTTGCTTTGGTGAGTGCGGCTAGTGCAGTGCATAAATTGCCCAAGGGGGATGGAGTTGTCACGGTGAAGAGGTTGGCCAAAAACATGGAGGATCTGACCAATCATGCGTGGAATTCGAGCAATGATTGCTTCGAGGCTATCATTCAAGTTTGCAAGGACTACGAAGCCGACATTCTCTTTTACAGCAAGGAGGAAGAGGATAAGTGGAAGGACATGGCGAGGAAGAAAGAGCTGGATCCAAATGTGGACGTGCGACCAACAAGAAAGGAGATGACCCAGAATTGGTTGAGGCCATTAGGTAGGGTTCCGAATCCATATTATCTTCGATTGACAAAGTCTGCTGCAGCGAAGCCGGTGGGGGAGGATGGAGTAAGACCACGTCAAGCATATTACTTTGACGGTGTAAAAGACAAGAATCCACATCCTCGTACGATTGGCGGTGTTTGTGACCGATATCAGAGACGAGAAGCTGTGATGAATTGCATCCGTTGGTTGATGGTGGAGAACAAGGAAAGTACACCTGATTCCATGGAGGAGTTCTTTCGTATCCGTGTTGGAAAATATTTTCCGAGGAGTAACGCACAACTTGATACCTTTGGGAAGCTTTTGAATGCTGCCACGAAAAAAGCTTGGACTGCTCCTGTACGGGGGAAGGTGTCTAAACTGGAAGACATAGGCTACCTCATCCCCCCTTCCATCAGGTTTCATTATGGTGACATTGCAGCAGGGGGGCGTGGATACATTGGATTGTCCGTGGATGTGGGAGAATTGGCTACTGCTAATTGGGAATGGCAGATGGAAGTCAAGAGGCCAGGGCAGAGCGACACAGAGAATCTTCTTCTGGTTCGGTGTAGAAGACGATTATTCCGCACCGACTACATAGAGCTGGGGAAACCATGTTTGTGGGTGATTGATTGTCGACGTGGCGGTGGGAGGCATGGAGATGGTCATTGGGGAGACGCCCAGTTATCCGCAGTTTTTGCACAGCTGGCATTATGGATGGCAAATATTGAACGATGGAACGTCATCTTCTTGTTACCAGCGGCCGTATATGCCAACGAAGACTTTTTCACGAAGGTGAAGCTTCCAGAGGAATGTACTATGCGACGTGGATGCTGGGCATTTGATCCCAACTCGGTTAATCCCTATGCTCTCGATTTTACAGAGAATGGGCGTTTGGAGCAAGTAGTACAACCGATTGGCGATGTTGTGATTTGTATGCAGCACCCTCTGGATACATCTCCTGGCCCGAACTATGTTTCTGGAGACGTTCCACTTCCACTTGTTTTCTTGGATCATTGGAGTGAGGCACGCCAACCCTCTGAAGTTGATTCACTTGAGAGATCTCCATTAGAGTTGGCAAGACTAGTGGGCTCATACTTGCCCCGTGGTTGGGGTTTAGTGGCGTGTAACATATCTACGGCCATTCCCACGATCCTTGAAGGAGATTTCCAGGGATCTGAGGTTTTCATCATTGACGATTGTACAGACAGAGTTTCATTTTTGTACAACGAGTTGTCCGACAATTTCCAAGGACAATTGTTGGTCAGGACTGGTGGAACAAATACTCGTTGCAACATCGTACCTGAGACCGAAGAGGCGGTTGGTGGAGTGAGGAATGAAGATGACAATGAGGATGGAGGTGGTTTAAATGAGAGATTGCCACGTTCAGGTACCACTGAAGATTTCTCATCTCGCAGTGGTTCAGACGCCGATGAAGATGGAGTGAACCAGTCTCCTCCAAGAGATACGATTCCATCAACGCAGCGGGCGGTGGGAGATACTTCAGGGCAGACATCTGCAACACCTACAGAGAGGATCCAAGATACCGGTGTAGTGGATGTTGGTTTGGCGGCAGGGACAAGAGGGGGGCGTACATTTGATGGTCCTAGGCTGGAGATGGAGGAAGAAGAATTGGATTCATTGGAATTTTTTTCGGTGCAGAGGAGGATTCGACAGCCTTTGATGCCTTCTGAATCAGAGCCTGTATCGGAGACACAAGAGACGTTCGGAGGTACTCAGAGTGATACCGGACTAGGTTTGCCTTTCGTTCCAAGATCTAGCGTATCCGAGGACATCATTGCATTTCAGGGGGCCTTCTCGTTAGAGCGAGAGATGTCCTTCAATCGAGAGGATGGCTTTTTCTACAATGATGATAGGGTAAGGCATACGCGGGAGGGTGTTCCTGGCAATTACCGATATGTTGAGTGTGCATCCATTGGCATCGAAGGTGTGGAAGATCGTCCAGTGCAGGATCATGAACTGTCCGCTATGGTAGGTAGCGCCATTGGACACGTGGAGGGAGTCGTTCCGCCAGAAGATGAGCTGTGAGCCGTGGAGCTATATACTATAGTAGAGCATGCATGCAGTTTAGGTGACAAGTACGTTAGTATAATGTAGTTTGAGATGTGTCTATCGTTCGGTGGGTGGTATATATTTATATATTGGGTGGTCTATATGATATGTTTGATTTTAGAATTCCTCGGCAATAGTGTGGAATTGCTTGATTATGTATGTTTTTGCATTATAAAATACAGTGAGGTACTTTACACTGTCTTAGGAAATTGCACATATATTTTTGTATCTCTTACACATTGTATTTGTAGTGCACTACTCTAAAATCCTATAATAACTCATAACAAATTTATAATCTCTTTGGGCACATGATTATAATTTTGTAGCAGGATTTGTAAACTAGATTAAATATCATATATTTTCTAAAAAAATGTAGCAAATGTAAAAAATATATTACTGATATGAAAATGAAGATGCCAAGGTATGACACGACAAACACCAAAAAAATTTGACAAAAAACATACTAAACTTTTGCCAAATTTTGATTTAAAAAAAAGTTATGAGCAAATAACTTGCGGCTTTCTACCAGCAACCAGTGCACTTGGCCAAGTGCATAATTGCTTAATTGCGAGTTCCACATGTCTTTGAATGCTCTACATGACTACACTAACGATGAAATTTAGTGTTAACCACACTAATTTGTCTATAAATGCAATAAGTTATTTCTCTTGATGAATATTTTTACCAACGATGTTTACAATGATCCCCTCTTTAAAGTAGTAGTACAGATAGATGGGCTCTGAGTCTGAAAAAAATCCTCGAAAGTAAAAAGTTATGCCACGTCCGAAACAATTAAAGCCTGGTCACTCTAAATATCATCTTTAGTCTACTGATCTAGACCCTTAATTTGAGGTGTTGCAGCAGCTAATCTCGTCATGGAAGAAACTGATCAGAGCGATCGGCGCGTCACATGCATCACGAAAACCAGGTTTATCATCTACTACTTCGTAATTCCAGCTAACATTACGATCACATCTCACTGAACGAGATGCGGCAACGAAGGAGGTGAAGAAGATGATGTAATCCTTGACATACTCTACATATGATGTGGAGGTGAAGAAGATGATGTAATCCTTGACATGCTCTTCACAGTTACAGATCCGAATCCTCATTTCTCAAGCGTTGCAGCAGCTCGCCTTGTCATGATCATGACGGTGCCGTCACTTGTGTCTAACGAAATCTACTTCTACGCAATCATATTCCAGCTATCTATCCAGAAAATTTGCTAACAAACTCTCTCACATCTTGTGAGACTATTAACCGGTACTGAATGAGATCGATGTGGCAATGAAGGTGGTGACGAAGAAGATGATATAATCCTTGACACGCTCTACAGTGTGACAAGCGTAGAGTACTCATTCTGAAGTTTGCAGCAGCTTACCTTGTCATGATCTGGATTGATCCTAGCGGCGTCGTCACTTGTGTCAAACAGAAGTGATTCTACGACGGAATCATCCAGCTACCTATCGGGAAAATTAGCTTTCGAATTCTTTCACGCCTTGTGAGACTAACTGGTACTGACTGAGATCGATGTGGAGACGAAGGTGGTGGAGGAGATGATACTTCACGCCTGGAATGAGATGTGGCGGCGGAATTGGTGAAGAGGATGATGATTTAGTCCTTGATCTGCTCTGCATTCAATAATAACTAGTGTACACAGTTACTGTTCCGGATCCTCATTCTGAAGTGTTGCAGCGGCTCATCTTGTCATGATCTGGATTGATCATAGGGGCGCCGATCGAAATCGTTGATTATCTACTACTACGCAATCATGCAGCTATCTATCCAGAAAATTGGCTTTCCAATTCTCTCACAAGGTCTTGTGAGAGTAACTGGTACTGACTGAGATCGATGTGGAGACGAAGCCGGTGGTGACGAAGATGATACTTCAGCTTGGGGAGGCGGAGGTGGTGAAGGAGTTCTAGTCCGAGAGATGATGATGAGATGATAATGCAGGAGCTAGCGCGCGCCTTCGGGCAGGACCCCCAGGACGCCCTCGCCGCTCTTGAGCAGCTGCAGGTGGGGGAACTTCATGGGGTGCTTGAGCTCGAACTCGTTGACGCGCAGCGGGCGGTTCTCGGCGTACGGGATGAAGTCCTTGGACGTCTGCGTGTCGGGCGGGTACCCGCGCAGGCGCCGCGTGGTCTTGCCGAACGTCTGCGAGAACAGGTGCTGGTTGGCGTGGACGTGGCCTGTGTACCCCTTGAGGTGGTGCCGCGCCTCCATCACCTCCAGCGTGTCGTCCTTGAACGCCTCGAACGTCTTCTTCGTGACGAGCGTCATGTCCGTGTACGGCAACACGCTCATGCTCATCGTCATCGGGCTCTCGCGGCAGTATTTCTCCGTCGTCCCCGTGATCGGCCTGCATACAGGCATCGTCAGCGATGGCCGCCTGATATGGGAGATCGCCAATCACGAGAGATCAACTCACCGGACTTTCCGGATGTCGAAGGTGCCGGTGCAGTATTTCATGTCGTCGGGAGTCTCGCGTTTGCTGCACCGCCATTTGAGGGGCGCCGGGTCGTTCACTTCCCCGGCGTGCGCCAGCTGCGCGTAGAAGAAGTTCCGCCCGTCCACCTTGTTCTCCGTACTCTGCACATGAGATGGAACATGAATTATGCCCACCGATTGAACATGACGTGCAGGGTCCCCGATCTTCAAATCATGACGTGAGTGAGAGAGAGAGAGAGCGGCGCAAAGTTATTAGGGCTGGGAACGATCCCTCGCCACCCCGTGTGTGCAGTATGACTTCAGGCGCAAACCACGAGGGAGGAAAAAGTCAGGATTGAAAACATACCAAGTGGTAGGCGTTGGCGATCTTGTTGTGTCGCATGGAGTCGGTGAGGGCGGCAGCTCGCCGGGACCCATCGGAGTAGCCATGGCCAACGACGTGGTTGCGGTACGCGGGAATGGTGCCAGTGTATCCCGGGATCGGGCCTTCCTTACTGATCCTAGCCCCAGGCACCGTATGCATTTTGCCCGGAGGCAGCGGCAACGGCAGCCTGGGTGGGCTCGGCATGCCGGAATCGTTCACCATGGCTCAAGACTCCTGCTGCAGCGTCACTCGCGTCCTGCAACTACCACAATGATCTGACTTCCTTCTCCCTACAATCGCTTCCTCAGTATTTGATCATTGCAGCACTGCCTGATTCTCATGGAGCTTGTGCGACATCGTGGTTCGGAGGAGAGTCACAGCGGAGACGGCGGCAGCAAGCTGGTGAGAGATGATTTAACGTTGCCGAGGTCGTTTCTGGTTTGAAAACTGAAACGAAATGGCTGGCAGGATGCAGCATTTACAGGCACCAGTCGGATACCTAACGTCCAGGGAGTTTGGATTCTCGCTGTGGGCCAACGGGTGGGTCGTTCTGCATCTATGGGGTGACCAAGTGCATCCAGAGTGGAGACTGGCGTCATCTCCTCTGCACCAGGAGCTCAAAATTACACAGTTCTCGCCTAGCATTGCACCGGGCCTGCCCGTTCGGCTACCAGCTTGCGAAGCTCGTGGAATCCAGCGCGAACGGTCGCCGCGTCGAGATTCGCAGCGGCACACCAGCCTCCTTTCGTCTCGCGATCAAGGCTGCAAGTGTCGCATCAACCACAGCAGCGTAGTTGATCCCCTCTCCTTCGCGACCACCGAACAGCTAACTTTAACCTCAACTAAACTCTCAGCTAACTTTACCCTTTTCTAAACTCTCAGCTAACTTTAACCTCATACCACCATCCACTACATTGCATGTGTAGTAAACATTTAATACGAGTACGTACACTGATTGCGAACTAGGCGTTTAGTGTAGTGAGAGAGTACTACACTAAATGCCAACTTCTACACTATTTGTGAATTTTACTGAATATCGGAATTTTTATTTTTTTGCTTGTGCACATGTAGTGGATCAATAGTAGAGAGGATTCTAGGCGGCTAGTGGGTGGTTGATTGGAGCTCACATTAATGACATTGGTGGCTAGACACTAATCGCCAACTTATTGACACATAGTTTACCAGGGTCAGTATACTATTTTGTGTCACCACACTAAATGAGATAATTAGATTAGCGCCAAATTTGGCTATAACTTATGGGAAGATGGTTGTATTTCAGGTTGGTGGAGGTGAATACCTTGGTGATTACATCTTTGTATTTCACGTTGGTAGAGGTGAATATCCTGGTGATTACATCTTTGTCCAGGAACGTGGGGTGCCAGTTGTAATGGTAAATCCTTCTATGACCAAGTGTCCACGAATGGGCTTTTTTAGAACCTAGGAAGGTTTATGTGATGTCACTTTTCAACAATTGCTTTTCAAATTGTTTCTTGACACCCAAGGGACCAAGGCATTTATTGGAATCCTTACCTCATTGATTTCCAAGGTGAAATTTTTGAGAGTGCAGCTGTTGGATCTTTTTTTAAACTTACATGAGATGATGTGGTTGAAATATTGGGTATCTTAATCGCACCAATTGAAAAGCACTTGCAATCAAAGTTAAAAACAATTTTCTCAAGGGACACTTAGTCCTTTAGAGGTCAAAATGGAGACATGTAAGACTTTGCATGCTATATAAGTACTTGAATTATTTTAAAAGTTGTCTAAAGTTTGATTATTTTGTGTTCATTTTTTAAAAACTTATTGAAATCATTTCCAAATGGTCCCTAATTGATCTAAAATTTGCATTACATGAAATGAAAGAAGTTACTCCATCCAACATGTTCCTCATATTTAAACTAGTGGTTCATTGCTTTCATAGTCATTTATTGTAGTGTAACTCATTGGCCTTGGTGTAGTGGTTTGGGTCATGGCATTCTAACCCTGGTGGGATCTTCTTTGGTTTGGGTCATGGCACACCGGTGAGGTGGTTGTGAGTTCAAGTCCTATTGCCAATGTGGTGCCTACCACCATAGTCCACCCAATTATGGTGGGTTCCCAAGGCCTTGTTGTATAGGGACCCACAAAGCCCTTGGAGGAGATGACATGTCCCTTTTCTCTCTAAGGCAATTAGTGTAGAGAAGCATAGAAAAGTGTTTATTCTCAAGAGGGGGGAGTAGTTCTATGTCCCGTGACCATATACTTAGTGAAGAGAATGAACAAACACTATATTCACGTCGGTCTCCTTTGGAGACCAGAGTTCTTTTTCTGCAACTCATCTTCTCACGGATTATTAACCTGGTTAAGAGATCTTTAAACCATGTCACTACATTAAATACTTCAAGAGTAAAGTGTCACTTTGCTCATTTAACGAATTATTAACGCGTTTATGATATCTTTAACCGCTAAAGGACCAAGTGTAAAAAATGGGCTTTTCGAAAGTTCGGTCAAGTTCCTATTGTGTCAATTTCCAACATTCCTCTTTAAAAAAATTTACTTTAAAAAAGGCATACTAAGACCTTAGTGGAAAAATAAAATTTTCCTAAATTGGGAAATTGATGAAAAAGTTATAGGGTTTTGAATTTCAAATGGGGAGAGGGGACACCTCGGGCACCTCCAAAAACTTTTGCTAGGACACCCTATTGAATGTGAGATTTTCAATACTTGCAAGTAATATTATTTCGTTTCATAATGTCAAAAAAAATTCTTGTCTTTCGTGAAAAATAGCATACCAACCCAAGTCAAACATTTTCACACATTGTCACTCATTGTCAGGCAAGGTACAAAAAAAATTTCTTTTTTTCCACATAAAAGCTATAAATCTTTATATTCTTCACTTTTTATTTTTTCCACAACAATATGTGGTGTATCTTCTTATTGACCATTTGGATTATCAATCTAAAACATGTTAAGTTCGCAAAAAATTAAGGTGTGAATTGGCAAACTTCGAACCTCCACTCCTAGGACAGTTGTTTTGAATATGCTACACCCGTCTTCTACCTCTAAAAATTGGTGTGTAAGGAACTAACATCATGCTTAACAAGATGGTAATGGATGTAGACCTTGTGTAGTGCAAAAAGTCGGCACGAAGTTGAACGCAGGGATGGAAATTAACCATTTGCTTAACTTCAAACACTATAATCTTTCAATCTTTGTAGTCAAAGTTTATGAAATTATGAAAATATATTAAGAAGAAGAAGAAGAAGAAGAAGAAGAAGAAGAAGAAGAAGAAGAAGAAGAACACCGGTCCCCGAAGGGAGCCGGCGTGAGTAAAGTGTCCGTTCATTCCACCACTAAGTCCATGCCCACCGGGCATGGGTTAGTAGTATGGAACTACTTCCCTCTTTCGAGGGTGGACACTATGTACCCATTAACAAGTGACCAATACCAAAGGATCCTAAGGTCCCAAAAAGTCCTAAAAGAGGGAGGGCAAGTGCGGTGAAATGCAAAATGCAAGTGTAGATCTATGGAGGGGGGTTTGAAGCGTCCGGAAGGGGTTGGTTGTTTTCAAGTTTACGTTTATGAAGGAGTATCGACATAGCATGTTGAATTGCAATAGTGTTAATATTTGAAAAGGTGGTTTTGATTGAAGTGATGGGGATTTTATATGTTTCTTCAAGGGTTGTCATTGAGGGGATGAAGGTGGTGGCTCTAGCACCCGCGGTGATGACAATGAGGGGGTCTACTTTCCATCCTAGTGCTTGAATATGGTCAAGTAGTGGTTGGTATTTATTTGTTTTGTTTGCAATAGTGTCCGGAGAGAATCTATCATTGCAATATGTGAATTCAATAAATTGGATGGTGAGACTAGGGTCTATGTGGTTTGATGGGAGGTCTTTGTATGAAAGTCCTTTAACACATAATAGGTCCGGTTTGAATCTTGCATTACACTGGCATCTTTGAGTATGACAGATGCAGGGTAATAGCCAAGGAGGGACCGTATTCTCTTGTGGGTTGTCATTAAAGGTTCCGGCATTCATGAGAATGAAACACCGGGATTTGGTTGATGATATAAGTAGTTTACGAATAGCCCATACGGCCTTGTTATGTCTTTTGACAATTAGTGAGTGTGTATGTGGGTTTTGGCACTTGAGTAGGACATGTAGCCATGTCTCTGGGTCCGTGGTGTTACAAATTGGACATGTAATTGTAGGAAATCTTTCTATTCCAAAGAAGAGTTGTTTGCGGGCATTACCCATGTATTGTCCGGTGCGGAATTTGATTAGGCATGTGATTTGTGGGTCCGTAATTATGGGGTTCTTCCAAAAATTGTTGGACATTAAGTTGTGAATGTTTGGGTTGCCGGTCCATTTATCAATATTGGGGAAGTTTTCTGTAAGTTTTTCTAGGTTATTTATAAGATCATGTTTTTTGAGGTATTTGTCCAAGAATGAAAATATATTACTTAATAAGTCTCAATTGAGATCCTACAGTCAGAACTAGAAATCAAAGTTTTTGTTTCCTTCTTTGTTCATTGCACTGGAATCCAACAATTTTGAAGTGTTTTTGGTGAAAAACTGTCACAGTACCTTAGGGGTTAAACTATGTCACTACATTAAATACTTGAAGAGTAAAGTGTCACTTTGCTCATTTAGCCTCCAAATCACTCAAATGATCAAAAAAGTTTTTATCACAGCTTACACCGTAAACAGACATCACCGCAACTCCCTCCGCAAACAGACATCACCGCAACTACCTCCGTAAACAGACATCACCGCAACTCCCTCTTGTTCGTGCGGCTGCTGATGTTTCAGAGGTCGGAGCGGAATCCTTTCGGGAACCCAAGACCCTAGGGTTTAGGGTTTAGGGTTTAGGGTTTATGATCATGGCTCTGGAATCATCCACAGCGAAGTTGCAGGTTGAAGTCCCCGACTCTCCTCCGCATGCCACACCCGCTTGCGATCCCCTGCAATGCCTGACCTTCTGCGTCCGCCTTGCGCTCTCAGAGGCCGACAATCTGCCTCTTCCTTTCCGCCAAGGGCTCCTGCACCATGACTATAATCCACCTTCAACCGGTGAGATCATTTGTTGGCAATCTCTATCCTTGAACATGTGAAAGATGGTTGTATCATTGATTAGGGAATGTGGGTGCTGGATGACTTGAGATGGATGCTTGGTTTTCCAGATGATACGGTCGTCGAGGGCTTGCCCGTGCATCCCTTGTATGTCCATCTGGCGGTGGCCTTGCATAGATGGATCTGTGAGGGACGCTTTCCCCGCAACCTGGCACCCATTGCAGGTATCAACGAGGATGAGGAGGCTTGGAAGCCGCAGTTGGATGCGTGGACGAACACAGTCGTGACGATGGGCTCTGCTCTAATCGAGGTGATTGGTCCGCTTTCACGAGATTGATGTCGGTCATGCTTTCGCCTGGAATGGATTGGTGTCTGTCATGATTCTTGACACTACTTGATGGACTTTGGTGTGTCCAGCTGTGGGAAGGAATCGCATTTCAGCTTGACGTGCAGGAGCCATACTGCTCGCTTCTCAAGGGTATGTCACTTGCCTTCCCTACACTTGTGTGTATAAATTGTCTGCGGCTGATGGAATTCTAGTTTTCTCTTTGACATGACATCTGGGACTGTGAATTGCTGCAGATGGGTTCAAAACTGTGGAAGGTCGTTGTGCAACTGACGCGTACCGGAGGTACGAGCGGCACTTACACCCATTGTGCAACTTCCACGCTGAATTAGTATTCTGGAGTTAGCACCGTGGCCCAGTTTTGATGTGGATGCACTGCATTGTTTGCAGTTTGCGGTGTGGAGATTTAGTTCTAGTGAACCAGAGGTTCCTCCTCCAAATCAAGGTCTCTCGTGTTTCATGCCTTGTGGATCTCTTGTTCTTTACTTTCTCAATTATCAGATAGTCGTTTTTAAATTTATTTTTCTAATGTTGAAAGCATGGACTTGAGACCATTATGTGTCCTGGTAGTGAATTGTGTCCTCAGGGTTTTGTCTTCTTTTTCAGGATGTTCGTTGGTATCCAACTTTCCGAGCCATGATGGAGGCAGAGGGTCTACCCCAAGTTCTTCCCGGAGTAGGCTCTATCAGCGAAGGTACTATCAAAAGTCTTGTAGTTCACCGAACTTCTACTCTTGGGGTTCACCGTGCTCTTGGTATTATCAGCATTGCATTTTGATATTGCAGCTATGCACCAGGAACTCTTAACGACTTGAACCTCTGCAGGCGTGAGTGTTTATAGGAAATTTTACACCGAGGCGAAGGAGCAAGCTCATGGCGTGTTGGGAATTCATGTGGTTCGCCCTGTTCAGAAAGACCCTGTTGACCTCTTAGCTGACATCCTCAATGTGGGTCTCCTTCCTTTCCCATCGCAATTCTGAGACTACCAACTTGGACCTGTGGTTGTCGTTTACAGGGTGATAGATTATCATGAGTCGTCTGGGGCATGTGGGTTTCATTTGCAGGCACTTGGAATGGATGGAATGAGAGCTTTACTAGGCTTGCGAACTACGAACGGTACTGTTAAGGAAGCTCTGCCACCCCCCAAGTCAGTCCTCGTTGACTCATTCTCAGCTCTGCAGAATCCGGATGTAAGTCTTGGTTTACATCTCATATGATTTTCGTTGGCAGCAAATGAGAATATTTTTGCTGAATCGTCTCTTCAACTGGATCGTGTCATATTCTTAACGAGGATGATTTCGGGGAAGGTTGTGCCCTCCAGCTTGAAATGAGAGTAATCTATTCGGGTGCACCATGTGGACTGGGCAGTCTGAGTGACGTCGCTGCTCTTACTCTAAAAACTGGTGACTTCATTGAATTCGCTAGTTGGTGTTGGCCAAGTTGAAAAGTGGAAATGTGGGAGTGGTGGAGGTCGCAGGCTGCCGGATATCTGTAGGGGCGCGAGCGCTTGCGAAGCATGTCCCACGCAGCCTTGATGGCTGGTGGGGAAGCATAACTGGGACGGGTATGTCCTTTTTACCGAGTTCTATCGCCCCCAGTGGATCAATTCATATACTCTCCGAAGTGCATATTGATATTCAAATGAAACGTTTTAAAGTCCGGTAGAATCATCTGTTGAAGCGCAGAAGCTGAAAAGAACAAGCTCGCGGAGAGCACTTTACATCGCTTGATGATGCACACAGTCTGGATGAATATTCATCTCGCTCCTATTCCTTTATTTGAAATTCGTGTCGCGGATGGCTACGGTGCACGATGGCTGGCGGATGGGAGTCAGGTATTGTACTTGTCCTGTTATCAATTTTGAGAGAGTGCAGAGCCACCGATTGATTTTTCGAGAGTAGTAACATGCCTTCTGTTTGACAGCAGAGTGAGTCTAATGTAGTCAACTTATCGGTGTAGCACTGACAGCCATTTTGTTGTTTGCTGGCACAGTTCCGCGGATTTCTAGAACCTCCCATGGAGGCAGGGTACATGAAGAAATGGAGGCACTGAATGGACCCGGTTGCGAATTTGTCGTTGAGAGTGTGACCCACACGTTGTGGACCTTTCTGGATCCCACACCAGTTGTGAACTTTCACCTACCAGGAAATAAATAAACTAACATTTTCACTCTCTCGTAACCCACCTTGATTCATTCAATTTGTTGCAGCACTCCCGATTTGACATGGTGGCTGCGTTGCAAAATGGTCGACCAGGTCCATTACTCGTTCGTTCTTCCAGTTCCACCAACGTATTTACAGGTAATTAAGATGCCGTGGGGGAGGGGAAGGTGGTCCGAATGGCGGTGTGGACTCGCTCACGCAGGGTGCACAGGAGCAGCAGCAGCTGGCAGGCATGGTAAAAATAACCTGCGCTTTCACAAGGACAGCCGGAACGCTTCAACAAGCGAGTTATCATCGCTAGACTAACAGAAGACGGACATCGGACTAGGACCCAGTTCGCATGAGTCGTCACGACCGGGCGCTTCGTCACGAACGTATGAGTCGTCACGACCAGGTCACTCGCTTTCTGTGCAAGCTCACCGACCCACCGTTGGCTCCGTCACGGCAGCTATAGGGAATAATACGAGGACTGGTACTAGTTAGGCGCCATTACTGCGAGGCTGCCTCCGCACTTACAACTGGCGTTTAAGTGCAACCTTACAGAGCAGAGGACCCGGTCACCCGTCGCAGTAGCCGCTGGCTGGCTGGCTGAGTGCCAAGTTCCAGCTCTGTGATGACAATTCCGAAGGTGTTGGGTGTGTAACGTATTAGGTCGTGGTGAGTGGCAGCGCGTGTGTGGGAGATTAGTGTAGAGAGGGTAGTGGTTGTTTGCGAGCGGGGTTGTGGAGAGGCGAAAGGGGTTGAAGGTGGGGGTTTCGGGAATCGTCGCCGAGCGGGGTGGCGATGGCGGAATTTGCAGAGGTGGAGGCGGCGACGGGGGTGCGCATGCCGTGGAACGCGTGGCCGAGCACGAAGATAGAGGCGGCCAAGTGCGCGGTGCCGTTTGCCGCCGTGGTAACGCCGTTGCATGGTGCGGGCGCGGTGAACGTGCTGCCGTACGCGCCGCTGCGATGCAAGACGTGCCGCGCGGTGTTGAACCCGTTCTGTCGCGTAGATTTCGACGCCAAGATCTGGATCTGCCCCTTCTGCTACCAGCGCTGCCACTTCCCGCCGAACTACGCGTCCATCTCGGCCACCAACCAGCCCGGCGAGCTCTACCCGCAATGCGCTAGCGTGGAGTACAAGATGGCGGGCGAGAGGGGATTGCCGCCCGTGTTCCTGTTTTTGCTGGATACGTGTTTGATCGAGGAGGAGCTCGGGCTCGTGAAGGCGTCGTTCTCGCAGGCGCTCACGCTGGTGCCGGAGAATTCCCTGGTGGGGCTGATCACGTTCGGGTCCCAGGTGCAGGTGCACGAGCTAGGGTTTCCAGAGTGCCCCAAGTCGTACGTGTTCCGGGGGTCTAAGGACGTGACCAAGGAGCAAATTCTGGAGCAGCTGGGCCTCACCAGCCGCGCCGCGGGTGGCCTCCAACGCGGCCCCGTCGGAGTGATCGCCGGAATTGGCGAGGGCGTCTCGGCGTCCAGTGTCAACCGGTTTCTGCTTCCGGCGTCTGACTGCGAATTCACACTTACCACTCTGCTGGACGAGCTCCAGAAAGATGCGTGGCCGTTCCCCTCGGACCAGCGCGCTGCCCGCTGCACGGGCACGGCGTTGACCGTGGCGGCGGGCCTTCTCGGTGCTTGCGTTCCAGGGACAGGAGCTCGAATCATGGCGTTCGTGGGCGGCCCGTGCACGGTGGGATCCGGCACCATCGTTGGCAAGGAGCTTTCGGACCCCATTCGCTCCCACAAGGACATCGATAAAGACGCGGTGCCGTTCTATCACAAGGCCTTCAAGTTCTACGAAGGATTGGCGAAGCAGCTTGTGGTCCAGGGCCACGTTCTGGATCTCTTTGCTTGTGCTCTTGATCAAGTGAGCGCTCCTCTTTCCGCTTCAGAAATCCCTATTGTTTGTTTTTGTTTGTATTTTATTTTTTTGACCCGTCTCTTGTGCACAATGCAGGTTGGAATAGCTGAGATGAAGGTGGCGATTGAGAAAACGGGTGGCCTTGTAGTGCTAGCGGAGAGTTTTGGCCATCCTGTATTCAAAGAGTCGTTCAAGCGGGTGTTTGAGTCAGGAGATCACGCGTTGCAGCTGTCATTTAATGGCATCTTTGAGGTTAGTTGCTCGAAGGAGATTAAGGTGCAGGGGATAATCGGGCCGTGTGCCTCGCTGGAGAAGAAGGGGCTGTCGTGTTCGGACACCGTGATAGGGCAAGGCGGCACGACAGCTTGGAAGTTGAGTGGATTGGATCGGAGTACAACGTTGAGCGTGTTTTATGATATCAACCCCACAACGCAATCTGGAGCTACAACAGCCACCGGCCAGCAGTTTTATCTTCAGTTTCTGACCTTCTATCAGCACCACGAAGGAGATATGCGAATTCGTGTGACGACTGTTACGAGGAGGTGGGTGGATGCGGCTTCACCCGGTGGAGTGGAGGCGTTGGTTGGCAGCTTCGATCAGGAAGCTGCTGCTGTGGTCATGGCGCGTGTAGCTTCTCACAAAATGGAACTGGAAGACGGGTTTGACGCTACGCGATGGCTGGACCGATCGCTCATTCGCTTAGCATCCAAGTTTGGGGATTACAGAAAAGATGACCCACACTCCTTCAACTTTGCTCCCAACATAGCCATATTCCCGCAGTTTATGTTCAATTTGCGGCGGTCCCAGTTTGTACAGGTCTTCAACAACAGCCCTGATGAAACCGCATATTTCCGAATGGTGCTGTACAGGGAAACTGTGTCGAACTCGTTAGTCATGATCCAGCCGTCGCTCTTATCGTATCCGCTCAACTCCCAGCCGGAGCCTGCGCTTCTGGATGTGGCATCCATTGCTGCGGACCGAATCCTCCTCTTAGACTCTTACTTCAGCGTAGTTGTGTTTCACGGGATGACAATAGCACAATGGAGGAATGCAGGTTACCACAAGCACCAAGAGCATGCAGCTTTCGCTCAGCTGCTGCAAGCGCCACAAGACGATGCGCAGGGTATTCTCGTGGAGCGGTTCCCTGTTCCAAGGTTAGTTGTGTGCGACCAACATGGGTCACAAGCTCGCTTCCTGCTTGCAAAACTGAACCCTTCCGCGACGTACAACTCAGCCAATGGGCCTGCCCCTGGAGGAGATATTATTTTCACAGATGATGTCAGTTTGCAAGTGTTTGTGGAGCACTTGAAAAGGCTGGCTGTCCAAAACTAGTATGTAGGCCACTCCATTCTTTTTCCTCCATCAGCTAGGTGGTCAATAAAGTGTGGCCCATGTACACTATGATGCTGGGGGGCTGCATCAGTTTCAGTTGCGCGCGCTACTCAACTCATCATGTGGTGGACAGGTTGGGTAAAAGGATTTGTGTTAATATGTTCCGAGTGGCTCTGGGGCATTGATTGAGTGCAGCAGGTATTATACTTACGTTGCAGGAGGTAGAACTGTAAATGTCACTTGGGCTGTGCTAGTCTACAGTGTAAAATGTTATTCAGCACTTGGGAAATGGATCAGTTAGCATGGGTATTATTCAACCACCATGACCACGTCTGTATGTTCATTTATTTCATGAAGCCTTGTGCACTGTACTAGTAAATGGACCCCATTTCTCTAGCTCCACCTTCACAGGTTTGTTTTTCTGTCTTTGCATGTCGGAGCACTACTCCCAGTTCAAATCCACCAAATATTTGCCATACGGTATCGATGTTGACAATGAACAGAAGTTGTCAGTGACCGTCTATGGATTCAAACCGGATGGAATCAGTCAACAGAGCATTCAAGAGTGCGTTGCGTGGAGTAAATGGGCATTTTTTCTGCCTGCACTCGACTGTGTGCACGTCAGACTGACGCAGAGAGAAGAGAGTGATCCGCAGAGACATGAATGGCGTGACGGTTGAAGCTTGAAGGGCGCGAACGGGTCCTCAGGTTCGCGCATAATAATCACTCCTCTTAAAACGCCACATGTGCCTCAAGTGCAGCCCAGCCGACGCTCCATGATCTTCAAATCCCACTCAGACGACGGTACAAACACCAGCAATTACTGCACCCAGCACTGGATCCATGATTGAGCCATCATCAGTTCTCAAGTGAGGGCAGCTAACTGACTTTCCTGGCCCTCCATTCAAAATCTTTCCACTTTCACCCTCCCCCGTCTCTCTCAGTCTCCAGCTCGTCATTGCAGCTACGTCCCACAGACAGTATTGTCTGCTCCCTCTCTCCCTCTTTCTTCTCCTCAGTTCCAGTACATACGCGGCTTGTATCTCTAGTAACCAGGGTGATTCTCTAGGCTTGCAGCTTCGTAAATTAATTTTATGATGCAGCTTGAACGTGGGCATTGTGTTTCTGGGTAGAGTGGAGTGCTTCGCTAGGCATGCGACTCCTGATGTCAAGCTCACAGGGAGTGTGCTGAAAGATTCCTCGAGCTAGGTTGAGCGAGATGAAGAAGTACGCCAGGCTGAGGTCAACTAGCTGCTCGTTCCCGGAGCAATTCGATGGCGAAGAGGCAGAACCTGATGTCGACTCGGGCACGAACAAGTGGAGCCGTTCGAAACTGTCGCCTCCGGTCCACGTGACCAAAGACGTCGATCATGCATCCTGTTCGTCCTCGCACAGAGTTCTCGCGGATGCTCTCAAGAAGCTGAGCTCTCTGAGGGAGACCCAGTATGACGACGACCCGCAGCCCCGAGGCGTCGCTACCAGCTGGGGGGCTCGAATTGCCAGGGACTCTGATGCTGCCGGGGGTTCAGACCAGCTTCATTCCATCGGGTTTGTTACTGGTAAGTGATCTAGGACCCGTTGCTGGAATGTGCAGCTTGTGAGTCGGTTCCTGAACTAATTGGGAGTGTTGATCTCTTTCCACAGTATGACTTAGAATCTGTCTGGAACTTTCTAGCAGGGAATAATTGGCCGAGGCCGCGGTCCGCCGTGGGATCCGAGTTCCAGAGCAACAGCTTTAGGAGCAGCAATGGGGGAGGAGCTGCGGCGGGGCGGAGCACACTCACCAGTCACTTCGCCCACAGACGAAGCTCGTCCATGCACGATGTGATCACGGAAGCGAGGCCCAGCACCAGTGCCGTGGGCGCCACCAGTGGGCTAGATGGGACGCGTAAGCTCAAGGGCGCAGGATGTGTCGATTCGGAGCAATGTTCGCCGCCGCAGCTTCGCACCGGGCGACGACTGCCCGTGACTGCCTCGACCAACGTGTCCAAGAGCTGCAGCTTGTGGGAGGAAAGCGAGGAGAGATGGTCCGGCAGGAGAGCAGGTGCGGTGCAGTCGCTGCGGTACGACCGCCTGCAAAGCTCGGGGGCGGATCCAGGGCTCAACGAGCTGGAGAGTTCAACGTCGAGGGAGCTGCAGAGCCAGTCGGTGCGGGAGGGCGCGGCGCACGCGCAGGCCATCGCGGCCATGGCGAAGGCGTACGCGGAGAAGTACGGCGTGGCGCAGGCGGTGGTGGAGTGCGTGGCATGTGGGCGCGGGCTCGGCGTCATTGTGGAAGGCAACAGCGCCGGCAGCTACGACTCCTCGTTCTGCCGCTCGTGCCGGCCCCCGCTGCAGCCGCTCCCGGGCGCCACAGCCACGCCTGCTGCTGCTGCTGCGTCGACGTCGTCCTCCAGCTCGTCGTCGTGGAAGCGCGGCATGATGCACTACTGCCGCAAACTCCTGCTGCGCATGGGCAAGAAACCAGGCAGCTCCCACAAGTACACCATGGTCTGAATCACCTGGATGATCTTGCCGAACTCCACTAGGCTCGCTTCAAGATATAGTACATTTATTTTCAAAAGTTTTGATCAGTCGATAGCTGGTGAGGCTGCATGCTTGATGACCATTCAATCAAGGCGCGCGCCAGCTACGAGCGCTGCGTGAGATTTTCAGCTGCGCCCAGTCCACCTTGCCTGCCGCGCGCCACACCAATCAACTGCATGCGCGCCCACATTTGCTCATCATCCCACTACTCGCGTCGATGCTTACATTCCCGTCTCACGATGTTCTCGTCGTTGTACTGTTGTATTTCCATTCATTCCTTTCACGTTCAGCGCATGGCTTCTGTTGGGGTTGTCTTCATGAACATGCGACCGTCGCCGTTCGTCCGTTTCCGTTTGTCCGTCGCCACTCGTTTGTCCCCGTCCGTCCCCGTTCGTCCGTCTGTATGTACTGTGCCCGTTGTAAATACTCGAGCGTATTCATACGTTTTTAATCCTTGGAATTAAATAATGTGGACGCCATACGTTAAGCCCTGGTTTGTTCGTGCCTATATAAAATCCACGCGTTTAATAAAGCGGAAAATTGAGCTGGAAGGTCGTTAAAAATTTAACGTGCTTTCTGCACGCGTTAAAAATTTCACGACCTCTGAGGATTTTCTTAATAAAACATGTCTTATCAATTAAAAGAAACAGCACATACATATATATTCAAAACATACAATTACAGAACATACACAAATTACATTCACAACTCAAATTCAAAACATACAATTACAGAACATACACAAATCACATTCAAAACTCAAATTCAAAACATACACTCACATACATAAATTCACAACATTTGTTTAAAACACACATACAGAACACACATACTCAAAACAGTTGAAACACAAACGTCTCTCAAAAAAACAATCACTGATTCAATAACAAACGACGAGTATCATTGACCCGGCATTAAAAACCAGAAAACCTGGGAAAAAGCATGGGTCTCAACTAAGACTATTCAACTAAGCTCTCATTGTTCTCAACGCTATCACTAGTCTGTTTGTTACAAAACTTGCTTACTGTTGATATCCTGTAACACTGAACGAACACTATCACTATCTCCACCATTTACCACCATCTGAACAATAGAACAAATAGAAATATTCTTGAAAACCGTCCGCTCCTTGTTCTTCCTCACGTTCTTTTGCGAAAACCACTCCTCAAACGAAAATCTCCTTGCTTCATCTGTTTCTGTTGCCTCCATTGACTGCTTCAACAAGCTCGAGGAGCTCGCAATCGCTGATGGACTCGTCAAAGAATAACGTTGGATTGATGAAGAAGGTCCTCCAGGGACTCCCACAATCAATGCACCTCCACACTGAACAAACAATTCAGTTAGTCTACTATCCCAAAGCAAATGCAAAACCTGTTAATACGAAGCTAACTAATTAATTAAGCTAACTTAATGGAGCTGTAAGTAACTTACAGCTGCTGATGCCGTTGCTGGTATTGTTGTCGTTGTTGGTGCAGAAACTGCCGCTACTGTTGCTGGAACCACTACTGCTGGCTCTTTGAACGCTGCCACAAAACTGACATCTCCACGCTACAAAAACACAACCATAAGTCATCAGCGTATTACCAAATTCACAACCAAATGCCAGAGATAGAATTGAAATCACCTTTAACAAATTCAACCGATCACTCTCGAGAGTGATAGCATCAGAGTGCGAAAGTTGCCTTCCATCAACGCATTCACCAGCTAAAACACGTTGCATAGCACGTTCAGACAAAGATTTGGACTCTTTGCTATATTTGCCATATGACTTAGAATCTCGGTGGCCAGTTACTTCCATGCCTTTGTCACGAGGCACAAATGCCTCTTCCAATCTAGTAATCCCGGTAGCACGACCTGTCTTGTTGGTCATACGCTTTCCAGAAGCGCTAGGAACAGAACTAAACATACAACAAGTTAGCTTTGACAAAGTATTTTTGCCAATAGCCACCCTCGTGAACCAAATTGAATTCTCCTTGCAAAGCCTGGGATCTTTGGGTGTAAGAAAGAAAGGATGGGGCTCATCCTTCAAAGCATACTTTGGCCAATGGAAAACAATGGCTTTGTAAGTATCAACCACATCCTTCAGAGAGCAAAGAACTGGCTTGGGAAGGCTCTCAGAAGAACACTGATGGATAGAAAGATTCCAGTTCTTGGAGCATCCAGGCCTGAACCTGAATTAGTAAAAACAAAAAATTAGTATTAACGAACAAACATGTGATACACACATGACAAAAACAAACATACATACATATTAAACAAATGACATACCTAAGAATCTCGTCGCCAAACTCATCCATTATGAGGTCAAACATAGAACTGTCCACTGCACGTAATTCAGAAGCACCTCGATTAAAGAAATTCTTCATTGAGAACCAGACAAACCTACATGTGAGGCCGGCAGCAGTGTGTGGGGAAGCTTGATCACTGGACAACATCGCCATCTCCTCAACAAGTGTGACTGTGTCAGATTTCATAACATCTCTGCCAAGCCCTACCTTTGAAGAACGAAGAACTGCCTCGTCGCTAGCAAACTTAACCCGATGATATCTTACATCAGTAAGAATGTTGACAAGAACCGGAGGGGCGATGGAAGTTTCAACAATGCGCTGCTCTTGTCGAGCCCTAATTAACCTCCCAATGGATCTCAACAACCCAGCTATCCTATATCAATGAAACAAGTTAGCAACAAAATTAAATATAATTTTAGCTTGAGCAACAAGACTGTGCAGAATTAAACCACCCTCCAGCTTAACACTACACGTAAAAATATAGATACAACCATGTAGATTAAATATACATACAAACTAACATACAAACTAACATGCAAACTAACATGCAAACTAATATACATGGTTGAAAACTTACGTGGTTGGATTATAGAAACTGCCATTCTTTTTCTTGATTTCAAGAATGAAAAGCAGAAGCATGTCCACAAAAGGCTTCAAGTCTGCCTTTTTAGACAGATCCTCAATCGACTCAACTGTGGAGTGTCCACGAAAAATTCTCCACTCATCAAAGGCTCTAGAAGCCCACAGCTCAGACCTCCAGCTCCTTCTTTGTCCTCTAGAGTTTACGTTTTTTCTTTCCTCAGAACCAGTAGAGACAAATCGACAACAGATTTTGCATTAACATCGTCTACGTTAACTTCATTATCCTCGTCGGATTTGGACTTGCAGTTAGCCAAAGACGGATGAAAGAAATCATTATCATTAACAAGATCTCTATCATCGAAATCAGACATGCGAGAAGACGCAATACACACATCATGAACAGTATTACGACCATCAAAAACAGGATCACGAACAATAGCATCCAAAACAGGAGACACGTTAACATCAGAAACACCAGAAAGACCAGACACATCAGGAACACTCTCATAGACGGTCTTAACATCAACTGGGGGCTTAACGTCAGTGGTATGACTACTGATACCAAGATCAAATGCATCACGACTCAACAATGGATGATAGACTTTGACACAGTTCGCAGAGGAACTTCGACTCTGCTCGTTGAAAAGTCTGGCTCTCTTCAAACACGGATCAGAACCATCAGATGGACTAACAAAAGGACGATGGGCCACATTGACGGTACCAGGCGTATTTAATAATACTGCAACGAGTTGATCAGGAGCTGACGAAGACGACGCACATACAGGAGACTTAGGAGACGCATCAAGAACAACAGAAACCTCCATAAAAAAGGACAGATAATTTCCCTGCTGAAATCGATCACACCGGATCACCATCATTCGCAACGATTGCAGCCTATCGCCTCGGATCACACCGACCCCATACATTATCGCAAAAAACCTGTAAACAAACGACAAATCAACAAAAAGTCAGCAACAGATAAGTAATAATAAACGCAATAGATAAATAGATCAGGTAATGATCAGATTACTCACCAAATTAGTTTGTGCGCTTACAGCTCGTCGCCGAAATGTTAAGAAGCACAGCGAGAATGATATAAATCGGCGCACCACGAGAATGTTATAATGCTACAACAGGATACGGCCTATGCGATCGCAGCACGTCCACAGCACGTCAAGAACGCACAAACCGCAATAATGCACAGACCGCAATTAGTCCAGCACTACAAACTCTCGCCAAAATAATGAGCGGAACCATTATAGACAAATGTAGATAGCACAAGACACAAAGCAGATACATATAGACATGGCAGACTTATAGACAAACAACACAAGACAAACGAAATAGACAAACACTGCAATAGACAAGCAGCGTGCATGAGATGCCAGTGCAAGACTGCGTGCACAAACATGCACATCGCAAGACAACGTGAACAGACATCCTCAGCGCAACAGCATGCACATACACATGCACAGTGCAAGACATCATACAACATGCACAGTGCAAGACAACACATTGCACTACAGACACAGGAGACACAGAAACAATCTGCGAGAGACACAGCACGAGAGCGCACTACAAAAGAATAATACAGCGCGAGAGACACAACGTTAGAGACACAACGGGAGAGACACTACGTGAGACACAGCACGAAAGACACAGCGCGAGAGCGCAACAAAAGAAAAACACAACGCGAGAGACAAACACTGCAGAGTTTTCACGCAAAATTTTCCTTTATATACCTGACTTTTAGGGCTTCTGTGAGTCGTTGATGAAGTTTAGCGGACGATGAGGATTCAATGTGGCTCGGATCGCGGAGAACGAATCCAGGCCCTTCATTCATGGTTGGCTGAGATTCCATAATTGCAATTGCATAAATCCCAAAGGATTGTAACTCGCTTGGATTCTCATACTTAAGTGCTAACATGCACCTCCATTTCCAGATCATGTACAATGCACAAGTTGGACGTGCTCGTCGTGTGATATCCGGGTAGTATACCCGATAATGCATGTTGATACCCGGTTTGTATGCTGATACCTGGTAATGTATGCAAATACCCGGATTATGTTGATATGTAAATATACCCGGATTATGGTATTGCACATACCGTGGAAGAACTTGTTGGATGTACCTGAGATTATGTTGATTCATGTACTTGTGATGTATGTTGGTGCATGTATCCGGTGGCGCTTATCATAATACATACCCGGTGATGTGGGTCTCATGTTTTTGGCTTTGTAACGAATGTACGTTGTGCATGTGTCCCGCGCTGTTGGACGTTGAAAGATTTGTAAAAATTCCATTGTAATCGGAAAGAAAACCAGGGCTTAACAGCGTATTACATCCTCCTGCGAGGGCGTAACCCTATACGTATTTCTCAGAAATTAATAAACATCTCGTATTCGATGAATAATTACATAATTTTGAGAAATATGCTAGGTATGCATGGATAAAAAGAAAGAATAGGCGTGTTTGTCGTGTCCATTAACCCTTCAACACCTAAGTGGACAATGAGGCACTGAGAGAATGTACGAGGGGTAATAATTTCTGCCAAACATCATCTATAAGATAGGTGCATTTCATCACAACCCCACTTCACATAAATGCATTGTACTGTAGGTGAACCTCTAGTTTGGCACCTCCATGTCAAATAATTAATTAAAGTGAGAAAAGGCCATTTGGCATCCAAAATAAAAATAAATTAATTTTTGGTAAGAAATCACATATTACTATATTTAGCACATTTGATGACCGTGGGGTTTAAACCCAAGACCTTGGTGTTCTAAATCAAAGCCTCCATGAATGCACAACTTTGAAGGGAGGCTTTTCCAAGCCCCACTCCCCTTTGATGTCTTCTAACGTGACAAAATTTGTAAATATGTAGTTTCTCTAGATTCGGCAATTTCAATAAATATTTTCCCACTTAATTCGGCAAGCGTTTTTCTAATTAATAAACGCCAAACTAGAGGTTCACCTATGGTAGTTTGTCAATGCTTGCATCGATTGGAGATCAAAGAGATGCGTAAGAAAGTCTCTTGAAGCTCCATGTGCGTTCTAAGTAACACAATGACAATGGACAATCGTGGTGAAACTTACAACACCAAAGGACAAAAAACGATCATGCTAGGCATTGAGGCCAATGTGCTCACAAGGGTTGGGAGAATCTATCAGTAGAATAGATCATGTAGAACAACTTCTACATGTATGGTACATTTGATAACAACCCCACATCACTGTAGCTCGCCAATGTTGCCATTGATTTTGTCTCTTTTATCTCTCTTTGGTAAATAACTCTACAATTACAAACAAAACTAAGTACGTTGTACACAAACACAACTTTGGCTCTCATTGTTAGCCGATTCAAATCTCAAACAAAGTGATGAAGTGGTCAAAGCAAGAGTCCAAGTTATCAAGTGCATAAATGTGAAACCAAAAGGTGAAAAGGAAATAGGGTTTCTAAAATAAGAAACGTCAAAGGGGTTAGGGTTACTATATGCGCTTTTGTTTGCCGCCACCTCTATGCATTTTGTAGTTGAGAACTTTGTGAGATTTCTTATGCATTGTGTAGCCTTGGTTCCACAATTCGTGAGGTGCAATTTGTAGAATTGTTTGTAGCCGCATGCCTCCATTGTCTCCATAACAAAAGCACCAAGCTTTGGTGCAACTTGGTGCAACTTAGGGCCGGTTTACATTAGGCTTGGGGTCGGATGGAAGGCCGGCCGGATTTGCCTTCAATCCGGCCTTCAATCCGGCCCCAAATAATGTAAAGCATTGAGGCCGGATTCTAGGGCCGGATTTCAAATTCATCATCTTGGCCCTAGTCAATGTAAAGTGTTGGGGCTGGATTCTAGGGCTAAATTTCCAATTTTTAAGTGTCTTAGATTTTCATAAGGCTCAACTAAAAATTATAGAAGCACATGTGTCAAGCTTTTGTCTTTGTTGCTTTCCTAGTTTAAAGAAAATAGGCTTCATATATTTTCTTTATATGTTTTCTTTCCTTACTACATTTCAAATAAAAAAATAAATAAGAGTATTTTTTCTATTTTCATAATTTTTTTTCCTTTTCTCTTATTTTTGATAGGTCTAAAATAAAAGAGTTTTTTTTTTCATATGTATGTAACTTCTAATTCCTCTTCCTATTTTGACTATTGGAAAAAAGAGTTTTATTTACTTTATTTGACCAAATCCCTTTTTTTGGGTGCATATCCAAAAGGAAAGAGTATTTTTACTTTTTCAAAATAAAAAATAAAAAATAAAAAAATAAAAAAAAATATAAATATAAATATATATATTTCAAAATAAAGAATTATTTTTTTCAAAATAAAAAATGATTAAATAATTTTTTTATTGATTGACCATAGCGATTTGAAGGATCCAACGGAGGAACCGAATCTGGCCCTAGATGGGAGTTTAGGCCACCCCAAACCTCGTCCCGATTGCTCCCTTGGGGCCGGAAGGTTTGGCGCCAAAACCATGCCACCTAAGGCGACATGTAGGATGAAATGTAGTTCCGGCCGGCCCTAAGTATAAAGCTCTTGGGTTGGATTTTGAGAAATTGAGAGACCCTATTGGTTGAAACTTGGAAAGTTCTGGCCGGCCCTCAATCCGGCCCCAAGTGTAAACCGGCCCTTAGAAGCGGTGTTTCTACTCACAAAGTTGCCGCTGTAGCGGGAATGAGCCAATCTTCTATGGCGCATTTGAGGAAGGATGTAGAAGGCAAGATTGAACGACAAAGAGGAGGGCGTCCAAAGCTTCTTACAAACCGAGAGAAGAGGGCCTTGTGTCATTCTCATTACTGTAGGTGGGCTTAGAACTGCATCTGCAACAGCGAAACAACTTCGATCTGAAACAAGTAAATTGTTGTCTGACATTACTATGAGGCGTGCTTTGAGAGAGGTTGGATCGGGTGCGTAAGTGCAAAAAGGAAGCCATTTCTGAGTCGTAAACATATTCTTGTACGCCTAAGGTTTGCTCAAAGGTATGAGAATTGGACCATTGATGATTGGAAACGAGTTATTTTTAGTGAGGAGACAAAGATAAATAAGTTTAACTGAGATGGTAGGTCATGGTATTGGATTGGAGATGGAGAATGCGTTGGACTTCAATATGTCCGTTAGACCGTGAAGCATGGTGGCGGGTCGGTCATAATTTGGGGATGCATGACTGCTTTTGGGCCGGGTGCATGGTACAAAACTGAAGGTACGATGGATAGGCATCTATACAAATTTATTTTAGAAAATTTCTTGTGGTCCACGACACGGAATTACAATCTGGATCCAAGTACTAGGTTGGTCTTTCAACGGGACAATGGTTCGAAGTACACAAGCAAGCGCGTGCAAGAATGGTTGGCATCACAACCATTGCAACTCCTTCAATGCTCAGCACAATCTCCAGATTTGAATCCCATTGAACACTTCTAGGCACTTCTCAAACGGCACATGAACAAATTTACGACACCTCCAAGAGGTATCCAAGAACTCTGGGAGCGTGTGTGTTCAGTGTATCCTAGTTTCACTGAAGAGAATTGCATGGTGTTGTGTGAGAGCATGCCACAAAGAATTAACATTGTGTCAAAGAGTAGGGGTTATTGGACCAATTACTAAAGATTTGGTAGGCAACTTGAACAAAACTGAGTATCTTTTAATAGTTTCTCATTTGGCTTTGCAACATACTTTCTCGCTATCAATATAATGTGAAATTTTGCATTCATGTGCACAAGCTTGTGCACTATCATATCCAATTTTCGAATCTGAAAAAGAGCTTGTGAATTGTTTGTGGTTGTCTGTTTAAAATCAGTCTGTTCAAAGTGCACTCAGAATTGTTGGTCAGTGTAATGTACATGCATCTGACAGTCAAAGTCCCGTTATCACCTCTCTGCACCTTTACGGACATTGGCTGTCCCCAGCACTTGTCCTTAGTGCTTGTCCTGAGCACTTGACGTGAGGTCTTGTCCTTCCCTGTCGCAGCAGGCAGAGGCGCACGGCGCACAGCAGGCGAGCTGCGCTGCGCCCAAGGTTCGGGCAAGGGAGTGAGGGACGAAGGCGTGGATGCCATGGATGCTTTGCAATGCTACGGATCCAGCTCGGATTCCGACACCGAAGACGATGAGGTCGACGACGGCGGCTTCCTTGTCAAGCGGTTCAAGTCTGCTGCACCTGATCGCGCTCCAACCACCACCGGGTCGTCTCTTTCTTCCCTGCCCCCACCTCCTCCGCCTGAGCTTTTCACCTCCGTTCCTGATGCAGGTGCCTTCCCCTTCTTCACTTTCACATCCATCATCGTGTTTGATTTTTTTTTCTACTCGAGGGTTTAGGGTTTTAGGGTTTAGGCTTGTAAATTGGATGCACCTCCGCATTGTAGATGTGCTATTCAACCTATTCGTGCTCTGGTTGCTTTGGCAGTGATGCAGAAATGGAGTACTCGTGAGCATGGAGGTCGAGTAAGAGGCTTCCCTCACGTCGAAGGAAATTACGCACTTCACGTCTACATTCCTGGTTGATATTCCTTCCTTTCTGGACGCCTTTGAGTTTCTAGGATCTTGTTGATCTGAAATCCGTTCACTCATTTGTAGTTCGCTTTGTTTTTTTTTTTCCTTCTGGTGGCAGTGGCATTGTCTGCATCCATACAAACCAAACTCTCTCCGTATCTGGAGAAGGCGGTGGCCTTGTTTCCAGCCCTCAAGTCTATGACAGACGATGATCTGTCGGCCGATGTCAGATCTAAACAAGGTCCTCCTCGTCCGCGCTTTGCGAATTTAGCTTTCAATTGGAATGAGTTCCATCTCTCCTGTATGATTACATGCCTACTTGTGAATGGGATTCATCCATGTTGTTATTGTTTTCCAGGTGTGAAGTTACCGACTGAGTTTCATGTAAGCTTAGGGCGCACTGTTCCCATTCGCATTCATCAGGTAGACACTATGGTGCACATGCTGCGGCGAAAGTTCGAAGGTCAGAAAAGGTTCTGGATTGAGTTTGGCAGCTGGGAAGTCTTCGTCAACGATGATCGGACAAGGACTTTCCTGTCCCTTGAAGTTGTTGCAACAGGATATTCTGAGGTCAGATCATCTGCAATTTCACTTCTTAAAAATCGTCTAGTTTTCAGAACGTGGGTAAGAAATCGCGTTTTTTAACGTTTATTTGATGCTTCATGTTCTAAGATTGTGATCTGTGGCTTTGCTGAGGGTTTCCAGATCAAGACGCAAGTGTCCCTGGTGGATGATGTTTACAGACTACACAGCTTGCCCACCTTTTACCAGGTAGTATATTCTCATCCAGGTATAAAATTGTTGAATTAGCCTGATTTTATAGAAAGATGCCTGACTTTACTTCTGAAAGATGCTGACATTCTGAAAAATCTGATGAAGCTCTTTGGTGTTTGCATCAGAACCCTCGACCACACATATCTCTGACATGGGCACTGGGTGACGCCGTGGATGCTCTTGCGAGTGCAGCACGAGAACTGAATGCGATGGTGCGCTTGCGGGAAGACAAGGACTGTCTCTGGACTGCCCCAGCTACCAAAGTGGAGTGTAAAATAGGTCAAAAGCTTCATCCAATCTGGACAGCCAGCGCTTAGAGCTTCACGTGGAGGACAACATCACATGGAAGTTACCGGCAACCTCAGTGTAAGTTGTACTTCCAAAATCGTTGGTGGTACAGAGATCATTCAGTTGGAAAGCCATGAATGGTGAAGCCATAGCTCTTCATTATGGAGTGAGATGATATTACAGATATATGTCCATGTCTAGGATGAGTGCTGTTTCTATGTCATGAAATGTTTCATCAAGCTTACCAACTGTGTTGCGTTCCTGGGAGACGCGCTCTGGATAGTACATAATTGCTTCTAGTGATTTTGTTATAGTGGCTTTAAGGGACTAGGCTTGAAGCAGGAGGGCTTGGAGGATGGAGCTCTGGTGATTTACCCAAGGACATCACTCATGTGAAAAGGTTGCAAGCTCCTTCAACCTCTCTTTGAAAATGTACATTTCTCTTAACCGAATGAAATGAAAGGTCATGTGCTTTAGCGCTCCATTCAACCATGAATTCATGTCTTATTACGCTTGAGTTTGTGAGAAACGGTCATTTCATGAAAGAGTACCAGAAACCGTTTTGTCCCTAAAACCGTAGCCACCCAAAGCACCAATTCCCACTCCCAACACACCAGTTCCCGCACAGAGAACAATGCAACAGTGATATGTGTCCAAGTGAGATTGGTTCTTAGTTAAGGTGGATCAAGGTTATATTAACAACGGTTATAGTGCACTAGTCAGAGGGAAAGTGGTGGGGTTTGATTTTGCACTTTGAGATTTCTTTGCCTCCATCTCACTCTTAACAAAGTTGTGGTTTTTGCATGAACCTCTACACTTTTTAATTCTCTTTCCTCTCAAATTTTTGCTGAAATTTTGCTACGTATGATATGTTGGCTTTGGCTTAAAGTAACGGTTTCTGGTGCGGCTACCTTATACTGTCGGCTCTCTATAAATGTTATTCCTCGGGAGCGGGATTTTCAGTAACACTTATGAAGTTATAACATATAACGTTTATAGAACTAGATACCAACGATTAGTAACACTTACAAAAATAACAATTATGAAATACAATACCGATGGTTAGTAACATTTAAAGAAATGACACTTATGAAACTTGATAGTGATGATTAATAACATTTAATGAAATAACACTTGTAAGACTTCAAAGAAAAATCCATAACATATAGAGAACATGAAAGCTAAAAATACAAAAAAATATAAACCATAATGCAACTAAATTCAACTCATCTAAACTCAACTAAACTCAACTAAAGTAAGCTAAACTAAGCTTTATTGAAGAAAGAATCCATAGTGGATTGATGGGTATCTTCCATACTAAGCTTTATTGAAGAAAGAATCCATAGTGGATTGATGGGTATCTTCCATATGGGCAATTGCCACATCTTGTAGAAGAGTTTGAACCAAGTTGATGCGTGATGAAACATCACGTGGTCTTTGCTGAAGGAATTTCCTTACAATATGAAGTGCACCTTCAACAATGTCAAATTCAACCACCTCGTCTACCGCATCATTTATAACCTCATCTACAACAATCTCCAAGTCTTCGGAAGAAAGCATGTCTAGGATATCCTCCTCAGTAGGTTCATAGGGATTATTTAAATCAAAGTCTACCTCATAATTTATGAACTCATGAGCGTCCATAACATCGCTATCTTTTAGGTTTGAAGATAAAAGTGAAAGCCGATGAGGCAGACATCCATTTGGAAGTAAAAATAAATAAAATAGTCACAGCCAGCAATCAAACCTTAGCCTGACAAGCCATGCATCCATGATGGGGTCGACGGCATGCCTCTTGCATGCGGCAAACAACCACACAAAAAAATTTAAAAACAAATAAATAAATAAATAAAAATAAAAATTCACTACAGGCCTGTGATACCCTTCTCGAATATGGCCTGCGATGCCCCGCCAGATACTGCTGGAAGAATCCTGACAGATTCTTTTTTAAAAGGACAAATTTTCTCAAGTTCCACAAAAGATATGGTATATATTCATGTGAAGTAATTAAACAATTTTAAAAAAAGTTCTATTATGATGTTTTTGCCGAATGTAACACTTATAGAATCATTTTAACAAAGGGGGGAGCGGAACATGTTATAACACTTAACATATAACACTTACTAGTGTTAATTTTGAGGTTTTTTTGGGGAGCGAGATTTTTAGTAACATTTATGCGATTCTAACACTCATAGAGGTAACATATATAGAGAGCCGACTGTACAAGTATCTAACATGATTACCTTTGAGATTGTGTAAAGTAAAATCACTCCATAGTACAAAATAATTTCTTTCTAAGGATTCAAAGTCTTCTCACGCCATGTTTCCAAAAAAATTCTACCACATAAAAATTGGAGTTTTCTTGTTTTGGTCTTTTACTGGTCTTATCACAGGAAAGAATTGGGCATCATAATATAAGTGTTGATGATGTATATTATTTTTAATTAAAATTTTGATCAATTTAAAATTCAAGCCTTGGATTTTTTTAGAAGAGAACCACCTTTGACATCATCTACTGTACCATATTCTCTAAAGCCAATACATAATATTTTAGAGCCAACACATGATATTTTAAAATCAAATTGAATGTGTCATATTTTAGAATTAAAGGAACTTTTGGAGGTTTTGGAATGATTGTTAAGTCTCAATAATCATCAACTTTTATTTTGATGGGCCATGCTCATTCCTTCACTAAGTTAACCCTTTGAGGCTTGTGCAAAGCCCTACAAGGGTTGATTATGTGCTTTGGGTATTGTAAATTTTCCCATGATTGGGTGTTCTTGTCGTGGTCTTTAGTAAACACTTTGAACGCACTTTGAGCTCTAAAGGAGCTTTCTACCACATCTCCTTGATCTTCAATCGGTGCAACCATTGGCTAACTACAATGATTTTTTGTGAAATGTATCGATTGTATAAATGAGTTGTTGTGCATAATCTATTGCGCTTGTAGATTCTCCCACGATCTCGTGGTTCACTTAGGCATTAAAGGGTTAACATACATTTATTTCTTCCATTAACATCTTTCACTTTCATTCATGAACTTGTTCTAAGGGGTTTGCACTTGGAGGTTTTTACATTTCTGTAGGTTGGTGGGAAGGTGGTACAAAGTCATGCATTTGCACCAAAAATAGTGGTCAGAAAATAAATGACATGGCATCCCACGTGGTGGATGAAAACATGAGAAGGATTGTGGAGGTAGACTAGAGGTAGCCTTGGAGGTAAGAAGTATTTTTGCATTTCTTGGTACTTCACAAATCTTTTGAAAATAAACATGTGTACCCTTTAATATATCTACGAGTCACTCCCATATGACAAAGCTATGGAAGGTATGCAAGAAGTGGCGCTTTAGCTTTTTGTAAAGTGGTTTGGTGCATATGCACTGTTTCCTACTACTTTTGTAAATCTTGGCTTCATGTCAATAAATGAAACTATTATTCTATTCTCTAGTGTGAAAAGATTTCATTTTATCTGGCTTCCATAGATATAGGGAATTTTCATGGATGTACAAACCTCCAAGTGCAAACCAAACCTAAGCTCATTTAGAAATCTTCCGCAAATATTCCTAAAGGGAAGGATATTATGCAGTAGCACAAATTCTAGATTGTGATGACTAATTCTTTGTTTGGTAAAGACTTCATCTCCTAAGTTGAGGTAATGCTTCAAAAGTGCAACTTTATTTTTAAAAAGAAAGTATTATGATTAATAAAACTCTATTTTTAACCCCTAAAGGACCACGACCACTTTCGCTCTAAAACCAGTCCAAAATTGCCACTGCCAAAACGAGACATGAAAATCACATTTCAAAGTGAATTTCGGATTTCCAACCGTAAGATCTTAAAAAAGACTTCTTTATAAACATGCTGTAAAATTTTGGTATCAATCCACTGCACAGATTGATAGATTTTAGTGTTTAAAGACAAAACAAAGGTTCATTTTCTTCCCCGTGTTGAGTAGATCAGCAGACTTTGACTTCTCTTTGTATTTTTGCATTGTACAAGGTCTAAATCTTTTACCATTGTCTTAAGCATGGTGTTATTTCCCAACACACCAATTTTTAGAGGTAAAAAAGGGGTGTAGCATATTCAAGTCAAGTGTGCAAGGAGTGGAATTTCAAAAATTGCCATTTCACGTTTTATTTTTTTGTGAACTACGTATGTATTCAAATGATAATCCAAACGGTCAATAAGAAGGTTTTCACCACATATTGTTGTTGAAAAATTAAAAAGTGAAAAATATGAAGATCGCTAGGTTTTATGTAGAAAAGATGAAGTTTTTTTCCCCCGTTGCCCGACAATGTGTGAAAATGTTTGACTTGGAATAAAATGCCTTTTTACACTAAAGACAAGAATTTTTTTTTGAAAATTTCCCAAAAAGGAAATATTCTTTATATGTGTGAAAAATCTCAATGTCAATAGAAACTTTTGTCAAAATTTTTGGAGGTGCTCGGTGTCCCCACTTTTGGCTTTAAGTGGTACTAACTTTCAAACCACAAATCCAAAAAATGAAATAAAAATATGTCCACGAAGCTCTTATCAGAGGCAATTTAGAATAAAAATTTCAGAGAAATAGGATTTTTTTTCGAGTTTTAGGAACCTGCCCTAAATCAGAAATCCCCCCGAGGAGACTCTGGTCCTTTACGGGTTAAAAAAATAGATAAGTCTAGAATTATTATTAAAAAAATGCTATAATCTTAAGTATTAAAATCTTAATACCCGCATGGGAATGTGAATCCCCGTTGCCTCCATGAAAAAGAGATGTTCCAAGCCACACGATGATAGGAGCTGAATCCTTACATCTATGTTACTTTATTCATTATTATGTGTTGGTAGTTAATAATGGTACCCTTTTTTTAAAAAATTAAGTAAATGAAAAAATATTATATTATAAATATATAAATAGTAAAAATTTAAAAACTTTGAATTTTCAAAAATTTCTTGAAAGTTTTATTAACAAGAATTGAATTGACAATTCTATCTTTTTAATCACCAATTATCTTGATACCTTTTAATAATGATTTTTTATAATTGTTCTTTTGACCAACTGGTAGAATAACATCGTCTTAAGGCATACAACACGCAATTAAGCAATTATGCACTTGGCCAAGTGCGCTAATTGGCGCTCAATAAGAACAAGATTTTAAGCGGAAATGTCTTTTGGAAGGAAAAATAATCCGAGAATCCCTATTTTTTCTTTGCTATATATTTGTGACAATTTCATTGAATCTTGGTTTCTCAATGTGTACATAAGTAAATCATTTTCACCATTTCGGTAAGATTATGCATAATATATGATTATGGTATTTCATTTTTATTCCATTGACAATATTACATTGACCATGTACTTACAAGAAACTATTCATATACAATTTGTTGCATGAAATAAATTTTATATGAATTTAAATAAATTTTAGTGTTGTGCTACAAATACAATTTGTAGGAGATGTAATGATAAAGCACGCAATACAATGATGAAGTGTGAGGTTTAGAACTCTATATTTTTCAAATATATAAAACCATACATGATATAACTATTTAATACTACAAAGATCATATACTACAATCAAACGAACCGTCTTTAAAGAAAATAATATACCAATCACACTGTACTAGTCACCTAAACATCATGTATGCTTAGCTATGGTATGACCTCAGAGTCTTCATCATCCTATGGCGATATTACTCCCGTAGCGTGTTCCATGGCAATATTTACTATTTAAGCCAACTCCTCTTCTTGCACCGGACTATCTCCAAGACTAACTAATGTAGACTGTTCATATCTGTAGCTGCCAGGGTCGCCGTGCCGCGTGTGCCTTACACCATCTGCATCATAATAGAAGCCATCCCTAAATGTCATTGGTGTAGTGAAGGTCTCCCAAAATTCAGCAACATCTTTCGGTTGGCTCTGTCTTGAAACATATGGCAATATTGGTCCAGTGCCACGTCCAATACCTTCAGCGCTCCCATGTGTCGTAGATCCAAGCTCTGATGGAGCAGGCCCCAAAGACTATCCACTCCTACTCAACTCCGAAAAAAACATGAGAGAATCGGTCATACATTGCTCTGATTCTGACAGCTGAGAAATGGATATGTTCATTCCATCTGTTGGTGCCTCTGAAGGAACATCCAGTACCCTGGTATCATCCCCCATTCCAACGGGTGTCTCATGTACACAAATTCCTACATGCGGCGGCGTTGTTAGAACCACGTCTCTCATAGGTGCTCCCCCATCTTCACCTTCCTCTTCCTCTTCATCATCCTCCTCGTCTTCCTTTTCTTCTGCTTCACTACTTCGCTGCGAGTCGGACGAGCGACTGTCACCCGTGGATTCGTCCGTCCCATATTCACGTGGCAATCTTTCGTTCAAATGGGTGTAGAAATCCACATCATCGTCACCTTCCGTTCGTAAAGGAATCGCATCTTCGGTAGCATCCACACTAGTGGGAGCATTGTCCGTTCCATTGATGTTGTTAGACATCAACAAATGCCCTTGGAAGTTGTTGGACAACTCATCGTAGAAGAACAAAATCCTCTCGCTGCAATCGTCAAAGACAATGATCTCGGATCCCTGGAAATCCGAGTGTAGTAGAGTCGGAATCGCTGTTGACATGTTACATACCACCAAACCCCAACCCCGAGGCAAGTACAAACCCACCTGTCTTGATAACTCAGATGGAGATCTCTCGAGAGCATCAACAGCAGAAGGCTCTCGTGCTTCACCACAGTTATCATCAAATAAAAGAGGAAGTGGACGGCGACCAATAATAAAGTTCGCCTCAACAGACATTCTAACTGGGTGTTGGAGACAAATAATGATATCGCCTATTGGTTCAACTGCTTGTTGTAAGCGCCCTCCCTCTATGAAGTTCAGAGGATGATCAACCGAGGTCTGACCAAACGCCCAACATCCACGCCGATGAGAGCAACCCTTTGGGAGCTTCAACTTCGTAATCAACTCTTCGGTGGCGAACACGGCCGATGGTAATAGGAAAATGACGTTCCATCGTTCGACGGTTGTCATCCATAACGCCAGTTGTGTAAAGATTCTAGTGAATTGTTCATCTTCTCAATGACCGTTGCCATGCCTTCTACTGCCACGGCGACAATCAATAATCTACAGGTATGGCCATGTCAACTCCGCATACTCTGAACGGAATAGTCCTCTTCTACACCAAATTAGAAGCGGATCTTGTATGTCGTTCTGGACTTGCCTCCGAACATGCAACTGCCACTCCCATTGGCAGTGTTTGCAACTCCCATTGGCAGTGTTTGCAACTCCCTCACATACGGATGGTGTATTCTGGCCTTGCCCCTTTGCTGCAACAACCTGATAATGTACCCTGATGAAAGGAGGGACGAGGTCCCTTATGTCTTTCAGCTTCGACACCTTCTCTTGCTGCGGCGCACCCCATTTGGTTCTTGTTTTGCTATCCAACAGCTCGGCAAATTTGTCAAGTTGCTCCTTGCCTCCTGGCAAATACTTCTGTACAAATATACGAAAGAACTCTTCCATGGAATTCGATGAAGATTCCTTGTTCTCTACCAGCAAGCAGTGAATGGTATTCATCACCGCTTCTCGTTTTATAATGCGCTCACATACACCGGCAAGGGTACGAGTCCTTGGATTTTGGTTTTTAATGCCGTTGAAGTAAAGTGCTTGACGACGTCTACGTCCATCCTCGCCTACTGGCTTAGATGTACAGGCCTTTGCAACCTCTAGATAGTACGAATCTGGAAGTCTCCCAAGCGGCCTCAACCAATGCCCGGTCATCCGCTTCCACCTGGGTCGAACATCCGCATTCGGATCCAAGTTCTTCTTCAGTGCCAAAGCCTTCCACCTCTTCTGTTCATCCTTGTTGTAAAAGAGGAAGTCGTTTTCGTAGTCCTTACTGACTTGAAGGGCAGCTTCAAAGCACTCATTGTTGGGATTTCAAGCATGCTTGGTTAGGTCTTCCATGATCTTTGCCAGTGTGGACATTGTAATCTTGTTGTCATCTCTGTGAGGCAGTTTCCGCACGGCACTTGCTGCGCTCACCAGTGCGATAGCCCTGCGTTCATCGTCCGCCCGGACCGAGCTATCAAGCCTACCATACAGATCCCATATCTGTCGGAGCTTCACCAAATCGTCATTCATGGTGGAAAGTTATTTTCTTTGCGACTCCGCATTATTGACATGTACTGACTTGTTAATGTAAAGTCGTCGATCATCGTACACAACAAAGATAGCCTCCCGCTCCTCAAACGTCTTCTGATACTCAGACAAAAGGATGTTGCCGCTCATGCACTGCTCCTTCGCATACTTGCAAGCAGCTATGACGTGTTGCTCATCACAGGCTCCCAAATGATACGCTCTTGAAGCCAAGATAGTTGAGAGCCCGCAGTACCGTATGTAGAAGCACCCGCATGGCTTAAGAACATCCGTTCAAACTCTCGTGCTCCTCCAGTAACCGGGAAATCCACTCCCCCACGCTCAACCATGCCAGTGTCGGTAGTGATATCCACGAGGTACCGGATCGGACGAAGTACCAATTTACTCACTCCAGTCCTATTCTAGGGATCTTGTAAGAAGTGATACACTTCTGATTTCCTTTTCTGTGACAGTATCCAATGGTTTGTCTCCGGATTCACCACTTCGACGATGCGGTCAATGTGCGCCTTGAACACAATGTCGCCCCATATAGAACCTCTGGCAACTTCCTCCTTCGTAGGTATTGGCGCTTTCAAATGCCTAGAAGTTGGAAGGGTTGCTGGAATGACTGCCTCCTCCTCCAAATCTCCCAATGACTAATCAGAAAAGTTGTGCAAGTCATCATCCATGGCCCACAAACTCACAGAGACACCCGTTGTAGATGTTGAGGATCTACGATGAGTTTCGGCTTGTCCAGCTATCGATTCACGGCCCATGCCATGCGATGGTGATGTCCTGCCCCGCAACGTCGATGCCTTGCCACGCAATGTCGAGGCCCTGCCACGCGATGTCTCTGAGCGGCCACGCGATGTCTCTGAACCGCCACGCGATGTTTCTGAACGGCCACGCGACGGCCATCCATCAGAATCTGGAGCTATGTTGCCCTCTTCACGTCGTGGCCGCTTAGATGGACGACCACTTGTTGGTGCAGGAATAGGTGATGGTGGCAGTTCAGTGGACGGCCGCCAATCCAAGTGTGTCGGCCTTGCAAACGCGCGCGGTCTCCTCTGGATCCGCTGGTAGACTTGCACGCTCTGGCTCCGTCCGCCGTAATGCCTCATACATGGTATGAACATTCATAAATCTTCTAGCGCATGCCTCATCTTCTTCAGATAACGCCAAACATGCCAACACATGCTCATGCCTAGCAGTGCGCACAGTAAGATCCGTGCTGAGCCAAAATGTCTGTAACGAGGTTATGTTATTCACCCGCCTTGAATTTGGAAGGAGATCTGTAGGAACAGGTGCTAGAAGCAACTTCTTTGAAAGAGAAGTCTTTGATGCCGTTTGGCCAACCCCCGGTATGCAAACTGCATAGACCATATCGATTGGTCGAAGATTAATTGCTCGAAGTTCATCGAAGGGCTTCCCCAATGCTGATGTGCGCATCCCTATTGGAAATGGATGTTCCGTGAGCCACAATACTGGCTTCGACGCCGCATCTACTGCAATCCACCAACCATACTCCTCCCACCGCCTTTCGATTGGAAGTGGTGGTGCCATGATGTCACATACGAGAAACTTGATCATATTCACAATACATATACAATTGTCAATACGGTGTATGTCTCTGTATTATGAAAGACAACTTTCAGCTCTTTCTTTCTTAAAATTCATATCGCAAAATGCTCTCTACATGAAAGATGTATGCTAGTTGAAATATCGGGTTTCATAAAATTAGGTTATCAAACCAAGTTTGATAACACAATCATAGATACTAAAGTAAACGGTAACAGTCAGTGGAAGACAATGTATATGGTCACTTATTTCATCCTAAACCATATTAAAATGTATTCAAATTCAGCAAGACATTGAAGATTCTAGGACTAACAACTTTTATTTGGGAGTAATATCAATATCAAAACCTTGTCATGCTCAAATGCGACACCATACATGTGGAATACATAACAATATTCTAGCTTCGCAAGCATGTACTGAGAGGTGCAATATTGATCTAAATCATATGTGTTATATGTCGTTATATACAAATACATACTCTTGTAACTTTCATATACATCAATGCTTACACCTTCTAAGAAAAATACACAAAAGCATCATGTTACAACTCAAATGTGGCTTCCTTCACTTGTAAAGGTAAACCCCTAATTTTTATGAATCTACAAAATGTCAATTTTTAAAATCATTAGTCCCATTTTTTTTCTTTCCTACTATACGAATACACACCTAAAAAGTTCAAATCCGAAGTCGAAATTCCAAAAAAAATATTATTTGGGAAGTTATAAACTCACTGTTAAGTGAATCTACGCAAATTACAGTTTCATCCATAAAAGATGAAAATAGTAGCACGGATGAAAACAGAGGATGACGAATCACAGTTGATGGAAAATCACAACGGATGAAATGCGTAAAAACAACGGATGAGGAGGCAAAAATATAGCGGATGAAAAGGCAGAAATCAACGAATGAAATGCCAATGAAGGGATGAAAAGCATTGGATGAAAAATTGCGGATGAAATGCCAAAAAGTGGTTTCTGCTCTAAATCTGAAATTAATTTGTAATTAAAGAATTACGGACTTGGCTAATTTCAACAAATAAACCACAAAAATATGCCCAGATTATTTTACAAATTTCTTACAGATTTTTTGGAATTTTATTCAAATTTTTCATATTTTCAAATTGGAATGGAAGTAGGCTTCACAAACTTCATTTCATTATTTGGACTCAAAATCACAAAATATCATGTTAATGACTCAAATTCAAATTTAGAGCTGGAGCTAGAATCTACGAAATCGGAAGAAATTCTGCAAATCTTCACTATTGTGATTTCAGCGACCTTTGAGGATTTTTAGAAAATAGAGAAAAAATTAAAAAAATCCGAAATAAATTGGGATGATACCGCCAGATTCAATCTAGAAGGGAAAAAAAATTCGAGTTGTTTTGAATTGTTGAAAATTACTTACAGGCATTTCAGTTTCGTCCAAATCTATGAATAAAAACATTTTTTTTTTCTTCTCCCCTTCCAGCGATACAAGGTTTGACCGGGTATATGACTGGATCAGGGTATGATCGGATATATGACTAAATAATGGGTATCAACGAACTCTGGAAGGGGTATCAACCAAGAGCAACGGCACGATTAAGAGCAGCGTGCGTACGCACGGGCCGTAAGAGAGTTGAGCCCGCTCAACATTGCCGACGCTAAACCCTAGTCCGCCCACACTGCCAACGCCGCTCCGAATTCCACTACGCCGCTCTGACCCTAGCTGCTTTCATACTACTGACTTCGATAAGCACAGCACATGGAGGAGAGAGAAGGAGAGAGATGAGGGTGAAGTGAGGAGAGAGGACCAGTAGATTAGTTAGGACGTTTGCAAGTTGGTGATGTTGCTTGCAAGTTGGTGATGTAGCTTGTAGGTTTTTTGCATGTTGTTCACTCATCTACTCGTAGGTTGTTCACACGGCTTGGAGCGTTACTCTTCACTCACAGGTTGTACACTCGCACCTTGTTCTTTAGGTGAAACCCTAAAACACCCTAGGAGAAATCCTAAGACACACTAGTCGAAAGCTAAGGACACCCCCACGTACGCACACCCCTGAGGTGAGAAGTCCAGCCATGAAAATGACGACGCCAACAAAATTAGGGTTCCAAAAATTAGGGTTTCCACATCGCCGACAAATTTTAGATAATGAGGGTTTTCAGATGTACTGTCTCATGTTTTCCAATTAAGTAATGACCCAACCTTAAACCCTAAATTGAGGTTCACTGGTTAAAACGCAAACAAAATTAAATTATAAATAGTTTAGAATGGTTGTGCACCTGAGTAGTTTAGAAAGGACGTGCTACTTTCCGCTTTGAACCTGCAATCACATAAAAACCAGTGAACAACATGATAGGATGAAGTAGAAATCTTGACCATCTAAAAACATCTAAAAACATGATATGTGGAGCTCACCTTTGGATGATCGTAAAAAAGAGACTCACTATTATGAAATGGCTGCCTTATATGGATTTCTAAACTTTGTGGTTAACTACTCTACTTTAATACATATACCAAATATTACCTTATTTTAAGAATATTACCTTGTGGTCAAACACTCTACTATTATACATATAAAGAATAATATTTTATGGTCAAACAATCTACTTTTATACATATAAATATTACCGTCTTTTTTCTTACCAAAAAAAAAATTGTTTAGTGTAAAAAGTACATTTTAACCCAAGTCGAACATTTTTAGACATTTTGATGAAGGGGGAAAAAAACTTGTTTTCTACATAAAAACTAGAGATCTTCAAAGTCTTTGCTATTATTTTTGTTTACCACAATATGTGGTGAAAACCTTAGTATCAACCGTTTGGATTATCAAAGTATTCCATATTTGTGTTAAAAAAAAGGTAAAACGTGAATTGGTAATTTTTCATTTGTTTTCTATTAGACGTCAAAATTAGATGCTTTGCCACTTTTTAGTTGTGGTAGTTTTGGGGTGTTTCTTGATGGAAAAAGGCTTGGAAATTTAGGGGTTTGTTCCTTGAGGATACTTACGTTCATTGAAATTTTAATATGAAAATGTCCTTCATAACAACTTTTTGGAGGTATTTAAATTATTGTATTTGGGTTAGTTAGTTCATACCTAATATTGGAACTTACAACTTTTGCTATTACTCTCTATTGCCATTAAGATTTTCCATACTCATAAAGGAAAAATAAGACTTTTAGATTTGGATTTGACAAATGGTAATATAATAAAAGGTCTCAATTACTACAGTGCTTCACACATTCTCCATTTATGATACTCAATTTTAGTTATAGATACTAGTTGTATTCAAGACAAATTATAAATTATAGCATTTTCAGTGTGGTGATTGAGAATTGGCTGAAGCATCGATTAATTGTATCTTGGATACATCCATTCATTCCTGAGCCATTAATTGTGCACCATTATCACAAATCAACATTTTGTGAAAAAAGGCTCAATCAACGACTACTGGTCTTCTGCAATTAGCCATCAAATCCTAAGGACTTTGACTTCGTCATCCTCTAATCTCCAATCCACATTTCTAATGTAGTGTAGACTACTGGTAATGCATAATCTACACCAAGAGCTCCGAAATCATAAAACTAGGTTTGTATTCCATAAAAGTTTGAGAGTTACAATCACCAGCCTAGGACACACATTCAAAGTGAGAAAAATGTGGTGTCTCCTAAGTTGGATTCAATTCCTTTATATCCCTTTCGTGACTATTGGTTTCTCGACCTAGACCAATGATCTTCTCTCTCAACTTCCATAACTACTTGTGTAACTTACTCTTAATAACCTCCCCCTAATAACTTCCTTTTGATAACTTCCTTTACTAACTTACTTAACTGCCTATCGGTCCTTTTTATACTATTCTGAAAAATTAGTTTCACTGTTTTATACTATTTGTAAACTAGTGCTACATATGATCCCTATTCACACTGCAAAGACCAATAGTGTTTAAAAAGTAAAATTTCTGCACTACGTAGCCCTCTACTAAGCTTTTTGACGCCCTCCTCAAAATATGAACTAGGGTTCTGTGACCGGTCTAGGTTTCACTTACAACTTGTCTTCTTGGTTGTTGTTGGCTACGCCGTCTTGCTTGACAAGTTGTAACCCTAGTGTTGTTGATGGAGATTGCGTCGTGCATCTCATTGTTGCGTTCCGCGCCGAGCGTCCTCAATCTGGTGCTTGCTGACCGCCTTGCTTATGCCCTCGTCCTCTTCTTCTAGTGCCGAATTATTTGTCGCTTGATACCTCAGGCACCGCACAAAAGGATTCTTCCTTGTCGCACCCATCTCATTGATAAGACTCAGGTGTACACCTGAAATGAATTGAGTCATGGACATTACCTCGACTATTCATTTCCACCTCGCTTCGCGATACTGCATCTTAAGTAGCAGAAGGAACTCTGGGCGCGTTGGATTGTAGGTGTTGACATCCACTCGCAGCTTGAACTGTGTGCACCATCTTGCTCGAACTCTACAGAAATAGACTGCTCTGAAGCAGACAGGATCTTGATAACCTTTGTGTAATTTGTAGAATACCTAGTACGAATGGGCACATTCTTGCCAACTCTTGAAGCTGCCACCGATAGTAGGCTAATCGTACTCAATAGAGTCGATCGTTGCCTCCGGATCCCACTTACAACGCCTTGGACAATTACAAAACCAAGGATCCATGTGTATTGTTGCAGGAAGTAACTTAGGGTCTCAATCCTTGGAAATCTCGCGGTACGCAATATCCGCAGAGATAGTGTTGGTAGGCGAAAGACCATAGTCTTCCAGAATCCACTCCAACGCCTTCCAGCTTACAATGTATTCTGTCTTTGCCTCCGGCGTGTCAAATAATTCGTTCACGTGTCCAAGGTATCGTACCTTGAACACTGATCCCGCCTTTGGGAGGTTGACAATTAGTCCCTGAGCCACCATCGATTGATATGCTCTCGGTGCATAGTGGAATGTTGTTGCACTCTGCAGCATCAATCATGGAAGACTATTCGTCTTTAGGGATTGAGCCGTCTACTGCAAACGATTTATTGCCTTGTCTGCCGTATAGACATAGTGATTGGCAGATAATTCGCCCCTCTTTGCCCAGCTCTCGCGCTCCAGCACACATCCTAAGAAGCTGCGCAACAACTGCTGATCCTTGATCTTGACCAATAGTCCTTCAACTCTTGCTAGCCAAGTCTCGTAATCTTCTAGTTGTACATCCTTGGCGCGGATCTGCTTCAACATATTCTGATACACCGCCATATCAATATGGCGCGTATCCTCCATAGCATGGTTCAACTGCCTCTTCCTCTCAATATGAAGCTCCAGGTCCAGATAATAAAGGAGTGATCGGGCTCCCACATCGCCCATGACTATTAGTACATGTTTGATGTCTTCTACTAAGAGATCACGGCGAGCTATAACCTCTACCATCAGATTTGGTCTTCCCATCTTTATTGCAGCTTCCCATACCTCTTGAAATGTTGCAGGACTCAAGGTGGCTCCTCGCTCCATCTCCACCATCACAAGAAAGAGATTACGCTGCAACTCATAAGTTTGATACAGAGTGTGGAAAGGGGGGTTCATTGCATCCAACTTCCATAATCTCTCATGGAGTTGTGCGTTTTGGGCCTTCATCTTGTCGACTTGGTTGTACAAGTCGTCGTTGCATGTTGCCAGCTCACGAAGGTCTTCCTTCATGACGTCCATCTCCATAGGTTGATAGCTGCTGCTTTCGCCCTTATCGCATACTGTCAACCTTGGTACACCTGGACTATTTGTCAAACAAAGCTGCAACTCTTGGATTTGCCTTTCCATTTGAGTTTTATCCTTCAGGTGTATAGCTGCCGCATCCTTGGTATCCTGCAGCAGTGCCGCCATTCTGGTAAACTCTCGCTCCTGACGTACAAACTCCTTTTGCAACTCGTCATAAGAGTTGGCCTTGAAACGCATGTCTTCGGTGCTCGCCTCAGCCCTCGCTTGATCATACTCGGCTTGCAAGATACTAATAGTCTTCTGATGATTCGTACCTTGTAGCGTGAATTGCTCCACTTGTAATCTCGAAATGGTGATGGCGGCCATATGCGCCCGTTCCTGATCCTAGAGTTGAATTGTCAAAGACCTTGCCCTTTCCTTGTTCTGACCACTCGTCTCTTGAGCATGCGCCAACTCCAAAGTGAGTCGTGCAAGTTCTTGGTCTTTTTGTTGGATCTTCCCGTTGAGAATCTCCAACCTCCTTCCAAGGAGCTCATCTTCTTCCGCTCCTGATGAAGTATAATCTTCCTCCTCAGGTTCAGAAACCACGTCGTTCTCCTCCTCTTCCACTTCCGATAATTGATGCCTTGGGCGTTTCTTCATTCTGCTACTAGCTTTGCCCTGCTGGATACGTGAATGAGGTGAAGACGAATTGTTGTGATCTTCTTCCTTGGCCTTCAAGAGCTCGACTCTTGGGCTGCCCACTGCCAGTCCTACTGTCGCGACTAATGGTCTGGGTGGTACTTCTACCACTTAAACCTTCGCCTTAGTGTCGCTCGTAGTAGCACCTGCGTCTTGGACTATTGGTACGTGAGTCTGTTGTCCCGTAAATACCGGAGCCACATGGTATTCTTCGCAAAGAACACTCAAGTATCCAACTTGCAGCAAGTGTCAGACTCCGTTCCCACATGGTGCCGGAAGTTAACCTTAAATTCCGGCCAAAACAAAAAAATTAGTTAAGTAGTTATGATAGTTCATGCTAGAATACAACCTACAGTCTTGATGTAAAAATAAAGTCGGATGGGCTTGACTGCAAACCCTAATTAAGCCTAAAACTGCTAAAAGCGGAGCCAGAGTAGTTACTGGAATTCCGGGTCAGTCAGTTATCCGGAATCGTCAGCTGAAGCTGTCACCATCAACTGTCATCATGAGCTGTACTAACGGCCAGACTATTTAAGGTTGGGGTTCGGAGAAAAACTCTTTCTTTTCATCTCTTCTTCGCGTGTTGAGGTTCCGCTCCAGCGCTTTCTCTCTCTCCCCATCACTCCTACGGTTTTCTAACCGCTGGCCGTTAGGGTTTGGAGCTTAGACGGTTAGAACGGACGTGCATCCGTTAGGGAGAGTTTTTGGTGGGGACGGTGCGTGCATGGACAACATCAAGAGATGGTGAGGAATTAGGTCTACTCGATGAAGACGGTCTTGATCGCCAAGAAGAAGCGAACTAATAGAGATGGGCGCGGCCGGAGAGACGAAGAGCCGGCAGTTGCGCTCCCTCCCTTGATCCGCGTTATTCCGGACATCCCAATAGACCCGAACGAGTACAGCATGCTGAAAGAGAGTCTGAAGTTGATGGGTTGCGAGGGTTTACTTGAAGTTGCGTGGGGCATCCGGGAGGAGGCTTACGTCCGGAAGCTTATAGGGACGCCGGACGAGAAGTACAAGGGACTGATGAGAGCCCATCCGGAACTCTGGAGAGTTCCGGAATAGGCACAGGCATACGACTTCCGAGCCGGCCGCACCAAAGTGGTGGAAAGGCGGGACGAGTTCCTAGCGGAGAAATTCGAGGGACTAGCGGACCCAAAGGATGGCTACAACGTGCAGGACCTTCGATACCTGGATGCCCAGCTCGTGCTAGGGTTTTTAAACCCTCTCTTCCATCCGGAAAAGCCGAGACGGGTGGTGGCAAAGGGCCTTGTACTTTCCTCGGAGCACTCCGGGGGAAGATCGTCGTAGACTAAGGAACGTTGATGACCGAGATGATCAACCGTCTTGTGACCAATGTCTAGAAGGTGAAGAAATCGGCAACACCTCTGGCCTCGCATGTGGTGCACCTCTACTGTCACCACCAGCAGCTAACTCCGGCGGAGGTCAGGAAGTACGACGAAGTTCTTAACTTCCAGAAGTATGGAGGGGACGAGTCGGAGGAGGAAGAATCCGGAGGAAAAGAACCTGTGCCGGAAGCAACGACTACAGGCACTCCGGAAGGTGGGAGGGCTCCGAAGAGACCTCGGGGGAAGGAGCCCGAGGCAGAGAGTCCGGGCATCCGCAGCTCCTCCGTGTCGTCCAGATAAGACGAGTCCGGACCCTTAGCGAAACCAACCGGAAGAAAAGGAAGGTTGATCGGGACGACTCCAAGGGTCAGCTCAAGCTGATGGATGAGCTCACACGCGATATTGACTAGAGAGTTGGGCTCCTTAAGGAGACCAACTACATCATCACCACCAGCGTAGAGCAAATCTTCCGGAGTCTGGATGTCGACCGGCTGGAGGACGCCATCAACAGGGTGGAGGAACTCCGGAGCAGGGAGACAGACACGAAGGCGCTGCATACCCAAATCTCCTCCATGTACAAGGCCAGTACGGAGATGGAGAAGAAGATAAAGCACTACCTACACGAGGCAGCTCTGGCAGTGACGGCCCGAAAACTGGCTGAGGTAAAAGCCAATGCTTCCGCAGCTGCCATGATAGAGGTCCGGGCGGCCCTCGAATTCCCGGTGGATGTGATTAACCGGAGCAGACTCTTCACCGAACTGGTAGAGAAGAAGGAGAAGGTCACCAGAGCCAACATCATGCGGTTCCTCCTCGACCAAGTGGAGAAGATGGGCCGCACCTGGGAGCAAATGAAGTTGCTGGTCGACAACGTCACCCAGGTACTTCCGGAAGCCCCAGCAGCACCAGTGCCGGAAGAAGCCACGACCCCGGAACGGACCACGGCCCCTCCGGAACCACCGGCCAAGACAACTCCAGCTCCGAGCACCTCAGCGAATCCGGAGTCTCTCGACACTCCGTCACCTCGGACACCGACGGAGGGGATCTTACTTCCCAATCCAAGTACGAGTGAGATCTTGAAGAAGCTTCCGGACCTGTTGTCGCCACCCAACATGCGTCTGCTAGAACCTCCGACGGAAGGCGACCTCCCGGCACCATCAAAGTCCGTGTCCTGGAGATTGGCGCCCGGGCCAAGGAGTCCTTCCGGAAGCTACAGAGACTTGGTTCGGGAGACCAGGTCAACTTCCGAGACGGAACCACCAGTACCTCCGATCCCGGAAGGATCTCCAGAACGGCCCCCACCACCGCCGGACTCCAGGACTCCGGTGGCTAGTGTTTCTCCAGCGACCGGCCATCGACCCGGAAGGCCAACCTTTCGCCTGCAACATCGAAGAAAGCGAAGGGCAAACAGTACGCTCCGGTGGAGATCTCCCCCTCCCGCAGAAGTGGTAGAAACCGAGGACCAGGTGCTCCGACTTAGATTAGATAGATTAGTACGTATTTTTTTTGTTTCGTTTTAGATTCCGGATCAGCAGCGATTAACAATGGGGCCCCAAGTGCACCCGGCTGCTGACGGAATCGACTGCCGGATTTGTAGTTAGAGTAGGAATTCCAGAGACGGAACTGTTCCGAGATTTTAGGATCTGAGATCCGATCTGGAACTTTTCCGGATTTCTCGGATCTTTTAGATAAGATCTAGCGGACTTCTCGGAGGATAGCTAGGAGGAAAACTAAGTTTAGAAGGAACTTAGTTAGTATTTAGTAGTGAGGTTTTGTGCAAAAACCTTTTATCTTGTCTTTCGCACTTCGTAAATATACAGCACGCCTTCGTATTAGACTTGCTCTCTTGTACTCTTGGTGTGAGGTGTATAGTCTGTGAGTAGCGGATCCATTCCTGTGGGAGAGGTTGTGTTAGTATCTTTCCGGTGTCGTGGTAGAGAGTTTATGTTCCAAGAAAATACTGGATTTCTGGCTGCCACTTTTACTCAATCATGTTCTTGATAAGAGAAACTCCAAACATATATGAAGATTGTCCCTTTCAAGAGACAATCACTTCATTACACAAGTCCTTATAGGACAAAGGAACCCAACTATCTAAGAAAACTATATAATTTTACAAGCCTTAGAAAAGGAAACTAACCCGAATCCTAAGAGCTTGTGTCTCTTAATCTAACCGTCTAAATAGATCCAAACTTCAGCAGTAGAACTGATATACTATTAAAAATAGTTACACAAAGTTTCAACCGTAGATACCTCACGGATCTTGAGATATCACCGAAATACCTACAGCCTCTCTAAAACCTTGTTTACAAACACCCGCGCACCAAAATCTTCATAACTCCCAAGAAAATGCTCCAAATGCTACGAAATTTAAGATATAGCTTTACAGCATAATAAACCACCTTCTTAAAAAATCTTAGCCAAAAACTCGTCTAGAAGCCAAAGATATGGCCAAAACCGCCACCAACATCAAAGTGATATACTTACAGCCGTAAAAAATATTTGTGCGCTGTTCAGCTCCAAATATCTCCTGCATAAAAGCTCCAAATCCTTTGATTCTCCCGCGCAAAAGATAGAGCTTGAAAACACCTTTGCAGCCGCTCCTCCCGATCTCCAAAAGCTTTCTTGAAACTCCCGGAATGCTCAAAAGAGTGGCAGTAGGTTCCCAAATCGCCCCCTAACTTCTAACGCTCATAACTTCTTAACCCCAACTCCAAATCCTATGTTTTTTGTACCCAAAGTATAGCCCAAAATCCATCTACTCGAATGTGGTCTCCCTCGATCGAACTCCCCCTTCAAAGTTGCTGAAACGCTTGATAAGGCCGCGGACAGCCCCTTTGATTCTTATTGGACACGAGAATCGGCGAATAGGAGGAGGACTTTTCATCCAAAACCCATCCCCCTCCATCCCTTGCCACCTCCTCCTATCCTTTGCCACCTCCTTCAATCCTTTGCCACCTCCCTCTTATCCTTTGCCACCTCCTTCTTATCCTTCTATCCTTTGCCATATCATTCTATGTTTTTTACACTATCTTTTGAATATTCAATTCTATCTTTTCTATTTAAACATTTAGAACTAAACTCTAAACTTTGAGGCCAAACTTTATCTAAAAGCTTAACATCAAACATTTAAGTCCTAAATAATCCAAAGACTTCAACTAATTTAACAAAAACGTACGAAATAACCCTTTCATATCAACTTTCAAACTAGTTTACCAATTATTATAACAAACCCCAAACTTATAAACATATTACCAATCGTGATTGATTTTTTACATATTTTGGGTAATCCGAATGCTACAAACACTTATATACTACTATATGACATCTTCGCACATCGATCACGGCTCAGCGGGCTGGCTGAGCGCTCCACCACACTAAACTAGTTCAGAGTTCGATTCCCGTAGACTCCCTGAACGGTTAATGTGACGCGTGGTCCTGAGGGTTGCTAAAACTTTAGTATTAAGACAGCCGGTTGACGCTCCTAAAGCCTGAGCTAGTGACAAGATGCAGGAATATCATTCCCAAGATAAGGCTCGCCCCGGTAAAGTATGACCGTGTGGTTGAGGATGAATCCACTAGTCATATCTTCACTGTTGGCCTAGACCATTCAATACCCCCTATTTTTCTATACTAATATATGTTTTCACACCATGTACGTAATCACTTCACGACACCGGAGTGCGGTGATAGTTAGTTTGTTCAGAGATAAACCGGTCAAGGTCCGTATCGGGAGATCGCCGGGGAGAGTTGGAGGGCTATTGCAGAGGTGTGCTTGGTAGACTCCAGGGTCCGGAAGTAGCCAGGAGGAGAGGGGACGAACTGCAGAGGTGTTCCTTGTAGTCTCTAGGAAACGGAGAAATCCGTGTTAACCTGGATTCCGGTCAAAGCCGGAGTTTTCCCCCAAGATAGGAAAAAGCCCGATGCGTAGGTCTAGACGGAACACTCTGTCGAGGTAGTACCATCATCCCCGGAGGATCACAATTGTGCTCACTGGAATGTCGTTGTAGTCCGGACTTAGCTTTGTGTGACAACATCCGGAAGGCCTTCCGGATGTCATGAGGATCTAAGTCTAGCAACAACAATCAACTCATCAGGTTAGCAAAGTAGGAGAGTGGTATTCGGTCACTATTAGTTCCGGACAGTGGGTGCCTAGCCACTTAAAGTCACAGGGCAGTGGGAAATCCAGCCACTTACACAAAATAAGATCAGTGGACTTCGGCCACTCGCTTAAAAACTCCAAGAGTCTCTTTGAGGAGGAACAGAGACAAATCAAACTACCCTCCCGACTTCCGGAAATTACTTTCCGGAAATCGTGGTACATAATCCGGACTCCGGAAGAATCCGGATCTACCATACATAAGTTAAGAAGATAGCTAACTTGTAAACGATTGTTGTGATAAGTTAAGTAAATGGGAGTATTTGGAAAAGAACATTAGGTCTCTACGGGAACGAAACCAGAGCGGTTACTTTGGAAGCACTTAGTGACGATTGGATGCATTCCGGAGGAATACTGTCTCTACGAACTGCAACAGCAAGCTCATCACGTTGCATATGCTCTTGACAAACAACTCCCTTCTCATGGCCTTCATGAGAACTCCAACCCAATTGTACTCCTTTCCTTGCCATGCTCTAAACGTCATGGCGAGCTCCTAATCCTTCATCGCCTTCTGGAAGTCGAGGAAAAATCTTTGATTGATGTACTCCAACCACTAACCAATTGGGCCTCTGATACTACCAATGTACCAGCTATCTCCCTTCAGTCTTGCTCTCTCTGGACCAAGCAGCAATGCCATTTCCTCCATGGTTAGAGGTTTAGCTTCAACAATTGGTCCTTCAAAATGCACGATGAGTAGTTCACCAATAGCTTCCTCGGTGAATGGTATCTTCACTCCATCCACCATGGCCGAAGATTTATGTCCATACCGCAAAGCTCTCACAAATTCTGCCCGAATTGGTAAGTCTCCACTCTTACAGTCGTGCCAATCCTTCTAAATGTAATCCCAAAGACCTGCCTTCTGCAGATTTGCCATGTTCTTATCCATCGCCATCCTTGCTCCAGGTGGTAGCTCTCGAAAAGGAGTCGCCTTACATCGCAGAGGTATTTCTTCCGCCATCTCTGTTTGACATTCCACATTAATATATATCTTCTTCTTATTTTCTTTTTCTTTTTATTTTTTTTTTAAAAAAATTCCTTTTCTAACGACTCGTCTTCTTCTTTAGTCTTCAGAAGTTTATTCGTCATGGATATGTTATACTTTAGCTCTTTTGAACAGCTTACGAAAATGATTTGTAATCAGTTCATCAATATCACCAACGCATTTGATTATTTGTACACTGTTTTAACTCTGGTTCATTCCACTTTGACTACTTGTATCTCTTCCTTCGTATATATTTCCATGATATAATTTGTCCGCAGAATAACACCAGCTTGTCTTCAACAACATAGATTTTCTTTTCTTTTTATTTTATATATTTTTTCCATCATTTTCAAAGGTTTTTCTTCTTGTATTTTTTATACGTTTCTTAAGGTTTCGACTACTTGTCCTGAATTCTCTCAACAAGGACAGTCATGAACCTCTCTCATACCTAGTTTTTTCCACTCTTGCAAGATCATTAAACTGTAAAGGATTCTCATTAGGGTTCTATCGTCACTTTCTTAAGAGCCAAGTTTTTTAAGACAATTGGTAATCTGGTTCTTAACATCTTCAACTCCTCTTTGTAACAACTTATGATAGTATTCTTACCTTAGAATCAGTCATGTTTCTCTCAACAATTTGTCTACTTCACCTTGAGCTCACTCGCTTCTTCTTCTTACTTCAACACTCCCTTCAACTTCTCTTGTACAACTTAGTCATGGCCAGTGACTTCATTAGTACAACTCCATCGACAATTGGTATTGGATCAAAGAAAAATAAATAACCTTGCTTTCGTTTAGTGATGACAAATTAACTAAATCTCTCCGCAATGGCTAACCCTAACAGTGACACATCTTGACATCTTTGCTATCAACGTGTATCTTTCTGACTCTTAGATCACTCGTCAACACAATGTGGAAGACAGACCTTACCCCAATTACCTTCTTTTGCATGCAACCAATAATTCACACTCGGCAATGACCACTACAGAGGTATCGTCATACCTCAAGACAATTTGCTAGTGTCTCTCTCTCTTCTCCGTCCTTTCTCCACTTGAACGACCAATCATCTCCTCGAGGCTTCTAGTGCTCTGAGCACTCTCTCAACAATTCTCCACCACTTTGCCTTTCAATTCTCTCGGCATATACACTCAGCTGATTAGTCTCAAATCTCACTCACACAATGTATTGTGTTGCGCTCACAATTGGTCATTTGTGTAATCTGTGCAAACCTTCCCTCAAGACTACAGTGCTAGTGCATACTCACCGAGACTAATTGTCATTAGTGACTTCGTGATTGCAAGTTTAGTGGTTGATGCTGAAATGATTAACTTTGGCTTCTTGTTGTCTTGTCTTGATGGATTTGTGGCGTCAGTTTCGACTAATAGTCTTTCACCAACAGTCCTCTCAATAATTCCCATTAATTCCTAAAGTAGTGGTGTTAAGTTCACTCGTCCCTTTTCCACTCACTACCCATTTGCTCTTTTCTTATGATTAATGGTACATTCAAATTTTATTTTTCAATTTTCAATTTTTTGATAATTTTAGAATTTCCAATTCTGTAAATGTTAGTTTAATCAATTTATTTAAATTTTTTGTTTGATATAATTGTTTTTCAAAAAAAATCAAAAAATATTGAAAAAAATTCAAAAAATATCCATAATTTTCTACACAATTTAGCTACCATGCCCTCTCCTAATCCAATAACTTGCCCTCAAGTTATGTAATGTTTGAGACGGTAGCCATTATAACGTGTAGCATGCACATTGCCGGCAAAATCTTGTAATTCTACCAAACCATTTGGATATGCTTTTAAATTTTTATAAGGACCAAACCAATGCATTTTAAATTTTCCAGGGAATTTTGGAAATTGACTATCATAAAGCAAAATGAAATCATTATCCTTTAATTGTTTAGATTGCAATTTGCTATCATAATATGTTTTTCGTTGATTTTGAATAGCAACCATGTTCAAGTAGGCTTGGGCTCTAGTTTCATCTAATTTTTCAAGCATAAATACTCGTTGATTTAAAGATTCCACATCACCCTTACGTTCGGCAATTGCCACTCTTAAAGAAGGAACCTCTAATTCAATGGGTAAAATAGCCTCTTGACCATGGACAAGTTGAAAAGGTGTAAACTTAGTGGTACTTTATAAGCACATCGGTGTGCCCATAAAGCATCAAAAAGTCTAGCATCCCAATCAACATTAGCACCTTGAACCGTTTTAGTTATGATTTTACACAAAATCCCATTGGTTTTTTTGGTTTGCCCATTAGCACGAGGATGATAAGGTGAAGATTTTCTATGTTTAATGAGATATTCAGTGGTTAATAGTTGAATAATTTCATTTAGAAAATGTGTACCTCTATCACTAACAAGCTCTTTAGGACACCCAAATCATGTAATTATATTCTCATAAATAAATTTAGCAACAATATGGGCATCATCGGTTTTAGTGGCTAAGGCTTCCGCCTATTTAGTCACATAATTGGTGGCCACTAAAATATATCGTTTTTGACCATTACGACTTGGGGGTTTAATTGGTCCCACAAAATTGATGCCCCATTTTTCAAAGGACCCTTGTGCTAATATTGGATTTAAAGGCATGGCTTTTGAGGTAGTAGGTTTTCCCACCCTTTGACAAGGATCACATTTTTTAGCATGTTTGGCGGCATCAAAAAACAAAGTTGGCCACCAATATCCAGATTGGAGTGCCTTTTGTGCGGTTACCAAACCAGCAAAATGACCCCCACATGCATCATCATGACACCCTTGAAGAATAAGGGGTACCTCACTAGGATTGACACACCTCCTCAAAATACCATCTTTGCCTTGTTTATACAACATATGAGAAATAATGGAATAAGGTTGTGCTTTATGAATTAATCGTTGTTTTTGTTTATCCGTATATTCTAACGGAAATGTGTTGGTATTAAGGTAATGTATTATATCCGCATATTTGGAAGGAACAACATCTACATGAAAAATATGAGCATCCGGTAAGCTATCATCAATAGATGTCGGATTAGTTTCCATGCTCATTTGTGAAAGAAAATCGGCATTCCCATGCTTTTTCCCCGGTCTTACATTAACAACAAAATCAAATTCTTGAAGTAGTAATACCCAACGGGCAATTCGTCCCCTCAGTTGAGGTTTGTTAACCATGTACTTCAAGGCATCATGGTCAACGTGAAAGGTAAATTTAAAACCCAAAAGATAGTGTCTATATTTTTGAACGGAGAAAATCATTCCAAGCCCTTCCCTTTCGGTAACGAAATAAATTTTTTCCGCGGCACTTAGTTGCCTACTTGCAAAGTAAATAGGTTGATCGTGTCCTTTTTCATTTTCGTGACTCAAGACGCTACCAATGGCATAATTTGACACATCCACATAAACTTCAAAAGATTTTTCCCAATTAGGAGGAATTAATACCGGGGCAGTACTTAAACGTTTTTTAAGTTTATTAAATGCTTTACTACATTCACGAGTCCAAACTCCCAAAGTATCAATTTGTTTGGTTAAGGGGGTTAAAGAAGCAGCTATTTGGGCACACATATAGATAAATCGTCTATAGTAATTAATTGCACCCAAAAATCCCTTTAGGACGGTCATTTGGACCGGTGTAGGATATTTTAAAATAGCGGCCACTTTACCCGGATCTACCGCAATTCCGGCTTGGGATACTATATGACCCACTAACCTACCACATGGTAAAATAAATTCAGATTTAAGTGCATTTATGGAAATACCATTAATTTTACATTTTTGAAAGCACTTTTTAGACATTCTTGGTGTTTAGCTTTAGAACTAAAAACACAAAAATCATCTAAAAATATTTCTATGAATTTCCTTAAATACTCTTGGAAAGCATGTGTCATGGCTCTTTGAAAAGTAGCCGGTGCATTGCACAAACCGAAAGGCATCACTTTATAAGCATATGTCCCCCAATCGGTTGTGAATGTCGTTAAAGGGCGATCTTCCGGGGCTATTTCAACTTGGTTATAGCCCGAGAACCCATCCTAAAAGGAATAACATTCATGACCGGCTACCCCATCTAGGATGGCATCCGTGAATGGAAGTGGAAAATAGTCCTTTTTAGTGGCACTATTCAACTTTCTGAAATTCTGACAAATGCGTAATTTCCCATTTTTCTTTGGTACTACGACAATTGGTGAGACCCACTGACTATGAGGGACGGGATGTATAAATCCACACTCTATCAATTTGTCTATTTCTTCTTTAACCATTAAAGAATATTTGGGATTCATATAATATTGTCTCTGTCTTACGGGTTTAGAGTTAGGTTCTAATATAATTTTATGTTGACACACTTCCGGAGGGATTCCCTTTAAATGCTTATACGTCCAAGCAAATGTGTCTTTACATCCCATAAAAAAATCATACCAATTATCAAACTCTTGAAAAGACATTTTATCATGAACTTTAATACATTGTGGAATTTTGGAAGTTCCCAAATTCATTTCTATACAAGTACTTTTAGGTGGTGGTAATTCAGGAAGTTCCAGATTCATTAAATTATCTATTAATTCTTTGGAATCGGTTTCATACAAAGGTTCCAATTCCGATCCAGAATCAATTATTGAAACATTATAAATAGGGGAATTTTCCCAAGCTATTATTTCATCATCAAATTTTTCTATCTGATGTAACGGGGTATCATATTCTCCCATTCCCAATGGAATTAATTTAGGCATGTCCTTTATTATCAAATTTGTTGTTTCTGTTCCCGAGTCATAAGAGTCTTGAGAAATGACATCAGTGTCATCTTCTTGTGTCTCTCCATGATATTGAGTAAGAAACATTGGTAGGACTACTTTTTTGTTGTCTTTTTCTATAGTTAAGGTTCCTTTACCCCAATCTTCTCGAGCTTTAGACAATTTAAGCCAAGGTCGTCCTAACAAAATAGGATAAGAGGGCAAGGATTTGGTAACCTTAAAAACTATATAATTTAATTTAAAGTCAAGACCCCCAATAGTAGTTGTTGTGTTATACAACTTCCCTAAAGGTACGACTTGGCTTTGATCGGCCATTTGTAAGATAATAGAGGTCAAAACCATTCCTTTCATATCAAGTTCTTCCATTGTATCTTTGTTCATTAGATTAACACTCGCCCCACTGTCAACTTGTACACCATCTATAAGTGTACCGTCGATCATCACATCTATGGTGGGAGCTCCAGGGTCCAAAGATATATCATTAATTTCCACTAGTTTAGGTCTTTTCCTAACAAGGGAAGAACTTAATTCACTTCGACACTTAGGTGCTATAGCCAACAATTGCCTCAAAGAAATTTGAAGTTGAATGTTATCCATGTTAGCTATAACATTGTAAGGGTCCATTCCCTTAGCCAATTTCATGATTCTATTATGTTTTTGTTTTTTAAACCCCACGGTTGTTTCTTTTTGTATCTTTTTAGGGGTTTTATAAAAAGTTGGGCTTTCCAAGGGAGCTTCGGATTTTATAGGTATTTTATTTACCATAGAATCCGGTGCAATGGTTTCCTCAATATTTGGAGGGATGTTATTTTTTACTACTTCCTCTTCTACTTCCTCAACCTCTTTAGACGGTAAAATAATTTTTTCTCCGGAAAGATCAATTATTTTATGTTGTTTAAAAGGTAAGTCAATAGATTTTGGAAGTGTTTTTAATTTATTTTGATTTTTGTTTTTAATAATAATATCCGAGGATTCACTATCGGAGCTACTCGCCTCCTTACTCTCAATCATTGCAGGTTTAGCCTGAGATCTAGTGATATAAACTTCCTCAATTTTTGCCTTACTGACTTGGTTGACATGTTGGGTATTATCCAAAGAATTAAATTGAACATATTTCACCGGATTAGGTGTAGTGCAATCATTTGCCGTATGACCACTATTCTTGCACCTTCCACAAAGTGGTACATATCCAATTTGTTTTCTTGGATTAGGACAATCTCTACTCATGTGACCTAATTCTTGACAATTGTAACATACCAATATTTTCCCTTGTTGAGGAGGACCATACTAGTGTGTGTTAGGATTTAAGGGTGGTCCATTCCAAACCGGAGGACCATTATAAGTATCATTCCATCTAGGTCTATTATCACCAGATCTATATGGAAGAAGAAGAACGCCGGTCTCCGAAGGGGGCCGGCGTGAATAAAATGTCCGTTCATTCTACCACTAAGTCCATGCCCACCGGACATGGGTTAGTAGTATGGAACTACTTCCCCCTTTCGAGGGTGGACACTATGTATCCAGTAACAAGTAGCCAAGAACAAAGGCCCATAGGTCCCAAAAGTCTCCGAAAGAGGGAGGGCGTGTACGGTGAAGTGCAATTGTAGTCTATGGAGGGGGGTTCAAAGGGTCGGGAAGGGTTGGTTGTTTTCAATTTTTCGTTTATGCAGGAGTATTGACATAGCATGTTGAACTGCAATAGTGTTGATATTTGAAAAAGTGGTTTTGATTGAAGTGATGGGGATTTTAAATGTTTCTTCAAGAGTTGTTATTGAGGGAATGAAGGTGGTGGCTCTAGCACCCGCCGTGATGACAATGAGGGGGTCTACTTTCCATCCTAGTGCTTGAATATTGTCAAGTAGTGGTTGGTATTTATTTGTTTTGTTTGTAATAGTGTCCGGTGAGAATCTATCATTGCAATATGTAAATTCAATAAACTGAATAGTGAGACTAGGGTCTATGTGGTTTGGTGGGGGGTCTTTGTATGAAAGTCCTCTAACACATAGTAGGTCCGGTTTGAATCTTGCATTACAATGGCATCTTTGAGTGTAACATGTGCATGGTAATAGCCAAGGGGGGACCGTATTTTCTTGTGGGTTGTCATTAAAGGTTCCGGCATTCATGAGAATGAAGCAACGGGATTTGGTTGATGATATAAGTAGTTTACGGATAGCCCATACGGCTTTGTTATGTCTTTTGACAATTAGTGAGTGTATATGGGGATTTTGGCACTTGAGTAAGACATGTAGCCATGTGTCTGGGTCTGTGGTGTTGCAAATTGGACATGTTATTGTAGGAAATCTTTCTATTCCAAAGAAGAGTTGTTTGCGGGCATTACCCATGTATTGTCCAGTGCGGAATTTGATTAGACATGTGATTTGTGGATCCGTTATAATGGGGTTTTTCCAAAAATTGTTGGACAGTATGTTGTGAATGTTTGGGTTGCCAGTCCATTTATCAATATTGGGAAAATTTTCTGTAAGTTTTTCTAGGTTGTTTATAAGGTCGTGTTTTTTGAGGTATTTGTCCAAGAATCGTATGGGGCCTTTATCGGGAGTTTCGCCCATAGAGGGCCATTCATATCTATGAAAGTAATATGGGGTGGCATGGGCATGTTCGTATGGGTGTTCGGCATTCTTGTGGATTTTTTCTCTTCCTTCCTTTGCTAGTTTGTCGGCTTGTTCATTGCCGTCGATATTAGCATGAGCTCGGACTTTGTGGAGTGTAGTAATCTGTGTGCGGTTTTGGAGCAATGCAACCATGGATGTGAGGATAGTTTTGTCCGGGTGACTGTTGTGTAAAGTGGGGTGTTTAATATGTGTATTATGGAGATATAATACATTTACGCAATCTGTAAAAATGTGAGCCGGTTCGTTTGGGTATTGAGTGGTGAGTATTTCAAGGGTTTTGTGTATAGCCATCATTTCGGCTCTTAGAATATTTTGGAGTCCATGTAGTCTTTTGCCTAATTTAATTTGTTTGGTTGAATTGTATATCCCATAACCGGCTTTTTCTCGGTGCCAATGTCCCGGGCTTACTTCAGTTGATTCTTTAAAGGAGCCGTCAGTATAGTAGCTAAAGTTGGGGTCAAATTTAAGGTCTGTATTGATTTGGTAGTAGGAGAGGGGGAGGCTCAATTCGGTAATTGGTAATGCAAAGATGTTTGTGTGGGGGGTTTTAGACCATTTTTTGTTGCGGTTTACACGGGTTGAGAGGGGTGTGGGAGAGGCAATTGCGGTGTATACCTTGTTAATGTTTAGATTTTTTGCTATCAAAATGAGGTGAGTGAGGTTTTCTAGAGTACCAATTTCTCGAGTTTGTTGATGTATACATAGGATACGTAGGGTTGATGGTTCAAGGCAGGGTGTTTGTACATGCGGTGGTATAGTGGGTTCATTGTAAGTCATAGAGTCCGCTTCAAATAGTACTATGATGTGAGAGTCCGGGAAGGGGCCTAAGTGTGGGTTAGCGTTGTGGTACCAATGAGTGTCAGGAGTGATAATAATGGTGATGTTGTGGTTGGGATCCTTATTTGCCGCTAGGCGTGCCCAATGTGTTGTTTGTTGTGTTTCTTCTTCGTTGTGAGGGTGTGCAAGGCCTATTCCGCTCCACTTGTAATCAAAAGCTTTTCCAAGAGAACCAAAAATCTTATCATGTTCGAATGGGGAGAAAAATTTTGAGATTTTTGTGGAGCATGTGATGGGGGATGAGAAGTATGAATGTGTGATATTCAGAGATGTAATAAGGTAATCTAAGATAGGATCGGGTAATGTGTAGTGTGCATTTTTAAGGGGGTCATTTTTGGGTAATCGGTAGTTATATCTTTGGTATAGCCAAACAATTTCGGTTTCAAATGTTTGGGGTATTGGTTCAATGTTAATGGGAGTTTGTAGTGCGTTGTGATATTGGTTCCACAGGATCTATATGGAATATTAGAATTTGGTTGTGTAAAGGGTCGTTTGGAAGTATAGCTATACGGTTGTTTAGGAGAATTATTTTGATTGTTGCTATTATTTTTTGCATTTTCACCCTGAAGATTGGAACTAACAGCCGCTACTACTTTACCCAAATTCCAACATTTAGATACATCATGTTTTCCTCCACAAAAGGTACAACCTACCCTGGTATTATCATCTATTGGTGTAGGGCATTCATTAGACAAGTATCCATGTCCTTTACATTTAGAGCACCACATATTTTTCCTTTGATTTGTAGGTTTAGGACGTTTCTCTCTACCATTGGTTACTTGGATAGATAATTCATTTAATTTTTTCTCCAATTTAGAGACACTATCCATGACTGGATCACCTGTGGGTGTTCTTATTGCTAAAGGTTGCACATTAAGAGAACGAGGTTGGATGTTTAATGGTGGTTCTAACCATAACTTAGGACTAACTCGAGTAGGATAATAATCTTGTCCTTTAGCATCCATGCCTTGTAGGTGATCATATCCCATCTTTCGAGGAGGATATGGTTCTGCATATTGGGCATAATCCGTATTTATCCGAGCCTCTTCCCAGGTTTTAGCTAAATTATAAGTTGTATCAATATTAGGAGGACTCATTTAATCCATGATTATTCCATTTTCTCAATAATGCATTTATCCTTGTATAATAGGAGTCGATACCTTCATTGGTTGCCATTTGTATGGTACGAAATCTATATAATAATCCAGGTATGAATGATCTTGGCCTAAAGCATGCCAAAAATGCTTCTTTCAGCTCATTCCAAGTAGGAAATGGTGCCGGTAATTGTATGTACCACTCATAGGCATCATCCAATAAAGTACTTGGAAAAGTACTTAAATAGAAATCTAGAGGTAGTTGATTTGCTTGAGCCACAAGTTTAAATCTATCTATATGGCGATCAGGATCAGATCCTGAAAAACCATAATAAATAGGATATGTGGCTATATTTAAAATTCTTGGTTGAGCCATGTTTATTGGTTTAACCGGTTCAAAGTGGGGAGGAGATGGAGGTTCTAAAGGATCAATTGGTGGGGGAGGAGTTCTAGGTAATCCCTCTTCCAATCCGTTTGAACTTTCTCCACTACTTGACCTGTCACTACTACTTGAACTATATGATGGTTAGGGTGCAGGTGTGGTAAACTCTAAATTTTGTTCCTCAATCAATGTATTTTTATAAGTAATATCCTTACGTGATGAACTTTCATCCAATTTTTTTTCGTTATTTTAGTTAAGTTGTTTTTTAAGGTAGTGTACCGTCTTCTTCCTCACTTGAATGTTCCAACTCTTCCTCTAAAGATTTTTGTTTATTTATTGATTCTTTACTAATTTTTCCTTCGGAATTTTATTTAACTTCTTGTCCTTTGGATTTATTCAAACCGATTGGAAAAGTTTGGACCACCGAATCCAAATAAGATAAAGGAGTATCAAATTGAAATTTTTTTAATAATGTATTCTCGTCAGGACTATTGAAAGTCCCCTCGATAATTGATGGCTTACACTTGGTGTTTGAAATAAAAATTCTACGGCAGAAGGACTGATAGATCCATCATCATTTGTATTTTCAGTTTCTGATGAATTGACTTTGGTAGATTTTTGAGAATCAGTCAACAATTTAAGAAATTGTTGTTGATGTTTTTTTCTCAATTTATAGGTCCTCAATGACTCTCTAATTTGTTCCGCATTCAGAGGTAGTATGTTTGAATGTTCCAAATTTGGAGATGGTGGTGAAGTCAATAATTCATTCAATACTAAAATATTTTTGGGTGAATTAGGTGCACCACAAGGTTCACGTGACAATTTTAGACCTTGTTTAATTAATGGTGATGGTGAAGCGTAAAAGTATGGATTTGTAGCTACGGCTAATAATTCCGGTTTAGCACGTTTATCTCGTGCTTTATTTTGCTTTCTTGTTTTATCTTTATCCTTGCCAGACACTGAATGATGTTTTACACATCTTGTACATGGTGGTTTGGAATTATTATTTTTTGAAAATTTTAATGATATAAAATTTCTAAAATAATTTTCCAACTAATCCCGGGGTGCCAAATATAATTTAATATATTGTTCCAATGCTTCTAAATCATAAACTCCTTGTTTAACCCCTAAGGTACCGTGACAGTTTTACACCAAAAACACTTCAAAATTAATGGATTCTAGTGCAATGAATAAAGAAGGTAACAAAAACTTTGATTTTTAGTTCTGACCGTAGGATCTCAACAAAGGCTTATTAAGTAATACATGTACAAAATTTCATAAACTTTGACCGCACGGATTGAAAGATTATAGTGTTTGAAGTCAAGCAAATGGTTCATTTTCTTCCCTGCGTTTAGTGGACCAACAGACTTTGACTTCAGTTGGTGTCAAAAAATTTCACTACACAAGGTCTAAATCTATTACCATCTTGTTAAGCATGATGTTAGCTCCGTACACGCCAATTTTTAGAGGTAGAGACGGGGTGTAGCATATTCAAAACAAGTGTGCAAGGAGTGGAGGCTCGAAATTTGTTAATTCACACTTTAATTTTTTTTGAACTTAATATGTTTTCGATTGATAATCCGAACAGTTAATAAGAAGGTTTACATTACATATTGTTGTGGAAAACTAAAAAGTGAAAAACATAAAGATACCTAGGTTTTATGTGGAAAAGAAGAAGTTTTTTTGGTACCTTGCCCAACAATGAGTGACAATGTGTGAAAATGTTTGACTTGGGTTGGTATGCTATTTTTCACTAAAGACAAGAACTTATTTTTGACAATATGAAGGGAAATAATATTACTTGCGAGTACTGAAAATCTCACTTTCAGTAGAGTGTCCTATCAAAAGTTTTTGGAGGTGCCTGAGGTGCCCGCCCTCCCCATTTAAAATTCAAAACCCTATAACTTTTTCATCAAATGTCCAATTTAGGAAAAAAATATTTTCCCACTAAGGTCTTGGTAATGTCTTTCTATAGTAAAAATATCAAAGGAGAATGTTGGAAATTGACACCATAGGAACCTGACCGAACTTTTCAAAAGCCCATTTTTGACACTTGGTACCTTAGGGGTTAAAATTACGGGGATATTTCCATTATCTCAAGATGTCCGGAACCGACTTTGCCTCATAAGAATGGCTTAGTGTGAATAAAAGCTCATCAATTCTCTTCGTCAAGAATTTAATTAATTTTTTCTCTTTTCTATTTATGGTTGAATAGATATAAATGTAATCTATCAAATTGCAATAAGAGGTGACGATCGGGTCATATTTCAACCAATTTGTTCTCATTACTCTATTGCTTTGGTCTTTTATAATGAAACCATGAGCTAAGTGTAAAAGGATCAACATCAAAATATTCTTCGTCTTGTTCCTCTTCAAAATTTCTTGGATAATTATGTTTAAAGATTAATCTTTAACAAATTGACTTCTATGATTATCCTCAAGATTTTCCTTGTTAATTTGTTCAATTTCTTTTGCTAGTAAATGGATTAAATTGGTTTTGTTATTTTTAGCTCTTTGGTATAATACTAATAAGCATCTCAATCTTATTAATATTTCTCTAAGAGTTTCCGGTTTTACCCCCATCTCTCATAACCGAAGCAACCCAAACGCATGTACATTTGTGTGTACAATTTTTCTACTCAAAAAATCCGGCATTAAACACCTTGAATTTTTGATAGGAGGGTCGTAATTGAACAAATAGGTAGATGACTTAGTAGTTGGATATCCGTTCCAAGTACCACATCCACATGAAATTATGGGTTGGGTTAATTGTTTTACCCTACCATATTGGGCAAATATGAAATGTAATTTAATTGGTAGTAACAATGACCCTTCATCTACCATCAAAGTCCCTATGTATTGTCCTTCATTCCAAATCTATATCTACAAGAGAATACAGGATGAGAAATCCGTCGATGGATGAACCCGTGGATGAAAAATGAGCGTGTCGATGAAAAACCGCATCTTGGATGAAAAAACGCAGCTTGGCAGTTAGGGTTTGTTTCGGTAACTAGGCTCACATCCACGTCTTCCTTTCGAATAAACGTCTGCACGAACGCAGCGAGTACACTCACAGGATGCCTCGCAGGGTCACTGTGCATCCCACCCCGCTTCCGATTCACCATCGCAACGAATTCCTCCCACTGCCCCTGCTTCCCTTTGATCTTCCGCCATTGCGCTCCCTTCACTATCTTCACCAGAATCTGTTCCGTAGAACCAGACAGAAACCAACCACAAAAACCACGCTCGCCACAGGAATTTTGCGATCCGTCGCAGAGGCAGCCACGGCCTGCGCCACACCAATGTTGCTGCAGTTGCGGCGCGCCTTGATGCTGGACTGGCGATGTAGTAATGCATGGCATTGTCTTTTTCTAGAGGTCACCCGGGGGTTTTAGCAGGGAAGACTGCAGTGCGATGGTGGCAGATACGCGGCCATAAGCATCCTGCGAGCTCGCGCTCAGAGACCTCACCGAGAGAGAAGGACGAGAATGTGCCGCTGTTCGCCAACAAAGTCGGCCCGTTCCACAACCCCAGGTGTGCACACATTGTTTGCAGTTGGTTGAGGGTTTTGTGGTTGTATTTTGTCGAAATTAAGGGTTTTCTTTTCTTTTCTTGGCACAGAGGCTGCCGGAGCGGTGCGGGAGTTTTGGATCTTCAGGTCGGAGGTTAGGGCGGCGGAGGACGGGGTCGTAGTGTTTTTTCCTCGCCCGGGAGAAGGCGAGTTTTTCTGTGAAGTTTTTGCACAGATAGGGTTTTGTTTCATGCTCGCAGTTTTAGAACTTTGCGGAGCTCCGGTTGTTGTTGTAGAATCGAGGACGGGGAGAGAGCGAGCGTTAAGGTTGGAGGACGGGGCTGAGGTTTCGTTTGCGTTTTCGCAGGTTGTGCAGTTTTGCAAGTGGTGCGGGAGCTTGAGACAGCTTGACGGAGGACGGAGTTATGGCTTAATTTGTTTTCTCGGTGAAGAGATTGAGTTTCTTGCGGAGCTAGGGTTTCAGTGTTAGAGGTTTTTAAGAATTTTAGGTACTTTCAGAAATGGCGTTCGGGATGCTGTTGAATCGGTTGGATGAATGCGATCGGAACTTTTGCTTTTCAAGACACTTTTAATTTTCACTAGACACCCGTTATTCCACCTCTCGATGATGATCAAAGCTCAAAGGTGAGAAAGGGGGGAATATTCATCAGGGTTGATTACATGGAAACTCTTTATTCACTCTCAAAGTTGGGTAGAACTACTTTGACTTGGGTTTAGAGGCCACTAAACTCTCCTATGGTGAACAAATAGTGGTACAATTCATCAAACGAGGAATATCGTATTGATTTTACAGATAACTGCTCCATCATAGAAATTATGCTCTTTCACACAACGACCTGGAATCCTTTCTCATCTTCTTCCTGAACATTCGAGAATTATATTGAGAAGCACAATGAACAAAACTGAGGTTGATTCAACAAGATGTCATTTCACGCAGATTGCTGAAACTAAAACTACAACATGTCACGTACGTGTCGAGAACATTGATGCCGAGGGAGAGCGCTTTGGTCATGGCTTCGACGTATTCATTGTCCACAACGTCGGTTTCGGGTCCAGAGTACGTTCCTACTCCGAACGGAGGTCTCCGGCAGCTTCATTCTGGGTGCATAGAGTCCGAAAAAGGTATATATAGATGCAATGAGAAAAAGGTATATATAGTTTACATATAGTTTACTAAAAAGTATATATACAATTTACAACACTATCTATCTACCACATCATTCATCTCATAAAGAATTAGAAGATTCTACAATTACATTTTCAAAAAGGACGGGGTGGGGATGGGGACGGGAGACAAGGGGACAAGGATGGGGAGACGATGGATTGGAGGGAGAGGGCTAGGGGATGGGGAGGTGGGGACTCAACACAAAAAAGTGTTGTGTCCGGAGGACACAAGCACCACACTAGTTTTTGATAATATTATTCTCTTAATTTCTAAAGGTAATTATCAAAACTATTTTGAAAATCTTTACCAAGTTGTAGAGGTCTTCCACTTAAGGTAAAACCTTTACCAAAATAAGCTCCTCTAAATACCCGATAAAGTGAGGAAAATAAATAAGGTCCTTTATAGAAATTACTAATTTCAGATGGTTTTAATTCCCGAGGAAACATTTTAGCCCGGTGCTCCAGGTGGGTGTCTGGTTGGAAGGGGATTCCCGCTGGCCTTGGTCTCAAGCGACAACATCTTAAGTGAGATCTTTCGGAGATAATCTTGCTGCAAAGACGTCCGTCATTTCAAATGTCAATGCCGTTCCCGAATAGTCTATGTTGAGATGACTTTATGCACACGACTGAAATGGAACACAGAAGTAATCTCCAGAGAGCAGCACTAATTGCAAAACATATCTAAATTAGGACGCAGGCAAGTAAAGAACTTACTTTATCAGTTGCAGCTTGAAAGATCTTCTCTTCATATCGCCATGCGATCTTGAGGAGCTCATCCACGCCATCCTGTCCTGCAACTGGCATGTGGCGCTGCAGTATGTCCATGCTGTAACAAAACAGATCCGATCCCTGTAAACATACAATCCAAGCAAAAGCCATAGCCAACGAATCCGTCACAAGGATGGGACCATCCATGTAACCACACCCATCATGAAAAGAGACATCAATGTATATGAGCAATACAATACTACAAACTTAAGCTTTGTAGTCGCTACACACAGATGGCCGAACCCAAAGCATGACTCAGATGAGAATCGCACCACTTCCAGCGCTACTAGAAATGCATTCCTACACGATATTGAAATGCCAGGCAGAGAAACGTGATATTCACGTTCCGGCCAATCAAGAGCGCAGGACAGGACATGACGGTGAAACTACAAAATAAGACGTAACTTCGCACCATTAGATCGCTGCTAGAGCTGGTGAAAGTATGCATACGGGGCATACGCTAAGACGCTGTTCATACGAGAATTTTCAAAACTTACATTCTTTTCACAATTTTTTCCCGAGAATCGTGCGCCAAAGACGCACGCCACGTATCCATGCTGAGCTCACTCACTGCGATCCAATCCCTCTCAAAAGTACTACGTCAATCCCTTCGTACTACTTCACCCGACGCAATAACCTGCGCAACACACAAAATTCACATCAAGCGAAAGGTCACAAACGCCTGGAAATCACCAAACCAGACTCTTTCCCGCTTGTTTCAAAGCAGATGGTTGTGCTTGTCCATAAGTTTTCTACGAACAATCAAGGATTCCACTTTTAAGAGCTATACTTTTATGCCCTCGTGGTTTTCCGATCCAGAACAAAAATCTCTCCACTTCCAACTCATTACCATTTTCCTCCATCTCCAAAACTACCAATTCCACAGCCACCGAGTCACAAAAAAAGCGAACTTCTCTCAAAGCCGTATCTCACGAATACCTAATTCACAACTAGCGCTGATTCACAATAATTCCTCGATCCATCCAAACGAAATTTCCGGAGCGTTAGGGTTTGAAGTCACACAAACAATTTCAGCCTTGCTTTTTCCTCTAAAATCCTTAATGCACACGCCGTAGCTCAAGCCATGACCAAAATCCGCTCCTACCTAACCATCTTCCAGAGAAGATCAACCGAAATCTCAAACTCTCCACCAAACGTGCCACCACATCTCTCCAACAAAGCGGCCAACCTAGAAACCTTCGCCAAACTGAAACGAAATCCACTCACCTCCGTCTCATGCCAATTCCAAACCGAACCGCAGATTAAGTATGATGTCTGCACAAACACCAGCGCTCCCGCTCCCTCTCCAGCTCCCGCGCGCAGACACGAGAGAGGAAGAGACGCAGACGACACTTTAGCTGCAACGAACTAAGTAATAAATGACTGCACGACGAGTCATGAATCTCTGGCCTTGGACGGCGACGGTGTGTGTATGTAGCGAAGGGGTAGATCTTTGGGCGTGCGATGTACACCAGCTATAGATGGAGGGGAAAGGGCGAACCAATGTTGGCTTGCGAGGACGCTTCTTCTTCCGTACCGACTACTTCGTCTTCGTTGTTCCCATGTTCCCTAAGTGGGAACGGGATGGGGTACACCTCGTCAATTTTGATGATTGGTGGAATGATAGTGACTGCCACTCCATCTCAAATTCAAGTTCTGAAAGTTGACAAAATTGCTACAATTAGTTCTTTAAAGGAGTTTGTAACTTATCTCTCTTCTCCCTTCTTCTGTAATATTATCTACTTCATATAATTAAAGAGCAAGCACTAATACCCGGTTAGTACCCAAGCAATCCGTTGCGCCATGTGGCCATACTTGGCCTACTCCAATTGGCCTTATTTGACACATGGCAATAGCTAGGTGAGAGAGGAAGGGACATACTCGATGATGGAAACCTAGGTGATATCCACCGCAGTAGGCGGCAACATGTGGTATTTACTTTTATTTCTTTACTTTTCTTCTTACTCTTAAAATTTTAGTTACCTTACCTAAACTTACACGTCCAGTTGAGGACAACGGGTTTGTATTCTTGTAAGCTAATAATAAAAGAGCAAGGCCAATACCCGATGGTGAAAACCTCCAATATCTATGTGATACCCTCTTCACTAGGAAGTCAACATGTGGCATTTATTTTAATCCCTAAAGACCAAAAGTCCCCTTGGGGGACATTTCGAGTTTGGGTAAGGTACCACATTCTCAAATTTAAGCACGGTTTTCTGAGATTTTTTATTGAACTGACAACTTTTCATTAGCTTCCTATGGACATGATTTTTGTAGAATCTCGACTTACGGTTTAAAAGTTACAATTTTTTTCAATTACATATACAAATAGTGCACTGGTTTAGAATGACACATAACAAATAGTGTAGCAGTAACTTCAACTAACTGTGAATTGAATAGAAATTTTTGTTTTTTCCATTTAAATTTTTAAAATTTCTCTTGGAAAAAAATATAAATCTTTGCATCTACCATACCGATTTTTGAATTTTAAAAATACGAGAAGGATAAGGTATATGTAAAACTTGAAGTGTATTGTTGATTCTTAGCACAATTCCTATAATCTTACTTGAAACAACTATAGAATGACTCTAATATAACCAAAGAATGATGAAACAAAGTAGAAGTATTACATTGAAATGACTAAATAATTACTACACAATAATTACATGCGTTTTCCCATGATTGGGTGTTCTTGTTGTGGTCTTTAGAACACACTTTGAAAGCACTTTGAGCTCTAAAGGAGCTTTCTACCACATCTCCTTGATCTTCAATCGGTACAACCATTGGCTAAGTACAATGATTTTTTGTGAAATGTATTGATTGTATAAATGAGTTGTGCATAATCTATTGCGCTTGTAGATTCTCGCACGGTCTTGTGGTTCATTTAGGCATTTAAGGGTTAACACACATCTATTTCTTCCATTAACATCTTTCACTTTCATTCAGGAATTTGTTCCAAGGGTATGTTTGCACTTGGAGGTTTTTACACCTCTATAGGTTGGTGGGAAGGTGGTACAAAGTCATGCATTCGCACCAAAAATAGTGGTCAAAGAAAATAAATGACATGGCATCCCACGTGGTGGATGAAATCATGAGAAGGATTGTGGAGGTAGACTAGAGGTAGCCTTGGAGGTAAGAAGTATTTTTGCATTTCTTGGTACTTCACAAATCTTTTGAAAATAAACATGTGTACCCTTTAATATATCTACGAGTCACTCCCATATGACAAAGGTATGGAAAGTATGCAAGAAGTGGCGCTTTAGCTTTTTGTAAAGTGGTTTGGTGCATATGCACTGTTTCCTACTACTTTTGTAAACCTCGACTTCTTGTTAATGAATGAAACTATTCTTTTATTCTCTAGTGTGAAAAGATTTCATTTTCTCCGGCTTCCATAGATATAGGGAATTTTCATGGATGTACAAACCTCCAAGTGCAAACCAAACCTAAGCTCATTTAGAAATCTTCGCAAATATTCCTAAAAGGAAGGTTATTATGCAGTAGCACAAATTCTAGATTGTGATGACTAATTCTTTGTTTGGTAAAGACTTCATCTCCTAAGTTGAGGTAATGCTTCAAAAGTGTAGCTTTATTTTTTAAAAGAAAATATTATGATTAATAAAACTCTATTTTTTTAAAAACAGGTAAGTCTAGAATTATTATTTTAAAAATGCTATAATCTTAAGTATTAAAATTTTAATACCCACATGGGAATGTGAATCCCCGTTGCCTCCATGAAAGAGAGATGTCCCAGGCCACACGATGATAGGAGCTGAATCCTTACATCTATGTTACTTTATTCATTATTCTGTGTTGATAGTTAATAATGGTACCCTTTTTTTAAAAAATTAAGTAAATACAAAAAATTATATTAAAAAATATATAAATAGTAAAAATAAAAAAACTTTGAATTTTCAAAATTTTCTTGAAAGTTTTACTAACAAGAATTGAGTTGACAATTCTATCTTTTTAATCACCAATTATCTTGATACCTTTTAATAATTATTTCTTATAACTACTCTTTTGGTCAACTGGTAGAATAACATCATCTTAAGGCGTACGTCATTGGTTCAAATCCAATAAAGGCCTTGTATAATCTTTTAGTATATATATATGATTTTTTTCGTTTCTATTAATTGAATTAAAAAATATGATACATAAAATTCAATACTTTAATTAATCAAATTAAGTAGATCAATTCTAAATTTAATAAACAAATATATTTTTATAGTAAGATTGAAATTTCTATTAAAAATAATTTGGCTATTACTATTATTATTATAAAAATCATTTGAAAGAAAACAAACAAATTTTTGAGTTAAAGGGATATGTTATATCTGAAAAGTAAAGAAAAGTTCACCTACATTCTAAAATTTCTATTGATTTTATTTGAAAATTAAAATTTGTCCCAAAGTATCAAGGGGATTATTTATATATCTACAAAATACACAATTAGGTATGACCTTTGGTAAACTGATAGAGTTCACCACACAACGCACTTCTTTAATGATTGAATTGGGGTAGCGTATGGATTTTAGAGGTTCATCAGTATGGATTTGACATTGTGATTGTGACACTTCTTTTCTTCCACATACGTCCGGTTGGGGCACTCAGGATAGCAATTGTATTGATTGTCATCTTTTTGTACTTGATTCGCGTTTGTTGTAGGGGAGCTAGAGCTTGAGCTTGAGTAGGAGTAAATAGAAAATAAGAAAAAATACTTGCAAGAATATTTTTATCTAAATTCGATTAAAAAAATATTAATTCATCCAAAAATCAAATTTAAATAAGTATGCAACTTCAAGGAAATTTCATTTAAAAAAATTAAAACCATTTAATTTTCTTTATAGAATATAAAATGACTTTCTAAAAATATAAATAAAATATTTTCATTTATAAAATATAAAACATAAACAAAAATGACTAAAATTCCATAATAAAATATTGATATGATCTAATAATATATTTGTTCAATAATTTTTTTTTATTGATATAAATAGATAATTTTTTCAATTTTATTATTCTTTCTTAATCATTCCAATATATTTTAATGTAAAATGAAATTAATATTATATTTTCAGTATAGCAACCTTCTTTTAGTTTTTGTATAATTTATTATATATGTTCTAGTAATTTGTATAAATTTTTCATTTACCTAAATTATTGTTGTACCTCTTATTGCACATTTAAATCAAGCAATTATTTTTTGTAAATGGAAGATTATTTTCCGGTATTCAAAATTATATTGAAATTCTCCTAGAAATCATATGATGATGGTTATAATATTGTATGTTGTAGCAAGAAAATCAAGTGTTCTTATCTAGTTGAGTGGAGTAAGAGACAACATCGAGAGTACTAGTTGAGTGGAATAAGAGACAATATCGAGAGCATTAGTTGAGTGGAATAAGAGACAACATCGAGAGCACTACACTAAAAGTTTCATTTAGTGTAGTAGACACTAAATACGAACCCATACACTAATTGTCAACTACGCAATTAGTGTAGTGACAAAATAGTACACTAAATGTGAACTACTACACTATTTGTGAACTTCTGTAAAGATTGGAATATTAACTTTTTTACTCGTGCACGTTTAGTGTATTGAAAGTAGAAGAGAATTATGTGTTCAAAAAGGTGAAGAAGAGAAAAAATAAAACTCACAAAGAAAAAATTGGAAAAAACAACAATTGGGAAAAAACAACAATTTGGGAAAACAACAAATAGGAAAAAACAATTAGGAAAAAACAACATTTTTGAAAAAAACAAGAACTAGGGAAAAACATCAATTCGGGGAAAAAAGACAACTTACCTTTTGAAAAGGTAAACTTTTGTAAAAATAAGCTTTTCCAAATGTAAACATTTGAAAAGGTAAAGATTTGAAAACGTAAACGTTTGAAAAGTAAACTTTTTCAAAAGTAAACCTTTTCAAAAGTATACCTTTTCAAAAGTTAACTTTTTCAAAAGTGAACTTTTGAAAAAGTTCACTTTTGAAAAGTAAAATTGGGAAATTTTTTTTTTTGAAAAAGTAAAGTTTTGAAAAAGTAAGGTTTTGAAAAAGTAAAGTTTTAAAAAGGAAATGTTTGGAAAAGTAAAATTTGAAAAAGTAAACTTTTTAAGAAGTAAAACATGAAAAAGTAATCTCTTGAAAAAGCAAGCTTTAAGAAATTAAATTTCCATAAAGTGTACTCCGATAAAGTAATCTTTGATAAAGTAAATTTTGATCAAATAATCTTTTGAGAAAGTACACTTGTTTGCAATTAGTACACTATTTATCAACTTGTTCGCAATTAGTGTACTAAGGTAAGTACACTATTTGTGCCATTACACTAAATGAAACTTTTAGTGTAGTTGAATGGAAGACAGAGAGAAAGAAGCAACAAAGTAAGCTAGAAGGAGAGAAACTTTTATTGATTAAAAGTTATTGGAATTACAGCCCACTTAACTTAACTAAACTTGATGTAAATGATTAAACTTAACTAAACATAACATAACTTAACTAATAGTATCTCAATACCTATCAACAACGTGTTCAATTGATATTATTCAAAATCATCACGAATTTGAAAAGTAAAAGATTGACCATCAAAATTGTACGTATGCTCAACTCTTCCAACAACGTCCGTACAAGTTTCAAATTCATGTGCATCATTATTATCCTCCACCGCCACATCCACAACATCTTCATCACTCCGTTTATGGCGCTTTTAAGTGATACGCAACAAAAAGATCAGGGATAGACTTGAGACAATTCACCAAACATAGGCTGCGCTCGTAGATTTTTGGGTCGAATTTTGAGCTCCAAATAGGTAGCAAGAAAATCAAAATTATGATTCTTTGTTTTTAATCGTGTTTAGGATACTTTATGTTTGTAACAGAAAGGTTGCTTCAAGAATCATTAATAGTAGACTTTTTGACTAGCGATTCATTAATATTATTAATCAACTTGAACAAGTGCTTCTAATTCTTCACCGTCTCATGTAAAATAACAGATTTGTCAAAAAATTCCTTTGATATAGAAAGAGTTACTTAGGTGTTGTTGCAACGTCAACTTAATATCTCTTTCAAATTACATAACCTCACAGTCAAGTTAGGGCTTGCAAAACTAGATGAACCAAATGTGGACATTTGGATCCTCATGATATGGTGTTTTTATAAGTTCCAAACACTATTTTTATAGAAGAGTTTAAATTTTTAATTTAATTTTTAAGTCAAATGCCACAAAAGTTGTATTAAGAGGCTTTAATGATTGTAAAAATGTATGATATTCAGAGTATGTATATGAATTGCCACAAATGATTGTATTGAATGGTAGAAAAAAAAAAATCAATTTTCAATGTTTTCATTAAAGATATTTAAGTATACAAATTTATAATACAATCAACTTACTCCTTTTATTACTTAACTTAATTAGAATATCATGATACAAATTGAGCATAATTAATAGGGTTTAAAATTCAATGTCAAGAAGTTCCACTTCAAAAACTTCAAAAACATATTGTAGGGACCAAATTTGAAAGACAAGCAACTCCAGATCCTAGAAGTCTTGCTATTACAAAACAAAATGGAAGAATTATCTATATTAATGGTAAGAAAAATCAGTCTACTGAATGCAATTAAAAAGTACAAATGTAAATTAGAATATATATCAATGTTCTAGTAATAGTATTTTTATACATTAAAAAGGCCAAGTAACTCAGAAAGCCTTTTTTAAAAGGAAAATTTTAGCCAATGGTGTAGCATCTAAAAAGGAAATAGCTTTCAGGAAAAATATTAGAGTAGCACATATGCCACAAGAAGGTTATAACATTGAAGATGCAATACTAATTAATGAATGTTTTAATATATAATAATATTTTTATATCTCTATATATGATAGAAAACGATTTGTCATGTGTCTATCCAGAACATCCGTTGATTCCGTGCCAAATGGTTTTCATCTATCTTTTCCAAGGTGACATTCTTTAGAACAAAATCTTTTGGAGGAATCACTTTGTCTTTTGAACATTGTGACTTGTAAATCAAATGTGCCCTTTGGAGGAGTCATTTAAATGGGCCCTTTCATTGAAAAATTTGGATAGCCGTTTTAGTAATATTAAATTAGGTGACACCTAGTTGAACTTTTTAGAACAAAATCTAAGTATTTTGATGACACTATGGGGAATACAACCCCGGAATATAGAGTAAGTAACGAGTATTTAAAGGAATTTATGGATATTTATAGTACATGACGGGTATATAATCTCCCTCTTTCTATTTCAAAAATTGATTTTATGATCACACACCAAGATTTACCAGAGATGGTACACAAAAAGAAAGAGTAGTAGCTTAATTGTTTTGCTTTGTTGATGTGCCCCTACTTATGTTGATTCGGCATTCCGGTAGACGTCAAAATTCACTTCTTAGTTATTCAGGAAGAAGTTCATAAATTCTTCCTAAATATGCAACTGATTTTTTTAATTTAAAAGCAACATTACATCCTACAAAGATGATGTTTTGGATGAAATATTACCGCATTAAATAATTTGCAAAAGAAGAACGAGTCTCAACAAAACAAGGCACATTGTACACACAAATGAAGAAAAATAGTAGTCGTAGGCTTTTATTTTTTCATTTAATGTTCCAATGGCTCTCCAATTCATCAATGCTCCTATAGCCCATCAGTTACAACGGGTTCCACCTCTCTATTCATATTAAAGATTTTGAAATGAAATCTTGTTCTACAAGCCAGGGTCTTGAAAAAACTACAAGAAAAATACCTCATTTGAATTGTAGTGTACCTTGTCATTTAGATGAGGTGAGTTTATAATACCAAGATCATGGGTAAAATCATTGGATATTTTATTAGGAGAACACAGAGAGAAATATAAGAAACAGAACAAGAAACAGAAGAAACGCCCTAAGAAACAAAAGAATCTTTATGTGTTTCAAAACAAAAATAATTGCAAGCTAAATTTGGTAATCAAGAAGCCACTGCAAAAAAAATTGTTTTAAAGTTTCTCTTGAAATATTTTGGATGTGATATATCTTTATCCCTAATTGACTTCATTGTTTTTATTGATTACGATTGTTTCAAATAAATTTATATAAATTTTAGATCGATTTTTCAAATAAAATTGAATCAAATTTGAAATATTAATAATTGATTGATATGATATAAATTTTAAGTCTCAAATTTAAAATGTAGCATTATTATATCAAAGTAATATACCTCACCTTTCTACTCCAAATCCATTTAAAATTGAATTGTATTTCTTGCACTTTTGGTCTTACATCATTTCGAGACTCCATCATATTACTTGGAAATAAAAGGTCTTATTTAAGTGTTTTGATTCTAACATATAGGTCTTTCATACACCAACTTTCTGTTGTTTTCTACCATGTGATAAAGATTTCTCCAACTCAATTGACATCAATTGATACACCATGCTTGAACATTGTTTAGCTCTATTCCATCTTTGGAATCTTCAATCATCCTTTGTCATTTACCTAATTAGCACTTTCTATCCTTCTATCCCTCAACTTTTACAATTTCTAGCCCCAAGCCAATTACTTGTGCCATGTCTTCATGACTATTGATGAAAAACTCAAATAAACCCTATTTTACATTGTAGTTTGAAAGAACAATAATTAAAGATATAGAAGGTGGTAAATAATCAAAATCTAGGTGTATCTTTGAGATGAAGTCAACTAAATTTGACTTGTTTTTCACAAAACACATTCACTTCAAGAGATGTTGCAATTTGTATTTTGAGCGGATCACCTACAAAATATTGATGATAGAAAATATTACTTTGATACCTAAACAAAAATTAACTTCACCATTTTTTATTAGTCAAATTTTTTGAATTTTTTGAATAGAAGTTTATTGAAAATAAAAATATTGAATTTTGTGATATAATATAATTAGCTAATATACTCTATTAAATATATTTATTCTAAATCAAATTTAGCATTTCTAAATTTAAAATACATTTGAAATTTGTATTTTATATATTTAAAAAGGTGTTTTGGGTTCTAATTGAGTCAATTAAATAATAAAATTAGTAATATTGTCAAATCTACGAAAACCCTTAATTTTCAAAAATTAGCAGCTTCATGATTATGAAACCATCCGGCAAAAAGCATCAACATTGCAAAATCAATCCACCTTTTGCATTAGAATGAAGTTGTAAATCATTACTTCTTCCAGTTGCTTGCCAAAGTTTCGAAAAGCCAGAGGTTATTTGCATTTCTTATTCTTCACTCTTAAAAATATTTAAATTGTTTGAAATTAATTTGCAAGAGGCTCAACTAACATTTCAAATGGCTCAAACTAAACTATCTCAAGCAAAAGGCCGAAAACAAGTCACCAAGGCTAAACTTCTAAAAATTAAAAAGAACAAAAGCACGTTTAGAAGCACGCAGTCTGAGATTCAATTCTCCTCCAAATGCTTGGGAACTTACAAGCTTACGTTTTTGTGTTTTATTTCACTCCTTGATGGGGGTTCTTTTCACCTTTCCCTCACGCTAAATTAACTATTAAAAAAAATAGTGGATCCCTGTTGTCTCCAACCATCCAAGGGCAATGTCTAGATAAATAAACGTATGTAAATATACCCTTTATATTCATGTCATTTACTTTAGATATCCATTATATATTTGTCATTTACTTTTGATAACCGTCCTTTACTTTAGATACCCATCAATTACTTTATATACCCGGGGTAGTATATCTGGTGGTTTCATCCAAATAATTGAATCTTTCATCCAAACAGTTCCATCCAACATATTCCAATGTGAAATTGTGGGGGATTGTCCAACAGATGGACAATAATTTATAATAAGAGATTTTAGATAAACCTAATAAAATAATCTTTGATTTTGCAAACATGTCTAATTGCTATTGATTCTAATATTCATATTAGCCATGGCCAACGTGAATTGGTAATTGAGGATCAAAAAACTAGTAAGACAACAATAGCTACTGACACTACCCTACTTAGTGGTTCCTTTTGTACATAATTACTTCAAAATGAAGAATGTCCAATTTTTTTGAAAAACTCAAGAAATTTGTCTAGGTGATATCCATGTAATGCCAAGGTGGTACTAATGTAATATATAGGTGGTACCCATATGACATCTAGGTGATACCTCCATAATATCTAAGTGATATCTAGTGTGTCCAAACCACTATGATTTGAAAAATTAAATACTTCAGTTCATAGGTGCTAAAAGTGACCACTACGTATTCAAGATGTAATATGTGTTTATGTGGCTATTGGATAAAAATCATCTTCAGTAGCTCAAGTGGTTAACCCCTAAAGGATCAAGGCATTTTAAAGAAATCTCTACTCCATCGATTAAAAACTACCAAGATGAGTTTTTTGAGAATGTAACCGTATCATATCTACATTTATGCTTATGTGATATGATGTGGTAAAAAAATTGTCAATTTTCATCGCATGGTATGAAAGATTATTGCGGTTGGAGTGAAAAAATTGTCCCCCGTGGAAACACTTGGTTCTTTAGGGGTAAATAATTTCAAAGAACAAGGTGCACTAGAATATACATTTGTAGTAGCTGAAACAACCAACTCTCCTACAACGTTGCAATATTTTGCTTCTTAAGATGCATTTGCTGAATATTTTATGTATCGTAAACAACATACTTTCGTAATTTATTTCTGAATTAGCGCTGCTCTCCGACATCCACGTTGCGTGGGATCAGACACGACGTGCACCTTGTTCAAAATACATAAAATACACTAAAATAAAATGAATACCATGGTGCATACTATGTAGTTTTCATACACATGCAAAATGATTATGGTCTTCAATTTTGATTGGAATTTGTCATTAAGAGAATCTTCACTGTTTTGTGATTGTTGATTTCTCTCATTACATACAATACTTCCGTTTTAAGTCGCACAAGCTTGGAATATTTTCGTATACAATTAAGTAGGCAAAAGTAAAAAAGTCATCAATAATCATGTATAAATTTCTTCTTCACATATGATATGTCAATGCGAAGCTATTAACCTAGTGCACTGGTGAACCTCTTTCATTTAAAGTACAAAAATTCTTGCAAGAACCTATTGATGAATAAAGTAGTATATCCTCCAAAGTCAACAATTTTCAATAACATTAAACATTATAATTGGTTCCATTAACGGTTGGACGTTGTACAAATTTTCCCCAAAGTTTGAGTCATGGTTTGAGTTCAATTTATTAAGGTTAGATACTAAAATTGGGCATTATTTTTCCATCAAAGTTGGTTCAAAGAAAAAAATTAGCACATATCAACACATAATTAAGCAATTTTGCCCTCACCATTTAAAAATGCACTTTAGTACTACAGCGGCCATTGTGTGCAAAATTGCCAAAATTGCAAATTCTTGGTTTTAAAAAAAATTGAATTCAAGTTCGTGCAACAATATTGTGTACAACCAAAATTGTTAATATATGAAGCTATTTAATTGCATTTCAACAAACTTTCAGTGGCACTTCGTTAATATTTGATTATTATCTATTCAATACCTTTGTACAAAATGTTGAAGAAAGATTCTACAGATTGTACTGTACAATAAAAAAACAATCATCAATAATTATACAATTTGCAACGGCCGCCACTTGATTAAAAGATATTCTACATAGTATATGATACATAGATGGAAGAAAATAAATATAAATGCATCTATGCATGTCAATGATGTAATTTACGGATAGTGAAAACCTCATTAATCTATAGGATTGCTCAAAAAATGTATTTCATAACCCTTACAACATACTATTCTTGCACATATATTGAATAACAATTACCATAAGGGATACACTCATAATACTATTGCTATCTACTGCATGGCAATTGATGATGCTTGTAAATGGTCATTGTCAATAGCTTTGGTTTGCATAGCAATACATTCTAGTGTGTGAGCTTTAGCCGAAAAGAGTGAAAATCCTACATTCAACCTGCATTATGAATACATTGCGCGTGCTCCACCAACAAGCGCCAGTCATGTTTATTTTTGGATGGTCTACCTGTGAAAAAATGCACGCTTCTTTCTCTACACAACTATGGCTCTCACCAGATGGCTCCCATAATGAATCTAAACCTAGGTTTAGGGTTTAGGTTCTATGGCTTTCACTAAATAGCTCCTCCGAAAATCATGGTAGAACTATGGAAAATATAATGGAGCTCTGTGGAAAACATGGTATAAAAGTCCAAAGCGTCTAATGCCAAAAATCTCCAACTCTATCTCTTTCAACACATATGTGCGAAAGTAATCCACATGTGCAATATTAGAGTTGTAAGAAATGGGAACATTATCATAATATATATGTAGCACTTTTTATATAAGTGTTAAATGCTTAAACCAAATGAAAAAAAGAAATAAAAGTCCAAAGAAATCATAGAAAGGGAAAGGAAAAATAATGTTCTAATCTTGGAGTTGGACTCCTTGTTTTTTTATCTCACTACACGCATGGGCTTGAGAGGCACTATACATTACCCATTCAAACTTTAGAGGCACTCTTTTCTTTTCATGTTTAGAAGTGAGCTCTCTTGGAATTGTGACGTTAAAATCACTATTTATTAGTGAGTTTCATATTTTATTCATTATGATGGTTTTATGAGCATTTTGTAGATTTGACAAGGCGGCAGTTGCAATTTAAGCCGGCAAGAATGATTTAAGGCGGCGGCTGCAATTTGTTAAGATTTGAGGCGACAAGATGGTATGTGTTCCTTCACAACAAACTTATTTATTGTACTAGATTACGTAATCTGTTTATTCTCCGGAGCATACACTTGTAGACTCATGCTTGGATTATGACATTTCCATAACCATCATGTCTAGATGATCAAATTATATTTAGGACCATGGCGTCTAGACGATGAGATTACTTCTAGACTGCAAGATTACCACAACTACATCTTGGTTACAACAATGCTAGATTGACGCTATTGAGCAGTACCCTATTCAACCCAACAAACGTTGGATCTGCGATGATGAAGCTCACATATGAGTGCACAAACGATATGTGTCTGATATGTAACGATCCTAAATCGTTAACAATACCTTATCTACCGTAGCGCCGCTGCCACCTCCAATAATCCTAGCTCATGTATCTGGCAACCCTAACACCGCAACCGCTCCCTTCAATAACCTTAGCTTATGTATCTGGCAAGGATGTGCGATTGCACACTGTTAAGATTTTTTGGGAGATGAACGCCTAAGAACCTTATTTGATATCCTATAGCTTGGATATCGTCTTGAAGCACACACTTTTGTACACACACTATTGTGTAAAGAAAGATCGCTAAACACAACAAATTCAGAATCACAACCAACATCAAATAAACAAAAACCATAGCTAAACACAACTATGCTAAGCACACCTTCAAGGAGAATGTAGTGAATCACTAAAGTATTCAAGCATCTTGTACTTCACAAGGGGAGAATTAACGAGTGCAAGTGGAACTACAGAATGCGGAGGCTTTATTAATGATAAACCATCATTTACAAGCAAAGAAACTCATTAATTATTTTCTATACGCACTTATAAATCTTGACTTGACAAAGATGTCAAGTCAAGCGCGTTCGCGCCGCTATACGCATACAAGCAAAACCCTAACGGATGAAATACATCAGTTGAGTGGATGTAGTATGACGGACGCTCTTCACTAACAAACGTAGGTTAGAATTAGCTAATCTTCACTAACACTACGCGATGTGGTGCAGCCCTCGACGCCACATCTCGTGACAACACGATTGGGCGCATCAAGCTTCATGTCTGCATCTTGTTGTGCAAACTTGCGATGTGCATAGTAGACGTGAAGCCCACTTGCAAGTGATCTCGTCCCGAAGCTCGCCTGATCTTATCCGGAAGCTCACCTACAAGTACACAAATGAGATGAGATCATTTATAAGTGAAGAGATCACCTGTACAAATGAGATGAGATCACTTGCAAGTGAGACTCTAAACAACCTTTAAAGCTTGCAACCCTGCAAGCGAGTATACGAGATGCGATTATACAAGCATCGAAATCCTTAGAGCAATGAGCCTTAGTGTACGGGCGAGATGAGATCACTTGCAAGTGTAGCCAAGTAACCACTTCCCCATAGCACATTACCATTGTCATTGCTGGCATATCAACATATTATACTTGCCTAGTGTCAACAAATCTTACAAAAAAGAAGATTTCTCAAATTGTCATTGGAAATGGTGTAGGCCACAATAATCACACTAGTGTATGGACCGATGATTGATGATGTAGATCGGGTAGTTGGGGTCAGAGATTATGCTTTCAAAACCAATTTACTTGAGTAAGATAGAGGATAGTGGGATTTTGTTTGTAGAGTTAAAATTCACAGATATGCAAAGGAACACCAAAAGCGAAGGCAATATGGACAATTTTTGAGTAGAGGTTCAATCTCGTCAGTTGCTCGTTGGGGATTTTTTTTCCCCTAATAATAATCCAAAATTAGTTTAACATATTACAAAAATAGGTCAGTGATTGATTTGGAGAGCGCAATATTTATAGGTTAATTGTTTGTTCTAGATGGTTTTTGTGAAAAATATCTTAAGAAATGAGAATTTAAAGCGTGGATCTACTTCTAGCCAATAGTGACCACATCATTAACAAACTTTAGGAATTACTATTCAAGTATATTTTTTCATTGTAAGGGATGTGAAAATGATTTTGCATGTGCTATGACTTGTGAATTAGAGCATGAAACAAAACCTAATGTTATGTTTTAAACTCTAAGTTTCTTTGACAATTTCACACCAAAAACACTTTAGAAATAATGATTCTAGTGCAATGAGTAAGGAAGGGAACAAATTTTTCTATTTATAGTCATAGGATGTGAATTAAGACTTATTAAAAGACAAGAAGTTTGTCTTTTCTTGCGTGGCTCAAAGCTTTAGCATTTATGGAATGACAAGCTCATTCTATCATGCTGTGTGATTCAACAATAGTCCAATGTCTCATCAAGACCTATTTCACTTAGGAAATCTGATTGATGAATATTTTTGGCTTGGATTTCCAAATTCTACCTAGAACTCATAAACTGATTAGAAGATCTGATTGATTGTGCATTTTAGAAGGAAGCAAAATAATTTCTTTGAGGATCACGTTATCCTTCTTTGCTCTGGTTGAATTATTGGTGTGGATGAAGGCAATGTGGTTGAAAACTAGCATCATCAATTTAGTTTAGTTTAGGTATGCGCTCATTGTAAGTCCACTTAATATTGTCACATTAATCCTGTGGACAATATTGAAGATATGGAACATGGATAATGGTGGTAACAAGAAGAAATTAGGAGAGTCTAGTGCGTCCAAAGTATAGATTTGCTCTGAGACACTTGAGCATTTGATTCCAAGTCTCCAAGGCTTGCAACTAAACACTTCATCTTCCGAGGCAAGTGGTAACCGTGGAAAGTTTGAACTATCACGGGGCACCAAGACTTGCGGAAACTTGGTACTAAAGTGTTGAGCGAAGACTTAGTAAAATTAGGGACTTCACTTGGTAGTGTGTACAACATTCGAGCGCTTCGGACCAAGGAAGGCATTCCAATACCCTTGTGTCGTGCCAGAGGTCAAGTAGAAGCTTCTGACTTGGTGATTGGAGCTAAGCCCGTGATGTTGAGGAATTTAGGTTCTTGGTATATGGTGGATGTATTGAGATTTCCGTGGGAGTAACAAGTTACCAACTTTTTTCCTTCTTCTCACCAAATTCGAGTGTTAAGGCTTTAAATTCTACACCATTTGATAGTGGAAGGTGGACACCTGGGAAGAGCAGGCTAGTAGTGTGTGAGACACACTTACCATGGAGCTACTCGACCGGGAAGTGCTACCCACAATTTATGCCTTAGAGATGAAGGGTTTCCATGAAGCATGACATTTTTTTGAAAGAGCCATTCAATTTCCAATATGAAGACATGGAAGGGCCCGGTTTGACTTGGAGAAACACTTCATTTGCGGTACTAGGTGATCGGTCGAGAACAAGGGGTGCGGCGATTTTTTGGTGCCACAAGCACCATCAAAGTTGATGACTTAAAGAGGGATTTCACCATGTGGTGTGAGCTGCAGAAGTCATGTAACCCCATTACCACCCTTACATGGTTTGGAGGGCATTGTTTGAATGCCTATAGGGAGCTCCATTAGCAGATTATGGAGGTGAGCCTCCTCCGTTAGCAGATTATTTGAGGAGGCTCACCTAACAGAAGACTTGGCCTGGAGAGATTTCTACGCACCAAACTATGCAAACGTGCTTGATGGAGCATCAAGGGTGCCATCACTCGTGGTCAAGGGGAAGACGGAGGAGGACAAAATTAGTGTTGAAGTGGTGAGCCAATCAATGGAGAGTGTGGCTAATCCACCTCTGTTCAATCCTACGGCAAGATTCTTTATACAGCTCCGCCATAACTAAGGTCAATTTTCCGACAAGATGAAGGCATTGAGGTATTTTGCGTGAGGAGATGAGTCCTTGCGAAAAGATCATCCAAAATTATGGAGACTGATATCTGCTACTGATGTAGTGATAGAGCAACAACGGTGTAGTATTGATACAAGATCCTGGAGAAGGTATCAAAGACCTTGGTTCGCAATGAGGCATTGCGATTGGACGAGCCACCGACCTTGCAACTTGAGTTTGAGACTTTAGAGCAAATTGAGATCAATTTGCTAGAGTAGAAGAGGGCCATGAGAATTCTCATGGCCCTCTTCTACTTTGGAGGAAATGGTGCTGAAATCTTCTATGGTTCATCAAATTTCACTAGAGGCGCCATCAACTTGTCCTACGGTTGGAGTTGAAGAGCCAACAAAAATAGTGGTAATCGAAGCGGTAAACACAATTGATCAGACTTTGTTGTTTTTTACCAAACTAATTTAACAGAAGGACTTCAGATCGGAAGAAGTCTTCAAGATGGCCGTCACAACGTGTGAGTTGGATAACCTTGTGGGCGTCAATGCGTGATGACGAGCGTGATTGAGCAAGATAAGAGTCAAGATGACAACGTGGAAGGATTGCTTTCAGCAGCCATGCTTGTCAAGACAATGGCCGTTGGACCATCGATCGAGAGGTCATCCATTTGAGCTGGTGTGGTGGTGGTTGAGAACTCTTAGGTTGTAAGCAGAGGTTGTCTGCTTTCGGATTCAGAAGCTCAACCGTTGATGTTGGGAGCACCTGTCATTAAGGTGTTGGGCTTGACTAGGGCACTTTGGATAAGTGTCTATGGACAACTAACACGTTCATAGGGATACGGAGTATACTGCGGGCATTACAAAAGCGGAGTTGATGTTGAGACTCAACGAAGATGATGTTGAAGATGAGAGGTTTATGAAAATGAAGGCTATTATTATGGAGGCCAAGTCATACAATGTCTTTGTGGGTTGGAGACGGGCGGAAGGCCTAGGTGCCAACTCAATTTATTCAAGTTCTTATTGATAACCTTGGTGATGTGTTTGCCTTCTCTAGATGTATGAATGTAAAACCACCATGGTTTCAAGCAGGTGTTGAGGATTTCTCTATGGCTACTCCCACACGTAATGAGGTAAATGTCCACGTGGGTGACACGAGTGTTGGATATACGGAGACGTATCAACCCGGAATTGATGCAACGTGGAGCACCACAACTCAGCTTTAGAAGGATGCTGAGCAAGTAATCGAAGATGCTTGGCACCATTCAATGCTAACACAAGTTGAGGAGGAGTCTAGAGGGGACCAAGATTTAGAACCACCTTTGGACACTTCCACCATTCACTAGAAGACACCAAAGGACGATATTCTCTTGTTAGAGCTATTTGGAGGGATTGGAAATGCTTGGCGGCAATGTTGCAAGCAGGGATCTAGGTCAAACGCTACATTTATGTGGATGTTGATGAAGCAGCAAGGTACGTGGCCAAGCGGCATTTGCGGCAATTGAGAACACAATTCCTAGACTTGATGGCCACTAGTCCCATCAAGACTTCCTTTTCCGTGCATGTTGGTGATATTGCCTTGCTTTAAGGACAACAACCTTGGACTTGTTTGAGATTCCTTGTCTCAAGAAATGGTGCACGTTAACGCGGATGAGCGGAAGAGAGCCATGGATGTTTCCACCGGCACCACCAATACGCATGATATTTCAAAGCCACAATAACAATTTTTGCTTGGACAAGCAATGGGTTTGAACTATTTGACTTGAATTGTCTTTTGTGGTTGCCAAACAAAAACGGTTAGCTTCCAACTTGATCGGCTACATAAAAAAACCCATCTCCACAGCACATAATCTATTTTAGAGTTATCCTGGATGTGCTCACATGAAACTACGATGAACAAGAGTATATTTTATTTACATCTCCCATTGGTCATCGGTGTATCAGAAATTTAACACATTTTAAATTTCATTTAAAAAAACATAATACGTGTATATTAAATTATGAAAGACCTACTATGCTTTAGTATTATCCTTACAAAAACATAATATTGTGTTTGGTAATGTATCTATAAGTGAAGATGTACCACCTTACATGTCAATCCGTAAGGTGGTATCTATGCCTATTGTAAATGATCAGCAAAATTAGTATGTAATGATTAGTCTCAAAAGCCCTTTAAAGGAGATCGAATTTTGATTTTCATTATTCTTCACCGGAATGGACTTTCATATTGCCGACCACAAAAGGAAAAGGCATCCAGCAAGTAGATGAAACACAAGAATCGTCCATCTCTCTGATGACTATGCAAAGCAAAGTGACAGGCCCGGGGCAAACAAAGTGATAGCAAAGATGTCAATTTGTTGTCGGCGGGCCACAATCCGCATTCTCTAGCTGGGAGCTGTGTCAAGTCTGTGAGTATTAAGAAGAAAACGAGAAAAATTGTTTTCTCGTCAAGCGAACAACAATTATCATAATTGTGGTCGACAAAGTGCCCAGACGTTGTTAAAAGTTCAAACGTTGTTTTTCAGACGCGATTTAGCCCCCCTTTTTCTTCTAGTGAGCGTATACACCTCCGAGTTGACTTTTCGATGTGACATCCGCTGAATGAAGTTTGCAAATGAGATTGTCCGTTGCCGACGGATGAATTGCGGGGATAAGATCGGCTGGGGATGACGACGTTGACGATATAAAATTGGACTTCTCGTCTACACTTCGGCAATGAACGACCTTAGCACAATTGCTCCCCTCCAGACCATAAAGTTGTTACCCCAAGCTCAAGAGTTAGCTTATGCTGAAGACAATATTGCCCAAAAAATCTTAATACTTGTAATCCACTCTTTGCCCACTCTTCCTATTTTCTACAATTCTTCAAATGAAAAAATGGAGGAAAAATAAGAGAATTTGGAAATATGAGAGGGTCTTTGTCAGTGAGAATGTAGCAAATTACTAAGGTAGTTAAGCGTCTTGCACTCTACAATGGGAGAATCCACGAGTGCAATGTAGAGTAGGAGGAATGACGTCTTTATTAATGAAACAACATTACTTACAAGTAAAGACAATCACTATCATTCTCTAAACTCACTCACAAAGTTTGACTTGACAAAAATGTCAAGTCAAGGACGTACATGCTACTATACATACACCCACAAAATTCTAATGGATGAAATACATCCATTGGATGGCTGTGGTGTGGTGGACGTATGTCTCTAACAAACGCATATGAGAACTAACTAATCTACACTAATACTACGCTATGTGGTGCCGTCCTTGACACCACATCCTATGACAAGGTGGATCTTTTCACGGCCACGTAGGCGGTCTTTCTCATTGGAGCCCCACACCGACAATTGTCCTATAAAAACATAATGTGCTATGTCCATATTCAACTACGCTAATAAGTCGGTGTATTGTTTTTCAACCTTTGGTTGTTAGAATTTAAGAGCTGCTCGTAGTTGTTATCGCACTGTAAAGAGTTGAGGTAGAGGGAAAAGTAATGAGACAAATGAAGCGAGGTGAAACGAAAGACCGTCATGTGTCCCAATGTATGTAATGGCAAAGGCTAACACCAAATGGTGCTGTAAGTGAAGGCCTTTGAAAGAAAGTTAAACATCTCATTCCAAACACCGTTTGTAATACCTTGTCTATTTCATTAGCTTGTGCAACCATTTCTCTGCTTCTATTGAACTTTAATATTGGTCTCTTTCTCTTATATATTGCTCAAAGTGGACGTGTTGATGCAATTTGTGGCAAAATCGGATTGCCAAAGCCGGATTAGATTGAAGAAACAATTTGCCGTCAATGAAGCGCGTGGATTCCCATGAGTGTTTAGATCTATGGATTGTATGCATTACAAGTCGAAGAATTAACTAAAACAACCCACCCGAGCAACAATTCCGCATACACTCTTAGGTTATTAATCTTGCCTAAAGCCACCACAATGCTTGCATCATCATCCTCATTGTCCTCCTAATATGAAATCTACGCAATCATCAATCATGTCTATCATTCTTCAATCCCCAACAAAATGAGAAAACCCAAAAAATTTTAAAGAAAAAGGAGGTGTATAGGAAAAGCGGCTTTAAAGAGAAGAGGATGAGAGTCCTTGAAATTGTCCTCGGAATAAACCATGGTCGAAATCGCACAGGTAAGGGGGGTGTGCAATGGCCATAGGCCGTAGACCCAATTGGGCTTAGGGGGCGGGTAAGTTAACAAGACATAAATAATCTGGGTTCCATTGGTAGGACGGTGGTTAGGATCCTACCTTGGGCAGTCCCTACCAAGCTAAATTTCCCCCTGCCCAACCTTTCCATCATGACCGAAGCCATAGAGTAGGTGAGGTAGCTTTTAGAGCTTACTCTCGGCCCGCACGAGTTACTCTCAATCTATACACAAGTGACATCAATCCCTGAAATCATGTGCTTTACACTCTAGACAAAGAGGAGTTTCAAAAAGTAATTTTTCTTGAAAACAACAAATGGAGGAATGTTGGGTAGCCAGGCCTTGGGCAACATCCTACTTGGGAGGCCAATTTGGCACCAAAGCGTCCAATTCTCCATGCATCTGCCAGATTTGGGGATGGGTGGGGATGCTCTAAGGGCCACTTTACACTTGGTGGCCACGTCGAGTGGCCTTCGATTTCCACCAATGAAATTAGTAGAATGGCCAAAGTCCGGATTTTTGGGCCTTCACACTTGTGCCCAAACTCCAAAGGCCGTTGTCCTACATGGCAACACTTTTGGGCTGTTTTAGTGTCAAAGCGACGGCCTCTCGAGCAAAACTTGGGTCGCCCATCATAGCAGATCTAAACTACAATCGAGAGTCCATCGATTTTTTTAATAAAATAATTAAAAAAACTGACAAGATCTAGACCGTTATATGAAAGAGGCCGAATTTTTGGGCTCATTTATTTTGGCTGATTTTTATTGGCTGAGTTTTTTTGGCGTAATGATATGGGGTTTGGACTTTGGACTTGGCCTTTGGGGCTTCACACCACGACCGACCAAACCTTCAATCTATATTATTTAATGTATTTTTTTGGCAAAAAAGTTTGGCCTCTCGCCATGGTTTGGCCACTCATTTTGATGGACGGTCACTGCACTTGGGCATAGTGTGAAGCGGCCCTAAACACTCCGCATTCGGAACCTCTTCCGTCCAAAGCGGAAATGATGCTTCACAGGACATGATGTTCCCAACTTGGAACTATTATGTGAGAAGCACGTCCTCGGTTATGAACTATGTAATATTTCAGATAATTCCAAGACATGCTGAAAGGAATGGAGAGGATGGACGAAAAGAGCCAACTGCTTGGCATCTCATACTCCACGAAGGCAAACCCAGGCCCACTCGCTGTCATCTACAAGCCAGAATCCTGAGGCATAAGGCATGCTTATCCGAGATGAAGCTGAGGGATAAGGATGGCAGAGCAGGTGAATATACCAGACAGCAGCTGATAAGGACGGCAACAGACACAGCGAGAGAAACTTATCGAGATAACAACACCAAGGGATGACCATGATCCATCAAGGGAACAATGCGGGCACCAAATTCACACGAGGAAGATGCGGATCGTGGTGACAATGTCGCTCCTTTGGTGGGGCGCGCGGTCGCGGTGGAAGCGTGGAGCCAGCGACATCGGGCCAAATTACCCAGTTCCCAGATCTACTAGCGGCAGAGACTGCGATGAAAAGCCAAAGCCCAAACCCCCCACCGAGGCAGATTCCGACGACCCGCACCCGCACCGCACCGCGCTAAAACCTTCTCGGCGGGTCGCTCGCGCCGGGTCTCGCCGGGCAGAACGCTCGCTCGCTCGCTTAGGGTTTTATTAAACCCCTCTCAACACTATCTATTCCAGTCGTAGCCAAGCAAGGCAGCAGCGAGAAAAACTTGCCCAGCGTCTGTCCTTGCTGCCTCGGTTGCTGCTCCTGTGCTTGGTTATCTACAGTGAAAATCTCGTTCAAGCGCCTTGGTTGCTGCTCTTGTGCTTGCCTTGGTTGCTGCTCCTGTGCTTGTCTTGGTTGCTGCTACTGTGCTTGTCTTGGTTGCTGCTCCTGTGCTTGCCTTGGTTGCTGCTCCTGTGCTTGTCTTGGTTGCTGCTCCTGTGTGTCTGCGCTTTTTTCCCGTTTCGCTATGGCGACGGCGACGATGCTGCGCTCCAGCTGCGGCTGCACCGCCGTGCCGCCTGCTGCCTCCGCGCGCTCGTCCCCTTCGTCTCCGGCTCCTTCTTCTTCGCACGTCCAGTTGCTGCCGTCCTGGCGCTCCGCGGACCTGCACGCGCTACTGCCTCCCAATTCGGCCCTCCTCGCGGGCGTGCGCTCGCGCCCGTTCGTTGTCTGCGCTCAAGCAGCGGCCCGCGTGTCCGTCCCCGAAGGTGAATTTTGCTCTTTTCTTTCTAGAAGTCTGCAGCAAGAATGTTTATCTGCTTTTTTTTTGTTCACTCTGTGAGTAGAGAAAGCACTCTGATTAGGAAGGTAGTTTTCGGTTGATCGGAGCAGAATGTCGATTGTGCTGAACTCGTTGTTCGATTGACCAATTGATGCTTGATTGAAAGGTCGCGTCCGGTAGAAATATGCTTCAGGTTTTAGACGAAGGTGGTGTTAAGAGTGGAATCTAATGGAAATTCTCGGTTTTGTAGAAGCCGCGCTTCGATTTTCCGACCCGTCTTTGCAAGAACTCGACCCCGATGTTCATGCTATTATCGAATGTGAGAAACGAAGGCAGTTTCGAGGTCTGGAGCTCATCGCGTCGGAGAATTTCACGTCACGTGCGGTAATGGAGGCTGTTGGTTCCTGCCTCACAAACAAATACTCAGAGGGTTTACCTGGTAAAAGGTATACTACGGCTCTCTCATCCACACTATTCTTAATAATGTTGTTTGCACAGGCTAGAAACCGCCCTGTTTCTTTGCTCTCTGCACTGTTTACTAGCAACGAACTGGTTCCGCTGCTTTTTTCCCTGCCTTCTTCTTTTGTCGAGGATATCGGAACCTGTTTTTCTAAACTTTCTTCCTTCCTGTCATGTAGGTATTATGGAGGAAACGAATACATTGACCAAAGCGAAAGATTATGCCAGCAACGAGCATTGGCTGCTTTCCATGTCGACCCTGCTGAATGGGGAGTAAATGTTCAGCCTCTTTCTGGGTCGCCAGCAAACTTCGCAGTTTATACTGCGCTTCTCCAGCCCCATGACCGTATCATGGTATGAGACAGTAGCATTCGTTTCTCCCAAAAAATCTACAAATAGTGACCATTGAAACTGAATCGTAAACGTCCCAATTTCATCGTTGGATTTGCAAGAAGGCACGAATTTCTTACTTTATAAAGTTAGCACCGAATAATGCTATTGACCTATTATTTATGTCTTCGGTTGCAGAGGGATGATTAACGAACTATTTCTGCTTTCTGCAGGGATTAGATTTAGCCCATGGAGGGCATCTTACGCATGGGTTTATGACACCCAAAAGACGGGTGTCTGCAACTTCAGTTTACTTTGAATCGATGCCCTATCGTCTGAATGAGAAAACAGGTAAATCTTATGAATTTATTCCTTTGAGACCCGAGGTGAAATTTTCTCTTTCGACCTGTTGATGTGTGTAGTTTGCTACCGTCGAAGTTGTATGTCTGTGGTTGAATCGGTTGTACCTTTGATAAAAACAGGACTGGTCGACTACGACGTCTTGCAACAGACGGCTACCTTGTTCCGACCTAAGCTCATTATCGCCGGAGCAAGTGCCTACGCCCGTGATTTCGACTACCCACGCATGCGCAAGGTACAATCTTGTAACTCAGCTGTTCCAAAGTGAAGCATTCGTGGGAAGTTGTTGTGTCGGAGCCGGTTAGTGTCGGATGTTTTCATTATGAATCATTCAAATCAGGTGTTTGGTTTTCAAGTATCCGGAACTGTCATTGAAGTTTTTCTAGTCTTAGTCTATTTCCATCTCTATCTGTATCTATATATCTATCTGTATCTATATATGTGTTTTGTTAAAATTTAGCTTGATTGTTTGGCTTGTTGTCCATTATAGATTGCGGACAGCGTGGGAGCCTTCTTGATGATGGATATGGCACATATGAGTGGCCTTGTTTCGGCTGGAGTTTTAAGCGATCCATTTGAATACTGTGACGTCGTCACCACGACCACCCACAAAGTAAGCTTCTCATACTGCACTGCTTGATAGGGTCCTTAATCAAATAGGAGTCTCTATTACGTGTTGCAGCATTCCCCTTCATGTTGTTTAGATCCGACGTTATCTTCATGAAGATGCTGGTTTATTCCGTTCTGATCACCTGATAATCGTATTGGCCATAAGAAGGGAGCTATAGTTGACAATCATTCTGGCCTCATTGACTAATTGCACGTTTCTTCCTCAATGAGCAGTCTTTAAGAGGTCCAAGAGGAGGAATGATTTTCTTCAAGAAGGGAGAAGTATTGGGACTCGATTTGGAAAACGCCATCAACAATGCTGTCTTCCCAGGTCTCCAGGTGTGTAACACAAACTGGATCAAGTGGAACTGTAGTACGTCTATTTAAGTTGGTTGTCACTCCTCATGACATCTGCAAATGAATGCTGTGTTTCATGTATAGATGTTTTGAGGAAATTTCTATCTCTATAGAGATAGGTGGCTCGTATCCTGCTACCAGCTACTGCATCCTCCAGCTGTTAGTTATTTACCTGACATTTGTGGTGCACGCTCTGTTCAGGGAGGCCCTCACAACCATACTATTGGAGGGCTTGCGGTGTGCCTTAAGCAAGCAGCTACTCCGGAATTCAAGACTTACCAGCAACAGGTTAGAATATACTGAAGAAGTGTTCATGAAATTCTTAATCGGCTTGGACCTATTTCTTGGCATCTTAGTTTGTTTTTTACCTTACATTCGGATGTATAAAATTATTGTGCAGGTTGTCAAGAACTGTCGGGCTTTGGCAGACAGATTGATGGAGCTAGGATATAAACTTGTATCAGGGGGGACTGATAACCATCTAGTTCTCGTGGATCTTCGACCTTTGGTATGTCAACAAAAGTTATGAGCGATCACAATATGCATGTTTTTGTTCTTGTTCAGCAGATGTTGATTCTGATACTGGTCTCCATCACCATGATCTTGCTAGAATTTGCATATGCAATTGGTTGTTTCAATTCGGATCAAAGAGCAGTAGTCCTTTCATTAATTGTGGTGTTCCCTAAGAAATAGAATCTGAATTCCATTGTGTAGAATGACTTCTCAGATAGCTTGTGATGAAATAGCTGATTAATCTTCATGGACGCTTCTAATGCTCAAACTTTTGCTGCGATTGGCAGGGTACCGATGGTGCCCGATCAGAGAAGTTGTTAGATTTGGCATCCATCACCCTCAACAAGAACTCTGTTCCTGGTAAGTTGTTAGATCTTCCCATGACATGTCTTGGAATCTGTATTGCTGCAGGCTAGCTACACATGAGCTCCTCAAAAGCTTCTGTGTAGTAACCGCATTTTTCTGACGCATCATCTCGTATTGCAAGAACGGTAGTTGAATGTGAGTTGTACTCGTCAACAGGTGACAAGAGCGCAATCAACCCTGGTGGAATTCGGATAGGTTCACCCGCGCTCACAACACGCGGGCTTGGCGAAGCTGAGTTTGTGAAAGTGGCTGACTTTATTCATGAAGGTATTCAACTTGCTGTGAAGGCGAAGGAGTCTTGCCCAGGCCCAAAGATCAAGGACTTCCTGGAGTATGTGGAGTCCGAGAGCTGTCAACAACATGCGGCAATTGTGGACTTGCGCAAACGGGTCGAAGCTTTTGCAACTCAGTATCCTATCCCAGGTGTCGGCACAGAGGATCTCCTCCAACATTGAGCTGTGAGCTGCAAGAAAACGTTTGCTCATGAAACGAAATTCGGCTCTAGAGTAGGACCTGAAAGCTCCAGCAAGGGGGTCAAAGTATTTAGATTCGAAGGGAAGCTTTGTAGTTGTGCCCCTGACAGGAAAGGAGACAGAAGTGCTTGATACATTAAACTTCTTATGTGACAGCATCGGTAGTATTGTAGTTTCCAAGGAAGTGTGAGTTTCCCAACCTGAGGATAGCATTACTATCTGCAAGCCAGAAGGAGGAGCTTGAGAACGCTTGGATTTCAGTTCAAGTCAGAGAGTTTTGTGTAATAAACGCACATGCACACGTTGAGGCCATTGCATCATCTACTTTCGCACCATTATTCGTTAATCTGTGTTATCATTAATCTTTGGATTTGATAGTCTCTATATTATTCCGAAAAAGTTTAGTGTAATTGAAATGGAAATTTATCACAATATCATAAGTGAGATTACCCTACGCACTGGTCAGAAAGTGGATGTTGCAATGGACTCAGCGTGTGCATGTGCGTCGGAAATTCAATAATTGTTCAAGTGATACCCATGTAATGCCAAGATGTGATACCCTTGTAATAGCTAGGTGATTCCTTTGCCCTATTTAACCCCATGAGATTATCTTTTATTTCTGGAAATGACCTTTTCCAATGTGTGGTTAGAGAGGTCAGCATTGACGAGTCACTTCGAGACAAATTTCAATGAAATATTACACAAAATTTCATTTTTGTTGAATGAAATACCACATACTATGTAGCGTCGTATTTGTAGGTAACCATTGTGAACGACCAAATAATAGCCCTATAACACAACCGCCACAGTCCATCTACTCGGAGCAAGTCCCAATAGCCCCTACGAGTTCCAAACGAAGCTGCCAAAATAATAAACACTAACCATGCGTATAGGCACCTCGCTCCATCGTACACTCCTCAGCCCCAGCTACAAACTTCGACTCCCCTCCAAGCCTAGCTTTTCAGGTCCTCGGACATGGATGAGGGTATGCAATGCGTGGCCAGGATCTCCGGAGTAGCCGTCTTGGCCGTTTGGGTCTCCAGCACCACGATCTGCGCGTTCCCACCAACCCATCGCCAGTGCCATCAGTCACAGACCATGTCCATCAGATTATGAGACGCGTGCATCAAAAGAACAGCCACACCCTCACTGTCACCTACACCACTACGCCCTCACACAACAGACGCAGCCACCACAACGATGAGCACAGTTTGGCATCTCGGAAAGAACCTGCTGGTACTCCAGGTCGAACCGCAGAAATGGCTCCGTGCACTTCTCCACCATGCTCGCCAGATGCTTCAGATTTCTCACGGGTGTTTCGTTGAAAGCAACCACCTGCCCACACACGGTTTGCCACCCATCAGATGACAGCATGCGAGCAATGGCCTCCTTGGCCTCGGTTCCGGTAAAGACCCACCCAATCCACCTATCCACCCCACGCAAGCGCAGAGACTCGTCACCAACACACGAGGAAAGTGCACCCACCTGAGTGTTCACGATGTCCTCGTAGCCGATGTTGATATCTGCCACCAAAACCTGCAGAGCAACCACAACTTCATCAGTGCAAGCGTATCAGCCTCGTGTCCTTGTTTCACTTCCGAGGCAGACGCAGCCGTCCTATCTGACAACCGGAGCGTTGCAGGTAGGACGGCGCCCTCCGGACCCTACGAAACATAGCTGTGTCAGACATGGAACGCAGGGTTGCAGCGAGGGATAGAGCAAGAACCTGAGAGACGACGACGAGCTGCTCATCATCCGACTGTGACATGGAGTGGAGCAGCTTGTCCAGCAGCTTCACTGGAGCGTCGTAATCATAGTCCTTCCCATACTGCAATGCCCCCAACAATCCAACCGTTAAACAGTCGAGGTCATTGTCCTTCCCATACTGCCATGCCCCCAACAATCCAACCGTTAAACAGAAGGCAACAGGAAAAAACCCACAGCTCTACCGCAACAACTACCACAACATCGTGCGATTCAGGCCTCGTCTGGCATGCCAAAATCTAAGCAAGTCACTTCAGATGATCTCTAGCCACCTCAACCAAATTCCACGCGCATTGCCCCCTGGATCATCCAAACATGGCACAAGGTACGGCTACCAACCTCTGAGCGCAGGTACGGCACGGAGATCGCTGCGAACACAATGCCGGCCAGAATGTAGTACGAAGGCGGCTTTCCCTTGATGTGTGCGGGCACCAATCGCTTGTGGTTGGCGAGGTCGATATCGAACTCCCTCACTTTCCCGTCCCTCAAAATCTGCACCTTCGCGCTCTCGCCCGTGTACTTCTGTGAGACCAGATAACTGAAACCAATCCGTTCGCCATGCCTGAACGGAACTTCATTTACATGCACACAGACATTCACAAATACATCAACACGTGCATGCTCTCACATCTGCACTGCTGGAAACCACGCAGCGCCCCGTCAACCAAGCGCATGGACGAAGCGACAGGATCCGATCAGAGGTCTGTACCAGTGCCGTCGTTCGCGATATTGATGTCGTCGAAACTCAACAGGATGTCCGAAGCTTGCAGGGACTTGTGTGCGGGTGCTGTCGGTTCGACGCGCCGAATGCGGACGCCTTTCTGGCCGCTCTTCATTCCCAGCGCCTTCCGAAGGTCGGGGTTTTCCATCTTCTGCCACTCGATACCCAGAATGGGGAACCCTGGGTCATCCACAACGCACACACCGGACAACATGTCATCCAATGCATCCAATCGCCAAAACACCAACAGCATCACAAGCGCGCCCAACAAATCTGCCGGCTCCTGAGAGATGTTCTGCCTGGGTGTTCTGCTCCGCTGTAACCGTGCACTGCACCACAGCTGCACACCGACCTACCTCCTCCACGCATCATGGGACGGAGTAATAGACACCCACGTCGGGTAGCCGACACCACCAACGGCTTAGTATACACACACACAAAATCCGAGGAGTACCTTGTGGCAAGGGACCAGGGCCAACCAAGGGGACCCCACATACATTGCATTGCAAGACAACAAACATTGCAAGAGCATGCGCAAGTCCGGCTTTCCAGGCGTCAGTACCTGTGTAGTCACCGCTGCGGATGTAGTCGGTGATGAAGTGGGTGATCACAGGGGTGGGGATGACATATCCAATATTCTCGGCATCCTCGTGCTTCAGTGACTGGAACGCAATCCCTACACACTCGCCCCTGTCGTTGAAAGCCGGGCCTCCAGAGTTCCCGGCATTGATGGCAGCATCGATCTGCAACCCATCCGGCAGGCGGCACGTCAAGCCTAAGACGACACCGACGGCATCCCCGTGTAGTAAAACCACGGGAAGTCCACGGGAAGAGAAGCATGTCCGAACTGGGGCACGCTACCACCAAGAACGAGTGAGCAAGCAAGCATACGTCTCCCATGCTGGAAAAAGAGAGCGACCCTTACCTGCACACCGAGGAGCTCGGTTGCACCATGCACGTACGATGTAACCTCGATGCGCGAGACCACACCACTAGTCACCGAGATAGTGTCACCACCGATAGGATACCCCACCACAGTCACCGCGTCTTGCAGCCGAGGCAGGGACCCGAACTCCACTGGCGTCACGTTTTCCCAAAACTCGTCGTTGCTCACCGTCAACATGGCTGCACACACACACAACACGCACACAACTCCAGATTCAACTTGCTGCGCAGATTCCCATTCATATCACACGGCCCGCCGTTGTGCAATCGTTACGAGCCATTGGCACCAGAGTCGGCAGTAGCGTCCACGTCTGACCCCACCCGAGGAATTCCAGAGGCCCCGCAGAACCCCGCGGGTGAGGGCCGGAAACGGGACTTGACCATGGAGGGGGCAGCGACTGACCTATGTCACACTCGGTGCCAATCGCGAGCACTGTGGCCAAGTACTTGGTATCCGAACCCCGCTTCTTCACCTTCACCTGCGTGTGGTGCTCCACGGAGTGTGCATTGGTCAACACGCGGCGGTCCTTGATGATGAAACCGCTGCTGTTGGAGCTGAACTGCCGCTTCCTCTGCCATGGAAGGGAGAAATTCGGCTCCGTGTGCACGCAGAACACTTTCACCACCGCATCCATGAAAGGAGCGTCCTTCACGTCCTCGCTCCCGACGGCTCCGTCCTCGAACATCGGAGCGAGCCCCCTGATAGTCTCATTCAACAACACCCCAGGGTTTGCCTGCACACACACGGCATTCCTCGTCAGGCCTCCGACGGAACCAGACACCTCGTCTCATGGCTATCCGCGCGTAGGGCTCAGGCCGTCCTCTCCAACGACGTGCCCGGCAACCATGCTTGCAAAGCCACACCACGGACCCCCCTCTGACCCGCACTGCGAGTAAACCCTAAACCCTGCGCGTGCTTCACATCGTCCCAACCGTCGTGCACAGTGCAGGGAGGCGAATCGTCAGCGCAGGGCACTTGGCTGCACTTACGTTACGAGAAATGCCGAGACACAGGGAGTAGCAAGCCCAGGCGCCGCATTCAACACTCCCCGTCCCTCCATGTGGCGGAAACAAACAAATAGAGAAGGAAACGAAACCCCCGCACAGGGAGAATGTGCCCGATTCATGACAAGACACCACCTGCGGAACAGCACAGAAGAAGGAAGGCGGGTGGGCGAAATCGACGAGCAAGGGGGGAGGCATTGTGGCATACCGACGCGGACTTCTTCGCTCGCCTGCTCGAGAGCCGCTCCGCCGGAGAATCGACATCGTCCGCGTCCGACTTGGACAAGTCCCGGTCGCTGGGACTGCCGCCTCCGGGCTTCTCTAGCTTGTCCAGCGCCGACTTCTTGCGCCCGCGCTGGCCCGAGCGAGAATCGGCGACGGCCGGCACGGCGCTGTCCACCATGTCCACATCGGCGGGCTGATTGTTGGCGAGCAGGGCAGCCGCGGGCGACTTGGTAGGGGAATCGTTGGAGGCCTGCACTTTGGGGTGCTTGGGCGGGCGCCCCCGCTTGCGAGGGGGTGCCTCCATGCCTCCTGAAATGACGAAGCAAAATTCAACCGTTCTAGCGCATACTAAGTGGGAGCGCGGTGGCGACGAGAGGCGGAGTAGCTAAGCGAAGAGGAAGTGGAGGCGCGAGCAGGCCGCAGCGGCGACAGAGCGCAGCCAAGCGTCCAGAGTTCCGCAGCGCAGAGGCTGAGGGGAGACCTCGGGAGGGACGCGCGCCCGTTGCAGAGGAATTCCGCGTCGGGGGACTCGCGCTGCTCCTCAGGCCACGCTCTGCTCTGCTCTGCTTCGCCAAGCCCACCCACTCACTCTCGCTGCGTCACGCTCCAACCCTAAATTCCATCACCTTCCACGCTTTGCCTTGCATTCACTGCTCTTTTTTTGGATTTGGGCCTTGATTCTTTAAGGTAAGCCCCCCCATAACCAACAAAAACCCATAGCCAACGCCTATAAAATTGGGGTATATCCAACCCTCTTCCATCCCATTACCACCGACTCAGTTCCAAATGGAGGTTTGCTATTAATCAAGACCCTTTTTTTTGGTCGTTGGTTAATGGGACCCACTAAACATGGCTGCACAGTTTGAAAGTTCATAACTAATTTAGTTTTCATCGAAAAAATATGAAATTACTTGGGTTGGAATTGTGATTCTATTGGCTATCACTCAAAAATAATAGTATAATTATTTCCTCTCCATATATGCACATTCCTTAACTTGTCGGTTCTTGGGGGGCTTACCTTACTTCCATTTATTGTGTAGAAAAAATTTGAATACCGTATGCAGTGGTCAGTTTCGGCACCTACCTGCCCAACTAAATATTTTTCCCGTTTGCGGTGCTTCAGAAATGATGAGTATCACGTAGACATTACATGGGTATCACCTAGACATTACATGGATATTACTTGTGGGTTACACGGGTATTATCTATGCGTAACGCCCGATCTCTTTTCAAGCCCATTCATTTCGGAGACCCTCACGCGGCAGAACCTTCCTGCAAGCAGGTCTCACGGAACCTCTCGTCAAGATTCCTTCACCAGAAATAATTCCTCACACAAGAATACATAGGCAGGTCCACATATTTCAAATCCAGAATTTTGGATTCTAGAAGTTGTGATTGTACTATCATCCTGTTGCAAATTTTTCAATTCCTTCTTACTTTCCACATTGCATTCCACAAGACAACATTCCAAAATGCACTTGTTGTTTCCTCAGTTGACAACTTAGTGCCATGGCCCATCTCCTTTTGCCACTCATCGAAGGCTCTAGATGCCCATTTTTCACTATGCGCACTTCGCAGTTCTCCACCACCTGCGACATGACGAACTTTGGCATCATCAAGCTCACGAAACCTTGACGGCCTAGGCTCCTCATCCTCATCTTGATCTTCGTTGTCATCTTCCAAGTTTGAAATCCAAAGACTATCAGTACATATGACTAAGTAAAGTCACGATCACACTAAATCCAAACAATGTGAATATAGACCACAACATCGGACTACAAACAACTAAAACCAATAAAGACAATAAATTCTCTCGACAATTACCTTCAATATCACCATCATAAACAAGGGCATCACGACACTCTTCATTTACAATACCAATAACCGGACCTCCTTCAACGGCTGTAAACAACAATATTCATTAGTCCAATTAAAATTAATACAATCCAATGTATCTTATCCAAATGATTATTCTAATCTAATTCTAATACAAAGAATGAATCAATATAACATTGAATGCACATATATTTTAAAACAATAAAGCCAACAACATACCACAACAACATGTCCGCCCACATAAAGCACAATGTCCACTACCTTTTGTATCAACTATCAAGATACTAATAAAGAGTAGATGTTAAAATCAGCATACAATAATTACACCAGCCTACATGTACCTTACAACAAGTTATACAAAACAACAGTAAATTAGAAAGGACCAAGATATGCCTCACAAAACAACAAATAATAAATTAAAAGACTCAATGAACATAACAAAAGTTTAAATGGAGAAAGAACCGAACCTTCAGCCGCATCTCCAGCAGCAAGGTTACTTGCATTAACAAAACCGCTAATGACTAATAAAGAAAACTGTCATTATTTCACAGGAAAATACAAACAAACAAGACAACCAACACAAGCAAATTAACAGCAACCAACATTAACCATACAAGAGCAACAACTAAACAACAAATCAACTACAAAATTCAAACGCTTCCTGATATCATGTCAAAGCATAACTTTGTGATGAAGAAGATCAACCTCTTGCTGGTTTCTAAAATCCGAATTTGAAAAAATAATAAAAACTAGCATTAACAAAAATTTTAAACATAAGAAACAATGTATAAGAAAACACCACGCCCGATCGGCATTAATCTAGCAAAGGCCGGCAAGCATTCACTTACACCAAACAATTCAAACAAATTAACAAATAACAAAGCATAAAAAACAAGAGAATACTTCAGAAGACTCACAGAGATCACAATATAACGATAGAAACTAGCGAGACAACTCATAATACACAACATATTAAGTAAAGAATCACAATCAAAACAATAAGCAAAATATAAGCGCTGCTGCGCAGCTACAAGCCAGCCAAGGCCGGCTATTATCAAAACATTATGCTTAGCATTCAAAGGAGCAGAAAGCAAATAAAAATTCAATAAATACAACAAAGACAAACGAATAAATTAACAAAAAACAAACAAAATGAAATGGAATTAATGCACCTTCGGAGGCAATATTCACAACACCTTCTTCACTGATCACTAGATCTGCAAATACAAAATCAATGTCAATTACAATAAAAAAAATAATCAAACAAAACTGCCATGGAAACAAGTCGGCCATAGGCCACTTCACTAAATACTGAATATAGTGTAGAGGGATTATTGATGTAGATCACTCACACTAATTTCCATAAAAGCATGTGCATGCCAAGTTCTGATTGGGTATTTGTTCTCAAGAAAGTGTGTGTCAGTCAACAATTGCATGAAAATTTTCAATTAGTGTAGGAAATTTGAAATAGTTTGGTCTACACTATATTCACGGAACAGTGAACTTCCAAACACACTGACAGAATAGTTTATAGACTTGACATTACCTAGAATATTTTGTTGTGGCTGAGTAAGATAAATGTCGTACAAATGATTACACCAATCATCAACACCGCCTTCATTGTTGTTACAATCATGTACAGTTTGACTGTCGTTTCCTTGAATTTTGAATTGGTGAAGTACCTCAAGGTCTGCTAAATGCTGAACTTAAGCCACTTCAACTATCAAGAAGTCCTCATATGGCACTCTACTAGGAATGTACTTTGAAAGATTACATTCTACACCAAAAAAAAGAATCAGAACAAATAATTAAACAACCTCAAAACCTTTGTAGCGTACCTATTTTGGACTCAATTTTCACATCATTGTTGCTGAAAGTAGTTCCAAGACTGAAGATATGCGAAGGTGAACATTCTTCGAGAACCGTGAGATCGTCCATGCCAAACTTCCGCTTCTGGCCGGTAACCTCCATCTTGCCCCATAGGTGGTCACTTTTGAAGTAATCTGGAAATAGCTTCACCAATAGTTCATTGCTCCTTGATCCACAAACTTTAGAAACTTGCGTGGATTTGTGTGCTTCCAATGAATGTAGTGAGACACTGAACCGTAATCTGACGGACATGCAAAGATTTGGTGTGGGTGAATTTCCACCATATTTCTACGTAGAAAGCTCTTCTTTGATGTGTGGTTGTTGACTTTCGCAGGTGGGCCATCTACATGGAGTATGTGTGGACAAGTTTTCGCAACCCGTTGGAGCAATCCTGCATCGGGCCATCGACGCTTTCAGGGAAAATTGTATATGCCACATACAAATACTTTGTTGTCTTTCAAGGGTTTATCATGTATGCAAGTGACCATTGCGTACAATAGATACCACTATCCATCCAAGTATGTCACATTTACATCCAATTGAATAATTTTCATCTATGTACATCCATTTAAAAAATAAAATTTGGCAAGAAAATCTATTTTTTGGGCCAAAATAGAGCTAGTAGCCTAGTAGTACATCTCTCAAGAATTGAAAAGGTTAGCAAGATGCACATTGCTAAAAATTATATTGTTGCTTGCATTCTATCTTTTAGTTCACTTCCCATTTCCCATTGACATCCAAGGCCCTATGTCTAGCATCTTAAGGATTCATAATGCCACCTTATTAAGTATTTGTGGAATTTTTCAATATTCTTGTAGACAAATAAGGTTCTTGTGTAATGTGGTTTTTTTGGGAATTTTTTTGATGATGGGTTTTACAAATTTTAACAACCTTCCCTTCACCAATACGCAACTAGAAATAAAATTTTGAAATCCAAAAAAAAAAGATTTTGTGCTAAATCATATTTGATATTTAATAACTAAACAATTTCATCTAGAATCATTTTGTTGATTGCACACATACATACATAATATTTCCATAGATAAACCATCTTTTCATATTTTGGTAGTTGATAATTTAGAGTCGAAACTCAAATTAAAAACCAAAGAAGAAAGGTGTAACTGCATCCCTTTAAAGTTAAAGGGAAAGCTTAGATCGCCAAACCCAGACACAAGGTTGCCATCAAACCCCTTGTTGAAGAGAATTTTTTGTGTTGCTATCAAACCCCTTGTTGAAGAGAATTTTAAGGTCAAGAAGATTGGAGAATGGATTCACTGGTAGAAGGCTGAATAAACCCACTGAGACGCCATATTCATTAAATTGAGACATTTCAGAGTCTCAAATGAGTGACCTTTGAACTCGGCAATAGCAGGGATGGAAGTCTTAAACTTTGTGAAATGTCTCAATTTAACAAATGTGGCCACACTGGTACATCATTGGAGGTCAAAACACATATGCCCCTTTGGGAACTACAATATGTTCATGGGAAGCACAAGGTACTTGGTAGTTTTCATTGATGACTTTTCAAGGAAGTTGTCAATTTACATATTGTCATTGAAGATGAAGGGGGAATGCTTCAAGAAGTTCAAGTCCCTACCAGAGAAGCTTTCGAGCAGAAGCTGAAGGTGAAGGTGTTTTGGTTGGACAATAGAGGGGAGTCCACATCCAAGAGCTTCCAAGACTATTTGATGAAATTAATTCCTTGAATTGGATGGCAGTTATGGTTGGCATCTGAAGATCGAGAGGCAACAAATATGAAAAGTGCTTCTCAACGTTGAAATTTAGATTTGCCAGGCTGCTTGAATGAGGAGATTTACATGATAGGAGCAGAGAGAGGGGCTCCAAGAAAATGAAAGAAGACACCGCCACTGTCAAATGACCTACTGCACTGGACTTCTCCTACCAGATGGCTATGCTAAGCAATATGCATGACGCGACGATGAAAATGTTCTCTCTTGAGGGATCACCTGCAGCCAGATCAGAGATATCAACTACAATTTTAAACTTCAGGTGAACGATTGATCATCAAAACATCGGTCTAATGGGCAAAGTTACAAGGCCGAACACTAAGTTTACAAAGCTTGGTGATGATGTAACTGAACTTACCGAGAAACAGAGACGCCCTCGACGTTTCTGGAAGTGCTGGCAGAGCGTCTGGAGCTGCACAAAGACGACAGCTGAAATTAAGTCCAGGGTGACCCATGTTGGATATCAACGAAGTGGCAGCTGACAGAGTCACAAGTTCTGATATGAAATGCCCCGGAAAGCCATGTTCAATCCCACGACTTGGAGAGTCCAACATTGGAAGACGTTATACATTTTACCGCCACATTGTATTTGAAGATACTAAGTGTGAATATAGTACAAGTTAGCTCATACATGCAATAAGTTTACGAAGGGTCAATAGGACTTACATTGACCACAGACAGAATAAGCTGCTGCATCAGTGTCGACAGTGCGGGACCATGGAGCCGCGATGTTGTCATTCAAATCGCAGGTGAAGTCAATGCCTGTGACGTTGCTCACAATGTCGGACGGCAAACTCGAAAGTAAACAACCTGTACGCATCACTTGCATGTCAGGTGGCTGTTCTTCTACATGGAAACGCTGATTATTTACTTCTGCATCTACATTTAGTTCAAGCAGTGAGATAAACGTCAAATCGAAGTTTTACCTTGTCCACCAACTCCTGCTTGGCGTGCCATGAGCATAATGAGACGAACAGAAGGTGATAGAACTCGTCAGAACTGATACAACATTGTGTTAACTCTGCATTGATCTCAACACATAATTGTAATGACAGGAACACGGCATCTACGACGGGACTAAGCAGCAATCTAGTACAGAGAATATGCTACATCTCAACAAGATTCTAAAGCATCAAATTTCGAAACATGGAAATGGGATGCTCTTAGATCTTGATGATCATTTCAAGCCAAAAGACATACACCAAACAGTCCCACCTTGCAGAGAGAAATCCTTCAGGTCGATACCACAGAGAGAGTAAATATCTGCAGAGACGGACATATTTTGAAGCATCGAGGACAAGAGCGTCACACAGCGAAGCGCCTGCAAATTCGTTATGAGCATCTGCTGCTGGACTTCCAATAAGTAACTATCAAGGGCTTTGCAGCAAGTCGTATTGGACGGTGCAGCTGAGCAGCTACATGTTTTGGCAACAGGCATGGGATCTCCAAACTCCAACGGACACTCTGCAAAGAAATATGGTAGTTATGAGTTCAGAGCACCATTGATATTTTTGGACAGATAGTGACGTGAAATGCTGCTGCAGCAATGACCATCTTCTACTTCGAAACCGTAGCATTACTTTCCACTACAATCGGTGGACACATTGAGCATATGGTCACAACCACTTCGCAGGATCATAGAACGAGTATACCAAAGTGCAGAGATTGATCCTTGACGCACCTTTGTTGACGCGGCAACTGATTAAATTACGTAACATGTTGTTTGCAGCCTCCGGATCTTGCTTACTGGCCAACCATGCGAGGACCATATTTTGGCAATCTGCCAACATCTGCTGTTCACCTGGAAATTCACAAACTCGAGATATTCAGTGAGACAACCAGTCTTAAAAACATTTCCTTGACCAGATTTGGAGAGCAGAATGTTGAGGCCTAATTCCCTTCTAGTATAGTCGATCAGCGCTTGCACTAGTTCATTCACCATATAGTGAACAGGGTTAGTGTTAATTTAGGTCTGGTTAATCAACTCATGCAGCAGAACGTTGACCTAGACGATTGCAATAGGACGGCAGGGAAAGAAGGTGATTCAGAACCTGAAGTATCCACAGTTGCCCGGGCAGCCATCTGAGAGGCTACGTACGTGACTTGCGCTTGACAAGTGGGTTCTTCGGTGCACTCTTTTAAGGGATCCACCGATTTGCATGCGTCCAACAGAGTCGTATTGTTTACAATCTCTTCCAGTTGGCTCACCTTCGTGACAGGACAGAAACCGCTGGTAAGATTTGCAGGTTGAGCAGCACAAAGGTCTCCTACCGATGTGTTGGCTCCCAAACTAGCCATAAGATTCTCGGTATCTGAGAAGCAGTGTACTGCTTCTGAGGTGTTGAGCCCAAGGTTGCCTGACTCTAGGCTGTATTGACCCAGAGAGACCTGGAAAAGGCTCTCCAGCTGCGGACAGCAGATTACACTTCCAACATAGAGGGCCAGAGGCGCTGGACAATCCCCAGCAGTTCGTATAAGTGTATCCTCCAAAGCCGTAAAATTGAAAGGACACAAACCTGCAGCCGCCACAAACAGAAAAGACAGGCAGGCAGGCGATGGAAGTGATTAGACGATAATTCATGCAGCTCAATAAGGACAGCAGCCACAGGCCAGAAAATCGTGTGCAGCTTGAATCACATTCGCCACTCACCTGATAATTCTGGTATAGTTGGATTCGTGATGACTGGAATCTCGAGCGGAGATGGGGCCACGAATGGCATGAGCCCCGAAGGCGCCTCACTGGGCTCATTACTGGGAGAAAACGCATCTGGAGTGGTGAAACTTGGAGCAGGAGAGCTGGCAGGAAAGGAAACCTGCATCAGCTGCTGCCCGGCCTGGTGATTCATCGAGAGTGTACCCTGCAACTGGCATTGTAGCCCTGCGTACATACGCATACTGAAAATCAGCACGTCTAGTGTGAAACTGTAGCAACCTTTGCAGATGGTTAATTCGTCGAGTCATGTACTTACAGAGGATCAGCAACAGGGTCGACCTCCACAGTCTGCTATACGGCAGTCCACCACACCAGCCCTTCATCCTCTTGATCTCCCACCAGCATAAATCGGCCTGCTTTCCGTCACCAGGCTCACTACCAGCGCAAAAGCAATAGATCTTTGGACACGATCCTGTGATCCCATTTGGAAAATCTTGCGGCCGACGTCATCTTCACATGCAGCTCCGGAAGCCCGAATTGTGTAGCACATACGCCACTGCGAGACGACATATCAGCACATCCGATCCAGTTGAATTGATTGGCTCAGAACGTCACCAAAAGAAAAACTCATGTGTGGGCACTAAGCACGCTGTCCCCGACAACGTCAAACTTGGAAATGCATGAACTCGTCACCGAGAGTCAAGTGCACTCGTCAAGAAGCCAGTAGCGCCCAAACATAGGGTTCACACATAAGCAAGCAAAGAAACCACACATCATGATGCCATCCTAATCTTCACCAACATACTGGTTCTTTATCAATGCTCTCGTGCTATGTGCTAACTCTGTCTCTGGATGTGCTTCACCACCGGTCCCAGCTTGGGATCAGCGACTAAAGTGCAGTGGTAGGCAAGCACCTAGCTGAGTACGTAATTAGAAACTGTAACCTACCTCATGCTGTTGCAAAACATTGTCGAGAGAAAGCTCAGAGCTTGCGTGACATTTCTCATTAGGTCACACCGCCAGACGCAAACCAGCAGCCACTAGTGACAATGCGTGACCCTAACCCGACGCACCAACGAACGAATGCAGTGAGCAGCGTGTACATACCAGCTCGAAGGAGTGGGTCCAATGTAAGCTCGCACTTGGCCGACGAGAACGTTGGCTACAGCAGGTGACATGAGCAACCGAGAACGCAAACTTGACGTTGAACGCAAACTTGTGGGTCCTAGGATGCCGTGATCAGGGCTACCTGCGCCATGGCGATGGAGTACGAGCTCACCTGAACAAGAGCGAAGAGAGTGGGGTCAAGCTGTGGCAGCCGCACATACAGTCGCGGCCTGAGCTACCGCTAGCTCGCAGCATTGAAGGAGCTGACAACGTCACCACTCATGAATCTTGGTGATGAACATGATGCACTGTTGGTGATCATCCATCCTGGGTGCACAACAGCAGCAAATTCGTGGTACACTCATCCCTCCCCTAAATTATAATACCACTAACTTATAACCTTATAACCTCAACTAAGTTCTAACTAGTGTTGCCATGTGACTAGTGTTGACGTGTCTGAGAATTAAAGTACAGAATCGGTAGATGATGTTGTTGTTTGATGTTTTTGAGACCAATCAATTACTATATCACTCAAGAGTGTTACTATTCCTTCACATGTCACTATTCAATCACAACAATGCCACAATCCTCACATGTGCTGCCATCATCCTTTCAAGACTGTTTTGAATGGTTTCTAATCACTTTTTGAGCTTTTCAACCATCCAGTTGCGCAACTTATAGGGTACAAGAGGGCCAATTCGAGTTGGCATGGTCCTACGACATTTTCACATGCCATCTGACATGGCGCTTGATGCTAGGCCAATTTTAGGAAATGAGAGTAGGTGGATGGAGATGAATTTGTGATGAAGTTACCAAATCCTGTGGTAAAGTCACCACTAACTTTGAACCTCTACTAAATTCTTGCCGCCTCCATCCACCGACGCTAGATTTGGCTATAACTTATGGGAGGGATGAGTGTAGTACGAACTCCTTACAGCTGCCTGAAGCTGTCAGCTGTGCCACTGCTAACTTTTAAGTTCCGATCAGCGACCCCGCAGTCCGCAGTAAATGAACTTAGTGACTGACGTTCGCTGCGACGGGCTCCGTCACACGCGACGTATAATATTGTAGGGCATAACCGTACGTATGTACATCCAAAGCCGAGCATCAAGAATCCAGGCCTGAGTTGAACTTGGATTCACAAGAGTCTTTTTTTACTTTCCCTGTTCTGTGATACATGTGCAGAATCAACTTCTCAAACTCTATTGATGGACCATGAAGTTGTCCAAAGAAAATCAATTTATTCCTTGATTGCGTTTTTGGGTCATACTTCAAAGCTCTCATTTCATCTAAAGGGAATTTCTTGAAGCGCTACACTGATTTTGATGTTTAGTGTCATGGGCAGTAAATGACTTGTAAATGCTGTAAGTTTTCACTCTTGATAAAAATATTTTTACCGACCATGTTCACTTAGATGATCCCCCTCTTTGAGTAGTATAGATTGTTGTGCTCTTCGTAAAAATTTATATCGAAAGTAAGAACTATAGCATTTACAAGTCATTTATTGCTCATGTCAACACTAAACATCAAAATCACTATACTTGGGCCTTGTAACAAGCGAGTGTAAACCCAAGTTGGAGTGGCCAAACTCACCACATTTGAAACTAGCTGTAGGTTACAACAATAGTACAAGTTGGAAAGGATTCTTGAAATCAATTTGCACATACAGTTAGCTCTCGTTATACAAACATATGATACAACAACAATCTCGTTACAACAAGTAGCTTGGATCATAACCAATCTTCTCTCTCTCGCATAACAACAATAATTTTGTGTATACTCATTTACCCCCCCCCCTTCAGTTATAACAGCCACTCAATATAGTAGACTTTGTATATAGAAGGCAGAACTAACCATGCAGTTGTAAGGGGAGCTGGATGTACTTATAGATATTTAACTAGCAAATTTTGAAATTTGAACTTTAGACTTTTTGCAAATGAGGTTCCTATCAAATTATTCAAATGTGCATATTTTTATGATAATCTATATCGTTGAACTTGTGATTTATGCTTTTTCTACATGGAAGATGAACTCTTGTATTCTAATTGCTGAAGTCCTAAACTTGGCAATTTTTTTGAACCCTCATGCTTCTTTCTTTTTGCATTCTTCACCTCTAGAAGGACATTGGTTTGCATCCTTGAAGAATGAAGTATCCTTAGAGCTACCATCCAAGCCATTGTTCAAGAATAATCCATTACACAACACCATCTTTTTAAATAAAAAATATTAACCAATACTTCTCATACCTGAGTGGCTCACAATACTCAGTTAAGATTTCAAAATTCAAATTTTGAAAGTGCCATCACATTAGCTGTACAAATTGAATCCGATCAATTGCCATCCTCAAGTAGCTATACCTTTATAAATTTGACACAGTGTTTAAACACAAGTACAAAACATATAGTGAAGCAATTATACAGTTGTAGCCATAGCCGCCTAATTCATCATTAACCCTTTAGAACCTAACAAGCCCAATTGGAATGGCCATAGCTATTTTTGGAGAGTACCAATAGATGCAGTCCAAATCAAACCCACAATCTTCGTGGCTCCACATTCACCTCTCCCGATTTGGTTTTCTTTGAACAAATCAGGCTTTGGTCGTGTACAATTTAGCTGTTTTTTTGGCTGGCCATAGCGGCCATAGCAGCCTGTTGTTATTAAAGGGTTACCACAAATTGTCACCATGTGTCATGAATCCCAGCAATCCCAAAACCAATTTCTTAAAACTAACATAAATGCTACAACCTAAACTTTATTGGAGTTGACCCCTAACGACCCGTGACAATTTCACACCAAAAACACTTCAAAATTGTCAATTCTGGTGCAATGAGTAAGGGAGGAAACAATAATTAATATTTGTAATTTTGACCATAGGATCTTAATTAAAACTTACCTAAACTTTGATTGCACCGATTGAAAGATTATAGTGTTTGAAGTCAAGCAAATGTGTAAAAATGTTTGACTTGGATAAAATGATTTTTTACACTAAAGACAAGAACTTTTTTTTGACGTCTCCAAAGAAGGTAATATTTTCTATAGGCATGAAAAATCTCAATGTCTATAAAAACTTCCAGCAAAATTTTGGAGCTGCCTGAAACCCAAGGGTTGCCAATAGTGAGAGCATCACAAGCATGCCTTCGTTGCTACACTACAGTAGTTATTTTATGTGTGACATTCTAGTTGACGTTTCCGGACTCAGTATAATTTTGAGGCACTGTAACTAACAGGCTAACAAATCTCTCTCCTAATACGAATCCACAATCAATCAGAAGCTTGTAGCAATGGTCAATACTCAGGCATCGCTTCTTGGACATCGCTCACAGGCTCCGAAACAGGTTCACCATCGCAACTCTCCGTCGAGCTCGTGTAACTTGGAAAGAAAATTGTTCGTCAGTGAATGCTGGAAAAAGGAGCTTGGGAAATCTCTCACCCACATCGCGCCAGGCGTTATCACTCTCGTGGTCTGTCCAGGGACATGACCTCAGTCGCTCGCGTCACGCATGATCTCTCTTCCTCCCTCTTCCCACTCGCTCACAGAGAACCTCGCTTCAACACAAATTGCAAAAACCCATTGAGTTTACCCTAACCACCCAAGTTAGGGCTCTACCCAAGATTACCCTAACTACCGTAGTGGCGCACACACCACCATATTCTCTCTTGAAGCGAGGCCTACACATTCAGTTGGCCTCCTTCAATCGTAACCGCCGTCTCCCTTCTCCCATCGAAGTTGCAGCTGCATGATAATACCATGATGTTTATGCCTTGTTCATTCATAAAATCATGAGTTGATGTCCAGAGGTGACAGGCGATCGATGATTTTCTAGAGAGTTGATCCCATGCCATCGATCGAGTCATGGCATTCGCCGACGCCTTCGAGGCACTCTTTCTCATGGCGGACGTGGACCGCGACGGTCGCGTCAGTGGCGCCGAGGCTATCAGTTTCTTCCGAGCTGCGCCTGATTTGTCTCAGCCTACCCTTGCCAAGGTCCGAGATCTCACCATGTCTGCATCCACTCCTCCTCATGCATAGTTTGCCTTCAATGTCGTCACGAGCATGGATTCCCCGCATGATTATGCTTTTTCGATAGTTTGGTATGACTTCACATGTACGTGGTATGTAATGAAACTGATCTCGGGATCAAGTTGGAGATTGAATCTACAGCAAACAGTAACGAATGGCAGTTGTATTGGGGTCAGATATGGGAATTCGCCTGCAAAGGCCAGGCAGGATTTCTCACACGACAGGAGTTCTACAACGCCCTGAAGCTCGCCACAGTGGCACAGACAGGGAGGCAGCTCACGTCAGAGCTGGTGAAGGCTGCTCTACTAGGGCCAGCTGCTGCACAGATTCCCCCTCCACGCATGATTCCAACTGAAGCAGCTCCAACTGTGGCACCTCCGTCTGCAAACCAGGTAGAATCAGCTCAGGTTGGAATCTGTTGTGAGCGTCAGCCTCAGCCAACGCCGTTGCAAGCACATTACAATGATCAACAATATCGTATCTCTAAATTCCGAAGTGGCGGCGTGGCAATGCGGCAGAATCACGATGCGCCAGCTCAAGCTGCCGTCGATAGTAACGCCGTGTTTTCTGTCGGAAGTGACGTCTCCGTGAAGGCTGGAGTCACATGCACATCGACGGCGTCCTTTTCTAACCACCCTGCTGCTTTTTCTGTGCCATCTGACTTACAATATCTTCAGTCCCCGAATTTATCTGCCGAATCTCGTCAGGTTCCACAGTCATCGATTGCAAAGCCAGGTCAATTATTGCCGACGTTCTATGCAAAACTGGACGGTTCCGCGAATTCTAACGAGTCGCGTGCAGCGTCTCCCCCGAATTTTCAGCTCATTGGAGGTGAACGAAAAGCACCACTCTATCGATCCGAACCAGGGTGCAATTTATGTTGGATAAACCGTTTATTAATTTATATACATATATGTTCAGATAGGACTCTGCCAGACTTGGACAGCTGATCCCTCTCTCAATCTGGCCGCAGGCTCGAACCAGGCAGATGAAATCTCGTCGCGTGGATACGATGGGCGCCAGCAGCTAGCAGCACCCGCACTCAAACCTTCATGGCCAAAAATGACGCCGTCTGATGTTCAACGTTTCGTCCACGTATTCAGGCAGGTGGATACCGATCACGATGGGAAGGTTACGGGAGAACAAGCTCGTCAGCTGTTTCTCAGTTGGCAGCTTCCAAGAGGTGTGTGCGTAGACGATGATCCCTTTCCCTAGCTAGTCGAAACTACTACTCTCCTAAGTCGCAAAACCTCCCTCTACACAGCTTGATATCATGAATTAGCACCAGGCGATCTCTGAATTCTTCATGTTCTGCAGGTAAATGATATGTAGCGCTTAGCCTGGCTCTAGATTCTTCAGAAACTAACGTCTATCCAAATCATCGTGATCTCAGCACTGACAGTGAAACCTTTTACATCCAGAGGTGCTGAGGCACGTCTGGAACCTCTCGGACGAAGACTGTGACAGTATGCTGTCCGTTCGCGAGTTCTGCACTGCCGTGTATCTTTTGGAGAGGTTTACGGAGGGTTGGCCCATGCCTTCAAGTCTGCCGGGGGGCATTCACCTTGATGAACCCCTCACTGTCGTCAAGAAGCTGGGTGAGTGAATCAGATGCCGATCAGGAGTTACCCAGATTCAGTATTGATCTACAGACTTGCTTGTAAACCCAATTGTCACCTGGTTTTTTATCCATTCTCAGTAGTTGCCATTTCTGATACCTGTGGTCAGAGACTTGCCCTCCTACAGGAGATTTGCCATTGACAGATTTCGTCGGACAGAGCTCTCTGTCTTCCACAACAGCAAGGCTTCCTCAAACACCAGGAGAAGTGGAAAGAGCTAGCTGCTTGCCTCACAACTCCCAAACTCTTCATGAAAATGCCCATCTCACAAAGCAGAACAGGGAATCTGAAGAGCAAAGTTCGATGCTGACGGAGCCAGACAAGCTTGTCCCTCCTAAGGTTCGTTCTAGCTTTCAGATCTATAGTGTGTTATGGGCCATATCGTAAATCGTTTAGAACCAGCACATTTCATTTCAGCAGCATGAACCATAATGCAAGCATTTCAAGGTTACAGTTGTCCTTCAATAGTCTAGGCTCTGGCTCCAAATCTAGATGTCGAAATTGGTCCACATGATTTGTTACCTATGAAATAGATTCAGTGATATAAGGAACCTCAAACGTTCGGTGGGTAGCACTAGATCAATTCGTTGAAGCCACTTCTCACAATTAAACAATCTCTGGCCGGCAAGTAGCTAAGCACGGTCTGATACAGAAGGAGAAGGCAGAGTACCATCGTTCAAAACTGCAAGAAATCGTGAGTGTACCATGGTTACCAACAGTTATATTCTCGTTTTCCGCTTCATAGTCTCAATTAGAGATATCGTATTATTAAATCCCGGTCCCTGTTCATGTGTAATTTTCACCAACTTGTCAGGTGCACTTCAAGAGCCAGTGTGAGAACAAGCTCGCTGAAATGACAGAGAAGGTCATTGTATTGAAGCGTGAGGTCAGAATTGCGTCTAATTGATAATATTTAACAACTGGTCCATGTAAAGATCGTACAGATTTTTGATCAATCCCCTTCGTTGTCGTGATTGCGGGTGTCACTCTTTCTGAAATGCTGGCGACAAAGTTCACAGGTGAGTACCTTGGACCAGCAATACCACGAGAAGCTCATGGCTGCTTCAGATGTGGAGACTGAAATTGCTGCACAAGGTTCTACGTTAAGACACATTCAGGTAATTCTGATGTTGATCTGCTTAACATGTGACAGTTCAGGATACGATTGAACCTCACTTCAGAGCTGTCTTGAACGTGATGAGTACTTTGCTTTATAAAATATCTTGTTGATCACAAAGAGTGGAAAATTTATCAGATCACTTGATTGATTTTCTTGTAGGAAAAGAAGACGGAGCTCTCTCGTGCACTGCTCAAGTTGGATACTGATATAAGCAAAGCGCCGGAATCAAATTTGCAGGTAATTACATTATTCAGACACCTTGTGCTTTTGAATCAAGAAGAGTTCAGAACTAACTGAGTATTGTGGTGATTATGCAGACTCAGTTTGACCACTTTGCGATGGACCTACAGAAGTTAGAGAAGATGCTTCTGGTAAAAGCGAAATCGCAAGGTGTCGAGATCAAACGAGAGTTAACCACGAAGGCGGCTTTTGGTGCGCGTTTGGATTAAATGTTATCATGCTCGAAGATTAAATGCTAGTTACGTACTCGTGGTGTAAAGAGTTGACTATTAATGGCATTCTCTCATGTGTCTAACAGCTAGCATGTGCTCATGTATGCACAAGGTTGGCAACCAAACATTCAGGCGAAAGCAGCTGAGTGGAAAAAAGACTGGGAGACTACGTTTCACGATGAAGGTCAGACCATATATACCAACGTGGATCTTTCAGCTTGTAGGGCTTCAATGATCAGTTATCGATAATCCTCTGAATGCAAGATCAATATTTGCTGAAACCTAAGGATGGGAGGCGTATAATTATTAATTTGAGTGGAACTTATGCCCAGAGCTTCTTCTACGATGTTTCATTGTGATTCATATCCTGAGGCACGAACTAGGTTGGTGAGACATAAGCTGGCAGTATATTTAGAATGTCGCAATGCCGAATGTGTTGCATTTGAACAGTTAAGCATCTAGGTTGACGTAAGTCGTGCTCTCAATGGTGTGATATCAGGCTTCGTTGAGGTTGAAGAGTCACATATCAACCCAACTTCGGAGGCGTCTCTTGTGGCCATGTCCCCGGAAGAAGGGTGTGCAGCAGCTTATGGCAATGTGGAGCCTGGACATTGTGCTGCTCTCGATTGCAGACTCGGCCACGTCCTCAACATTCCACCAGCACATGAGGATCAATCCGGCTCGGTTAAGGAGTCCCCTGCGGCCGCTGCTTCGAGTTCTGAACCGGTGACAATTGCATCAACAACAGGGGCAGAGGACATCAGGTAGGTTACATTGACTTCCGTGTTTGCAGTGATAATTTCTGCGAGATAATATTGTTCGCAAGCCGGGATCTCGTGTCCATGTAATTACTTGCCGATACGTTATCAATCTTGATGAACTGGGATTGTTCTTGTTGGTAATTGCAGTTCAGAAGAGATTCGTACTTCCATAGCATCGGATGCTTTGAGAGGAAATGAGACCATACAGAAAATGGAACAGAACGACAACAAAGCAGGCTCGTCCATCCGAGCAAGCTGGGAATTGCAGCATCGTATTCAGGTAATTTACTTTCAGGAATTGTTGTTCAAACTGAGGAGCTGACAGCGGTCTGAGTCTTCAACTGATGTGAACATGCTGCTACTAAGTTAATCGGCATCGTCACGTCGGTAACAGTTACGGTACAGTACTGATCATGTCTTTCGAATGAATCGACTCCATGTTTCTTGGCAGAGCCCTGCTGAAATCAATGCCGCTAGAAGAGAGTTACGATCGAGAGGTTCATTCGAGCCGGAGGATTATTTCGACCTCTCACCACGTGATCTGGGGATGCCGGCGCCATCTAGTGGGGGCTATTTTCTTGCCTACACCATCAAGGAGCCGAGTGGATCTTCTCCAATTTTTACATCCTCAACTAAACCACCTTTCAACACCCTCATTCAAACTAATCCTGTTCCTGGGTTACCTGTTTTCGATGAGAGCGGTAGTAAAGCTGCATCCCCCAGCGTTTTGGGAAAGTGACGGACCTTTCTTGCATAAACTGAACAAATAAATAGCACTGACGAGATACACGTACACAAAATGCCATAACGTTCTTTTTGAATCAAGAAAGATTGCACACATGAGTGCAAAAATATGGATCCTAATCCCTCAAACGACCTGCTCCAACAGGCACCGCTTTGATAAACCAATTTCGGTTGCACCCATTATACGCTAGCCCCTAATTTCTGCTGTACTAGTGCGGCCCCCTAAGTTGCATAATAATGGATTTTGGTATTAAAAAAGTATTCAGCCTCAGAAGACGTACCCACGGAGTTCTTAAGAGCTAGAACCTGCGAACCTTTTTTTTTCCTTCTTGTGAATGCACGGAAGCCAAAACCTATGAATTCAGTTAACATGACAGTACCGTAGTCAGACAGGCCGGGCAGCATGACTGACGTGCCTTGTGGGAGTCCGCATCAAGAGGCCTTAATTTGCCAGCGCTACCCATTTTCCATTCAGCTCAAATTTGGAGGAGGCATTCAACTGCACATGAAAATGATCGGATTCCCGTCAGAAGAGTCGCGAGGAAGAAGTATATGACGTACATTCGCTGATGAAAGAGATGGAACAAGTTGAGAAGCAACTGAAACTGATGAGAAAATGAAGTGATGTTTAGCTCCCGAAGCATATGCAATCCCTGGCAGCATAAGGACGTACAAGAAGAGCCTGGCGAAGGAATACACAAGTTTGGACAGAGCAGCAAACAATACCGTTTCTACGAGCTGCTTCTCCAATGCCTTCTTGTCAGGATTCTCTGTCCCCAATGTGACCACTGGTAGCAGCTCTTTCAACAGTTTCTTTAGTTTGATCCGTTTCTCAGGAGCCTGCATATATGCCCAGCGAGGAATACGTTACATCACACGCACATACGTCACAGCATAATGTGCCTTGACTATTTTTTAAGGGACCTTGTATCCACGTTTACTCACCTTCAGAAGAGCTTTGGTCGTGAGCTTCTTCCATTTGATGGCCTTGCCACTTTGAGCTATACTGGGAGCAGACTCCTCAACGGTCCCACCTCCGTTCTCAGATGCATTCTGAAGCTCCTCACCAGCTTTGATTCCTTTTTTTCTTTTTTCACCGACTGCATTCTCCTCTTGATCTCCTGTAAGACCTATATTTGCAAAGCAAGCACGCCATTATTTCAAATATTCGGCACAACCATGCAGCCCCGTTATTCCATTTCTCCTCTAACACCAGTAAGCTACCCTTGGAGCCCTGCCAGCCACTTCCTCCACTCTCATTTCAGTTCGAAATAAATGTGCGTACCTGATTTCCTCTTCTTCACATTTTCCTCCGCTCCGGTGGTCGATTTTCCGTTCTCAACCAGTCCAGAACCATTTGTCTCATGAGCCGCTGGTTTGGAATTGGAGCCATTCGCATCGGAGTTAGGTGCGCTCAGGGATTCCGGAGCCTGAGTTGAGTTGAGCTTCGCGTGAACAGCCTTCGCTTTGGCACGGTGCTTTTTCCCTTGAGAGTGACCTTCTAAAGTCTCGTAGCTTGTGGCATTCACTTTGCATAAACTGCGACGATCACGGGTCCAGACAGGCGTTAAAAATCATGCCATGTGAGCAATCTTGCAAAAACAGAGGAGGATCTAGAAAAACAGAGTCTGTAAATCGTCTAATGATGAAGGTAAGTTGGTTATGCAACAAATGCAGAAGAGAGACGAGGCAGAAGGGAAGGAAAGAGGAATTGAACCTGCAGTTCCAGGGAGGACTGGTGGATAACCCGACGCTCAGGTCAAAATCGCCACCCCTACTATGCGGTTGAGAAGTTTTGGGCTTGTGAGCGGAGCCGTTACTACCATCCTTGGGACCGTACTTCTCCTGCATCCAGTTGAGTTTAGGGTTTTTGTGCTGAATCCAAGAAGAAAGACGAGGAAACTGAAATGAAAGCCTTGGTGCTTACAGTCTCGGAAACGCACGAGGTATGCACTTGGACGCTTTGCTGATCAAAGACGACGCCACAGTCGATGCAGGACAGCTGCAGGCAGAGGGCAGAGGCAGAGTCAGAAAGCAAGGGATTGACAGTAAGGCAGAGAGCAGCGGGGAAGAGAATTGGTTACCTTGCGCGCAGCGCAGCCACGGAAGTGGTTCTGCAGCTTGGGCTTCTTCAAGTTCTCCCCACAACTCTCACACTGAAACCACACCATGATCCTAAACCTGCGAGCGAGAGAGAGAGAGAGAGAGAAGGGGAAGGGGAGGAGAGAGTCTGAGCACCACAACCAACTGTTGCTGGGCCTCCCCTCCCTTGCGCAATGTGTTGCTCCGCCCTCACCCTCGCCCTCGCCTTCCTCCTGCTCCTCTTGCTGGTTCACTGTCCCAGGAATTTGCTAGGGTTTAGGGTTTAAGGGTTTCACACTACCCGCCCCAGTCCCTCCGTAATACCCCGACCTCACCTGATACCCGGAAAACCAAAGATCCCCGATGTATCACAGAACTTGAGTAGCAGGAAGCGTTTCAACGCAAGGAAGGTGATGAATGTTAGGGTTGGGGCATGACTGCAGCGGAGCTGACGAGCAGAGGACGACGCAACGCAGCAAGAGTCAGTTGGCTTGGCGAAGCAGAGCAGTGGAGGGCCTGGACAATTAGGGGGTTCGCGGAGCAACACCCAAGACGTAAAATTCGTTCGTCAAAGGCTATCTCCTCGACGCGTCAGTCCCGCTGGGAGCATGCGCTGCGTAGCGGAATTTGGGAGCTCGGAACTCGGTCTGCTCTGTTGACGTTGATGCCCTCCTCTCTGCTCGCTTCCTCTTGAGAAGCTCTTAGCTTAGCACGCGAAGCTGCATCAGCGTGCTGCGTTGTGCGGGCCTGCCTGACCCTTGTGCGGCTTAGTATGCGCTAGAACGGTTGAATTTTGCTTCGTCGTTTCAGGAGGCATGGAGGCACCCCCTCGCAAGCGGGGGCGCCCGCCGAAGCACCCCAAAGTGCAGGCCTCCGACGATTCCCCCACCAAAGCGCCCGCGGCTGTCCTGCTGCAGGAGCCCCTGCAAGCTAACAATTCGCCCTCGCCAGCCGATGTGGACATGGTTGACCGCGAGGGGAAGGTCGGCGATTCTCGCTCGGGCCAGCGTGGCCGCAAGAAGTCGGCGCTGGACAAGCTAGAGAAGCCCGGAGGCGGCAGTCCCAGTGATCGGGACATGTCCAAATCGGACGCGGACGATGTCGATTCTCCGGCGGAGCGGCTCTCGAGCAGGCGAGCGAAGAAGTCCGCCTCGGTATGCCACAATGCCTCCCCCTTGCTCGTTAATTTCGCAGCCCCCCGCCTTCCTTGTCATGAATCGGGCGCATTTTCCCTCGGCGGCGCGGTGCGGGGGTTTCGTTTCCTTCTCTATATGTTTGTTTCCGCCACATGGAGAGACGGGGAGTGTTGAGTGCGGCGCCTGGGCTTGCTACTCCCTGTGTCTCGGCATTTCTCGTAACGTAAGTGCAGCCAAGTGCCCTTCGCTGACGATTCGCCTCCCTGCACTGTGCACGACGGTTGGGACGATGTGAAGCGCGCGCAGGGTTTAGGGTTTACTCGCAGTGCGGGTCAGAGGGGGGTCCGTGGTGTGGCTTTGCAAGCATGCTTGCCGGGCACGTCGTTGGAGAGGACGGTCTGAACCCTACGCGCGGATAGCCATGAGACGAGGAGTCCCGTTCCGTCGGAGGCCTGACGAGGAATGCTGTGTGTGTGCAGGCAAACCCTGGGGTGTTGTTGAATGAGACTATCAGGGGGCTCGCTCCGATGTTCGAGGATGGAGCCGTCGGGAGCGAGGACGTGAAGGACGCTCCTTTCATGGATGCGGTGGTGAAAGTGTTCTGCGTGCACACGGAGCCGAATTTCTCCCTTCCATGGCAGAGGAAGCGGCAGTTCAGCTCCAACAGCAGCGGTTTCATCATCAAGGATCGCCGCGTGTTGACCAATGCACACTCCGTGGAGCACCACACGCAGGTGAAGGTGAAGAAGCGGGGTTCGGATACCAAGTACTTGGCCACAGTGCTCGCGATTGGCACCGAGTGTGACATAGGTCAGTCGCTGCCCCCTCCATGGTCAAGTCCCGTTTCCGGCCCTCACCCACGGGGTTCTGCAGGGCCTCTGGAATTCCTCGGGTGGGGTCAGACGTGGACGCTACTGCCGACTCTGGTGCCAATGGCTCGTAACGATTGCACAACGTCGGACCGTGTGATATGAATGGGAACCTGCGCAGCAAGTTGAATCTGGAGTTGTGTGCGTGTTGTGTGTGTGTGCAGCCATGTTGACGGTGAGCAACGACGAGTTTTGGGAAAACGTGACGCCAGTGGAGTTCGGGTCCCTGCCTCGGCTGCAAGACGCGGTGACTGTGGTGGGGTATCCTATCGGTGGTGACACTATCTCGGTGACCAGTGGTGTGGTCTCGCGCATCGAGGTTACATCGTACGTGCATGGTGCAACCGAGCTCCTCGGTGTGCAGGTAAGGGTCGCCCTCTTTGCTTGCTCACTCGTTCTCGTTGGTAGCGCGCCGCAGTTTAGGCATTCTTCTCTTCCCGTGGGCTTCTCTTTCCGATATGGGGAATTCTGTCGGTGTCGTCTTAGGCTTGACGTGCCGCCTTCGGGATGGGTTGCAGATCGATGCTGCCATCAATGCCGGGAACTCTGGAGGCCCGGCTTTCAACGACAGGGGCGAGTGTGTAGGGATTGCGTTCCAGTCACTGAAGCACGAGGATGCGGAGAATATTGGATATGTCATCCCCACCCCTGTGATCACCCACTTCATCACTGACTACATTCGGAGCGGCGACTACACAGGTAGCGGGGCGCACCTTTTGTGTTAACGCATGGGTGGGGTGTACCTCTGGAAATTGGGCTTGCGGGCGGGACTTGCGCATGCACTTGCAATGTTTGTCCGGATTGTTGTGTGGGGTCCCCTTGGTTGCCGTCATGTGGGACTCAAATTTTCTGTGCACTCCGAGCTGGTGGTGTGGATGTCGGTCTCGGTTACCCGATGCGGGCGGGTGTCTGTAACCCCGTCCCATGTGTCGAGGAGGTAGGCCGGTGTGCAGCTGTGGGCAGGGCGGTGCAGTGCACGGTTACAGCGGAGGAGGTCTCTCAGGAGCCGGTAGATTCCTCGTGCGCGCTTGTGAAGCAGCTGGTGTTTTAGTGATTGGGATGCATTGGATGACATGTTGTCCCGTGTGTGCGTTGTGGATGACCCAGGGTTCCCCATTCTGGGTATCGAGTGGCAGAAGATGGAAAACCCCGACCTTCGGAAGGCGCTGGGAATGAAGAGCGGCCAGAAAGGCGTCCGCATTCGGCGCGTCGAACCGACAGCACCCGCACACAAGTCCCTGCAAGCTTCGGACATCCTGTTGAGTTTCGACGACATCAATATCGCGAACGACGGCACTGGTACAGACCTCTGATCGGATCCTGTCGCTTCGTCCATGCGCTTGGTTGACGGGGCGCTGCGTGGTTTCCAGCAGTGCAGATGTGAGAGCATGCACGTGTTGACGTATTTTTGAATGTCTGTGCATGTAAATGAAGTTCCGTTCAGGCATGGCGAACGGATTGGTTTCAGTTATCTGGTCTCACAGAAGTACACGGGCGAGAGCGCGAAGGTGCAGATTTTGAGGGACGGGAAAGTGAAGGAGTTCGATATCGACCTCGCCAACCACAAGCGATTGGTGCCCGCACACATCAAGGGAAAGCCGCCTTCGTACTACATTCTGGCCGGCATTGTGTTCGCAGCGATCTCCGTGCCGTACCTGCGCTCAGAGGTTGGTAGCCGTACCTTGTGCCATGTTTGGATGATCCAGGGGGCAGTGCCCGTGGGATTCAGTTGAGGTGGCTAGAGATCATCTGAAGTGACTTGCTTAGATTTTGGCATGCCAGGCGTGGCCTGAATCGCAGGATGTTGAGGTCGTCGTCATTGTTGTGGTAGAGCTGCGGGTTTTTTCCTGTCGCCTTCTGTTTAACGGTTAGATTGCTGGGGGCATGGCAGTATGGGAAGGACTATGACTACGACGCTCCAGTGAAGCTGCTGGACAAGCTGCTCCACTCCATGTCACAGTCGGATGATGAGCAGCTCGTCGTCGTCTCTCAGGTACTTGCTCTATCCCTCGCTGCAACCCCGCTTTCCGTGTCTGCCACAGCTATGTTTCGTAGGGTCCGGGACATGCCGCGGTCGAGGGCGCCGTCCTACCTGCAACGCTCCGGTTGTCAGATAGGACGGCTGCGTCCGCCTCGGAAGTGAAACAAGTTCACGAGGCTGATACGCTTGCACTGATGAAGATGTGGTTGCTCTGCAGGTTCTGGTGGCAGATATCAACATCGGCTACGAGGACATCGTGAACACTCAGGTGGGTGCACTTTCCTCGTGTGTTGGTGACGAGTCTCTGCGCTCACGTGGGGTGGATAGGTGGGATGGGTGGGTCTTTACCGGAACCGAGGCCAAGGAGGCCATTGCTGGCATGCTGTCATCTGATGGGTGGCGAACCGTGTGTGGGCAGGTGGTTGCTTTCAACGAAACACCCGTGAGAAATCTGAAGCATCTGGCGAGCATGGTGGAGAAGTGCACGGAGCCGTTTCTGCGGTTCGACCTGGAGTACCAGCAGGTTCTTTCCGAGATGCCAAAGTGTGCTCATCGTTGTGGTGGTTGCGTCTGTTGTGTGAGGGCGTAGTGGTGTAGGTGACAGTGAGGGTGTGGCTGTTCTTTTGATGCACGCGTCTCATAATCTGATGGACTGGGGGAACATGGTCTGTGACTGATGGCACTGGCGATGGGAACGCGCAGATCGTGGTGCTGGAGACCCAAACGGCCAAGACGGCTACCCCGGAGATCCTGGCCACGCATTGCATACCCTCGGCCATGTCCGAGGACCTGAAAAGCTAGGCTTGGAGGGGAGTCGAAGTTTGTAGCTGGGGCTGAAGAGAAAGCATCTCATGTAGTACCATGAAGCGAGAAGGTGCCTACACTCTTCATTCTTTTGGCAGCTTTCGTAGGGGCTGTTGTTCTCGGTGCAGCGCCAAACATCCATTCCATGACTGTTGATGATGGTGTTGATGGAGGTTGTGATCTTCCATTGGGGATGGGTAAACTTGTGGGCAGTCAGAGAAGGATAACGAACAAGAGTTTGTGCTTTGGTGTGTGCATCTGCTCGGTTACGCTGCTTCGGAAATAACAGCAGAGGACTAAATAGTTCTGCTCTAAATAGAGGTTGGAGTCTGTCTGTTGTCACACATGGTAGGTCTTATAATTGATATGTCTCGTGAAGACTCGAGGAGTCAAGCTTTTAGAGAAGTGGATATCTAGGAAGCAATGATCGATGGCTTGATTATATGTGGTTTTCACGATGAAGTGTTGCCTTTTGGTCATGTAATTTGGAGAAGTTACCTACAAGAATTACCTAAAAGAATTACCAATTGAGTTCTAATACATTGATGGACGGAATTATCGAATAAGGGAAGCCCCCCTTAAAACCGACTAGTTAAGGAATGTGCATATATGGAGATTGGAGATCATGATACTATTATTTTTCAGTGATAGCCAATAGAATTACAATTCCAGCCCAAGTGATTTCATATTTTTTCGATGAAAACTGAATTAGTTATGAATTTTCAATGTGTGCAACGATGTTTAGTAGGTACCCCCCATAACCAATGACCAAAAGTAAGGGTCTTGAAGAAGAAGAACGTTGGTCCTCGTAGGGGGCCGGTGTGAGTGAAGTGCCCGTTCATTCCACCACTAAGTCCATGCCCACCGGGCATGGGTTAGTAGTATGGAACTACTTCCCCCTTCCGAGAGTGGACACTATGTACTCAGTAACCATAATAAAAAAGGGCCCTAGGCCCCGAAAAGTCCTAAAAGAGGGAGGGCAAGTGCGGTGAAATGCAAATGCGGTTGTAGATCTATAAAAGGGGGTTTGAAACGTCGGGTAGGGGTTGGTTGTTTTCAAGTTTACGTTTATGTAGGAGTATCGACATAGCATGTTGAATTGCAATAGTGTTAATATTTGAAAAGGTGGTTTTGATTGAAGTGATGGGGATTTTAAATGTTTCTTCAAGGGTTGTCATTGAGGGGATGAAGGTGGTGGCTCTAGCACCCGCGGTGATGACAATGAGGGGGTCTACTTTCCATCCTAGAGCTTGAATATCGTCAAGTAGTGGTTGGTATTTATTTGTTTTGTTTGCAATAGTGTCCGGAGAGAATCTATCATTGCTATATGTGAATTCAATAAATTGGATGGTGAGACTAGGATCTATGTGGTTTGGTGGGGGGTCTTTGTATGATAGTCCTCTAACACATAATAGGTCCGGTTTGAATCTTGCATTACAGTGGCATCTTTGAGTATGACATCTGCAGGGTAATAGCCAAGGAGGGACCGTGTTTTCTTGTGGGTTGTCATTGAAGGTTCCGGCATTCATGAGAATGAAACATCGGGATTTGGTTGATGATATAAGTAGTTTACGAATAGCCCATACGGCTTTGTTATGTCTTTTAACAATTAGTGAGTGTATATGGGGGTTTTGGCACTGGAGTAAGACATGTAGCCATGTGTCTGGGTCCGTGGTGTTGCAAATTGGACATGTAATTGTAGGGAATCTTTCTATTCCAAAGAAGAGTTGTTTGCAGGCATTGCCCATGTATTGCCCGGTGCGGAATTTGATTAGGCATGTGATTTGTGGATCCGTTATAGTGGGGTTTTTCCAGAAATTATTGGATAGTACATTATGAATGTTTGGATTGCCAGTCCATTTATCAATATTGGGGAAGTTTTCTGTAAGTTTTTCTAGGTTATTTACAAGATCATGTTTTTTGAGGTATTTGTCCAAGAATCGTACGGGGCCTTTATCGGGAGTTTCACTCATAGAGGGCCATTCATATCTATGGAAGTAATATGGGGTGGCATGGGCGTGTTCGTATGGGTGTTTGGCATTCTTGTGGGTTTTTTCTCTTCCTTCCTTTGCTAGTTTGCCGGCTTGTTCATTGCCGTCGATATTAGCATGAGCACAAACTTTATGGAGTGTAGTAATCTGTGTACGGTTTTGGAGCATTTCGACCATAGATGTAAGGATAGTTTTATCCGGGTGACTATTGTGTGAAGTAGGATGTTTAATATGTGTATTAAGGAGGTATAATACATTTATGCAATCTGTAAAAATGTGAGCCGGTTCGTTTGGGTACTGAGTGGTGATTATTTTAAGGGTTTTGTGTATAGCCATCATTTCGGCTCTTAGAATATTCTGGAGTCCATGTAGTCTTTTACCTAATTTAATTTGTTTGGTAGAATTGTATATCCCATAACCGGTTTTCTCGGTGCCAATGTCCTGGGCTTACTTCGGTTGGTTCTTTGAAAGAGCCGTCAGTGTAGTAGCTAAAGTTGGGGTCAAATTTAAGGTCTATATTAATTTGGTAGTAAGAGAGGGAGAGGCTTAGTTCGGAAATTGGTGATGTGGAGATGTTTGTGTGTGGGGTTTTAGACCATTTTTTGTTCCGGTTTACACGGGTTGAGATGGGTGTGGGGAGGGCAATTGCGGTGTATACCTTGTTAATGTTTAGATTTTTTGCTATCAAAGTGAGATGAGTGAGGTTTTCTAGATTACCTATTTTACGAGTTTGTTGGTGTATACATAGGATACGTAGGGTTGCTGGTTCCAGGCGGGGTGTTTGTATTTGTGGTGGTATAGTGGGTTCTTTGTAAGTCATGGAGTCGGCTTCAAATAGTACTATGATGTGGGAGTCCGGGAATGGGCCTAAGTGTGGGTTAGGGTTGTGGTACCAATGAGTGTCGGGAGTGATAATAATGGTGATATTGTCGTTGGGGTCATTATTTGCCGCTAGGCGTGCCCAATGTATTGCTTGTTGTGTTTCTTCTTCGTTGTGAGGGTGTGCGAGGCCTATTCCACTCCACTTATAATCAAAGGCTTTTCCAAGAGACCCAAAAATCTTATCGCGTTCGAATGGAGAGTAAAATTTTGAGATTTTTGTGGAGCATGTAACGGGGGATGAGAAGTATGAATGTGTGATATTCAGGGATGTAATAAGGTAGTCTAAGATAGGATCGGGTAATGTGTAGTGTGCATTTTTGAGGGGGTCATTTTTGGGTATTCGGTAGTTATATCTTTGGTATAGCCAAACAATTTCGTTTTCGAATGTTTGGGGTATTGGTTCGATGTTAATGGGGGTTAGTAGTGCGTTGTGATATTGGTTCCACAGCCATTGTAGTCTAGCGAGTGGTATGGTTATTAGATGTCTACCATTACCTTCGTATATGTGGGCATTGTCTTGTTGTATTCTGTTTGTGTTCGGATGTCCGTTTCTGGGTTGCATTCAGTTGTAAAGATGTTAAGAAGGGGGATAATTAGGGGTGGTGTGACAAATCTTCTATCTCGAGGTTGTGCTTGGTGGTGGTGTATTTGTATGATATTTAGGTAATAACTATTTTGAGTTCTAAGGTAGTATTGTGTGAGGGTTTTGGTGTTATCTAAGGAAGTATTTGGGTTGTGCCAAGGGAAAAGATTTCTTTGTGGGAGCCATTTAGCGTAGGTGTTGTTATTGTGGGACCAATGGCATAGGTACGACGTATATTGTTTGCTTATTTTGTTGGAGTCAATGTGTTTATTATGTCTGTGCGCGGTTATGTTATTTATTGGGTGTATGGAAGGGTTTTTTAATATATGTGAAGGAGGGGCATATGGTCGTGAATGTGGTGGGTTTGGGGGAATTAGTGGGGGGTTGGTGTTGGGGTGGATGTCATTGTGATTTATGATATATGAGTCTTTAAGTGTGTACGGTGGGGCGTGATTGGTGCAAGGGTTGGGGCATGTAGGGAGACATGGAGGGTGACAAAATAATTGTTTGGCAATGTTTAGTGCACTTTTTATTAATTTATGAGGGGTACCATAGTGTGTTTTGTAGCTCTTGTCGTCCATAAGGTGTGTTCCATTTGGTAGTGTAATTTGTTTTAGATCAGTAATGTTTGCAGAGAAGAGTTTTTGTAGGAGTTTGTCGGATAATTGTCGGTCCAGTCTAGGGAGGTTATGAATTTCATTTGCCCAATTTTGTTCAAGTGGTGCGGGGTCTAGTAGGAAATCTTCTAGTGTGCTTTTTAGAAATATTTTACCTTCTGTTTTAAGTAGAAAAAGTGTGCGGGTAATGGGGGACCGAAGACAATCAGATTTTTTAAGTCTTTGGAGGTATTGTGCTCCTCCATAAATGGCAAGGATGTGCCGAAGGAGTCCACTGTAAATTAGTCCTAGTCGTCCTTTATCGTTAAGTGCATTCTGGAGTTGTTCTCTAATGCAACGTAAGTAGGCATTTTTGAGGGAGAAAGCTTCTAATCCAAATAGTTCTTGGGGGAGTTGTGTTATGATATTAGGCGTACAATTAGGGAGTCCGCATACTTTCTTTTGTATGGCTATGATTTTTTTATCGAGTTTATTTATGGCGGGCATGGAATAAGGGACCGCATAGAAACTGTATGAGATACCCGGTCGTATGACGGTATCAATCATTTTTATTTTTTGTTGCAATGTGGCCGGACAAAGTGTAAGTTCCTTGCATTGTTTAATAAGTTTTTTAGTACTAGCATGAATTTGAATTTTCTATTTTAAAGAAGGGACTAGGTTTATTCCAAGGTATATGTAGGGTTGGTTTTGGTTTAGAACCGGAATTGGTTGGTTACGATAGTGGATATTGTTAGCTTGAATAAGGGCTTTGAAGGCGGTCGGGCTTGTTTTAGATTTGTTTGGACATCCGGTTATGGCACATTTTTGGACCCCAAGTTCCATCCCGGACCATAGACAAAATTTGTCTATTTTGTCTAATTGAGTTTGGAGTGATTTGAGGCGTCCGGAGATGGCCGCAAGATCGTCAGCATATGCAGCCGAGTTTATGGTAACTTTTGAGGTGCCAAAGGTGTAGCCATTATTCCCTCTTTGAAGCCATCTCAGTAGGGGTTCCAGAAAGATAATGAAGAGGTATGGGCTCAATGTATCGCCTTGGATGGTCCCTCGTTGGATAGGGATAGGGCGTGTTTTACCAAAGAATTCTCCAACGTATGTAGTGGTAGATTGGGAGTATATATTGCCAACCAGTGTGACCGCGTCGCACGGGTATCCAAGATCGCTCATAATGGTTAGCAAGCGAGGGTGGTCAATGGAACCGAAAGCGTTTTTGAAATCAATGTATAGTATGTAAATGTCTTTATTAGTGAATTTTGCATCTTCAAGAGCGGCGATGAGAGTTTGGATTTGCCGTGTGGTACTTCTTTCAGCTCTGAACCCTTCTTGGCTTTCGTGTAGTATTTGGTGTTTTTCCCCGTAGGCCGATAGTATTGATGTTAGTGTGCTAGTGTACAATTTGTAAATGGTGTTGGCTAAAGCAATAGGTCGGTGATTGGGTAGCTCGGATGGGTTGCCTTTTTTGTATAATAAGATTGTTAAACTTGTTTTCCAGGATGCAGGAATTGCTTTTTGTTTGTAACAATGGAGGAAAAATAATGATAGAAGGTCATGGAATCTCGGAGGCATGTTTTTTAGAATTGAGTTAGGTATATGGTCCGGTCCGGGAGCTTTGTTGGTCCCCAAATTTTTTAGGCACATGTTATATGTGTCTCTATTATAATATGTGTGGAGAGGAGTTGTGGGTTCTCCTCTTTTATCAATGGTGAATCCGTCAAGATCATGCCACGGGTATTGCCTGACCCCTCACGTGCATGTTGGTGTATGTTGTGGTTGGAAGTGACATGAGGGGGTGGATGGCCTATTGTTTATGGATTGTTGAAAATGTATTTCGTTTGCAATGTCGTTTGGGCTGGTTAGAATATTATTGTTTTGATCTAGAATACAATCTAGTGGTAAGTTTGTGTTGTTTTTAAAGACTTTTCTATTAATCTTTTTTGGGCTAGATTCGTATAGTTGTCGATACTTAGAAATGGCTTTTCTGATACATTCTCTTGTATATTTTGTAGTAATTTTCCGAGCTTGTTTATTGGCGGTTTTTGCAATGTCTGCAATGTCTTTTAGCCAATCTTTGTGAGGGTTGTTGAGCGGTGGTACTTGTGGGATTTGGGGGTGGCGAAGGTTTTGTAGTTCAGAGAGTATGGGGTGGTTTCGCCAATTTTGATTAGTTTTAGCGATGTAATTGTTTTCTGAATATTGTGGTATGTAACAAGATGTTGTTTCCACTTTTTGGCTAGTTTTCTTGGGAGATACCCCCCTTGATTCAAGGTTCTAGGTGTGAGTTGTGGGGTCGGAGGTGCTTTACATGTCTTTTCTAATGTGGTAGAAATTTCATTAATAATTTTGTCAAGAGAGGTACAGGCTTCTTGCCATTGTATGTGTGTTAGGTGTTGATGGTTGGAAAGAATTTCTGTAAGGGAGTCTATATGTAGTGAGTTTTTTTCAAAGAATATTGTATTAAAGTTATCAAGGTTTTCTTTTGGGATGGGGTTTAGTATTTTGATATCGTTTGAGTTTGTTTTGGTGGGGGGTCTACTTATAAGGATGTTATGAGGTATATTTAGTTGGATTGGGAAGTGGTCCGAGTTTAAGTTGGTTGAGATATTGGTGATAGATGTGTATTGGGTATGGTTAGGTGTTTTAATGTAAAATCCATCAATTAGGCTAGTGTGTGTGTAATTAAGTCCTCCTTGACGAGAGTATTGTGTATCGGTTGGGATCAGATATAATTCTAAGTTATCCGTGTAATTTTGCCATTGATAATCTATATCACGTGGGGGAGTGAAGGTCTCTTCGTTCTGTCGTCCAATAAGGGCAATATCTCGGTTAAAGTCTCCACAAAGTATTATTGTATGGTTAGTGTGCGTATTAATTTGTGAAGTGATGGAACTTTGGATTTCCGGAATAAGCCTAGAGCCTTCTATGTGCGATGGCATGTATAGGTGAAGAATGAGCCATGGTTGGAGGGGTCGATTAGTAATTTTAATAATTTGAAGGTATGGTGATATATTAGCCGGGGTAGGAATTTTAGTAATATTCCCAGGGAAGGCATATGATTGGTGTATGAGCATGAGGAGGCCTCCTCTCGTTGGTGTATATGGTATTCGTTGTTGGATGCATCTTGTAAGGGCATGAGTGTTATTAAATATAAGTTTGTAATCGGGGAATGTTTTTTGGATGTATTTTGTAGATTTAGTAGCGGTTAATTTAGTTTCTTGTATAGCAATTATGGCGGGTGGTGTGTTGGTGTGGGTAGATAGATTGTGGAGGCATGGGAGAGCAGTGTTTAGGGATGCAGCGTTCCATGTTAAGATGTATGTATTGATGTCTCTGGTGTTTTCGTTATGATTTACAGGTGGTATATATGGGGTTGGTGGAGATGGGAATGTGTATTCTGGGATAGGCTCAAAGCATCTTGTTATTTCTTTAGTTAGTTCATGTGGCAAGAATGGGAAGTGTAGTTGGATAGTGTTTTGTGTAGGGGGTGAGGTTTGACTGTGTACGAAATCATATATTTCTTTGTGTATGGAGTCTCTATGTTCAATAATATTTTGATTTTTTGCTAGGAAACTTGTATACGGGTGTTTTGTATTAATATGTCTTTCGGGTGGGTTATGTAGAGTGATTAAGTTGTTAAGGAGAGTATTGGTCCAATTTGTGGTATTGGTATTTTGTAGGGCTAATATTTGGTTGCATTCTTCTAGAGAGGGGTGTACTGTAATAATTAAAGCATATAGGATATGTGATGGGGGATGTGTAGTTTTCTGTTCAATGTAGTGTGCTATATGCGGGTAGGTCGTGTTATGTGAGTTATGTAGTTCATGTGTATTCTTTAGTAGTGGTGAAAATGTGTTAGCAAGGTGTTGATACTCGGGGTGTAGTTTTATAGTACTAGGGATGAAGTACATTTTTGCCCGTTTTTTATGAGCTGCGGGGTGTGTTTTTATTATGTTTGGCATCGGGCCTGGGTTTTTTTCAATGTCACCGCTGAGAAGTATTAGTATTTTACAGAGGTAGATTGTGGTAGGGTATTGTTGTTGTTGGGGTTTTAGGTTTTGTAGGGTTTGTTTGGGTGGTTGGAGTTGTTGGGGTTTTTGTTGTTGTTGGTGTCTTTGGAGGTTTATTACTGTTGTTGTTGTTGTTGTTGTTGTTGTTGTTGTTGTTGTTGTTGTTGTTGTTGTTGTTGTTGTTGTTGTTGTTGTTGTTGTTGTTGTTGTTGTTGTTGTTGTTGTTGTTGTTGTTGTTGTTGTTGTTGTTTTTGTTTTGATTAGTAGTATATATATATACTAAGGTCTTGGTTTTAGTTTTGTTTTGTGTGAATTTTTTTTGTGATGTTTTTTCCAGCTTTTATTATTATTTATTGTAGTATATATATATACTAAGGTCTTGGTTTCAGTTTTTGTTTTGTGTGAATTTTTTTTGTGATGTTTTTTCCAGCTTTTATTATTATTTATTGTAGTATATATATATACTAAGGTCTTGGTTTCAGTTTTTGTTTTGTGTGAATTTTTTTTGTGATGTTTTTTCCAGCTTTTATTATTATTTATTGTAGTATATATATATACTAAGGTCTTGGTTTTAGTTTTTGTTTTGTGTGAATTTTTTTTGTGATGTTTTTTCCAGCTTTTATTATTATTTATTGTAGTATATATGTATACTATTGTATTTAGATTTATTGCAGCGTTGTTTGTCAATATTAGTTTGACGTGTCCATTTTGCTATCTATAGCGCGTTGCTCCCGTTCCGAAGCTTGTGACTCGGCCGCCATGATTGTTTGGATGAGTTGAGATCGGAGAGTTGTCATTTCCCCTCTAAGGGACTTGACCGTGTTAGCTTGTACCATATCTGCATATTGTCTTGCCTCTTGAACGATTTCCCCCTTCATAGTCTTCATTTCCTTTCGGAGTTGTTCAAGGGTAACGCCATTGCCCTTGTTTGGTCCATTCTCCATGGCAATCACAGCATTGGCAACTGCCGAGTTTACATCTAAGAACCCTAACCTCGCAAGTTCATCCGTATTAGGTTTATTACTTCCATCTAAACTTTTAGGGTGGGGAGTGAACATGACATACTTTCCATGAATTTTCTTGCTTTGTTTGACATGTTTTTTGTATACTGCAGCGTTTAGACATTCAATGTTACAAGTCCCCACATGTCGCCCGTGCTCGAGTTTGAAGAATATATCAACCACATTCTCTTCACCGATTACGGACTTGATTCCACTTGCAAGTTCCTTTTCATTTTTTGTTTTATTGAGGTTTTTAGCAATGAGAATAAGACAATTCTTCTTTGCTATTTCGTCCTCATCCATTTTTCTAGTTGCAAAGCATGGCACAAAAATCTCATTGGAGAATGTGACTTTATAGTCTTTTACTTTGGCCGCTTGCTCCGGGGAGGGAGTTTTCACCCATGCGAAGTCAGAAAAAGCCTTTTTTTCTACCCCGGTAATTTCAAAATCCTGCCCTCTTGCAAAGCTCTCCCTTACAATCTCTTCATGTAGTTCATATGATTCTTTATTGGCAAGATTTGGACCAGAAATTTTGACTAATAGGAGGTGTGAAAAGGCAAGGGAGTCGTATGTTTTGCATACTTTCCCTTTATATGGAATCCCTTCATTTAGAATGAGAATGAAGGGTCTCAGTCCTTTCAACAATCCTCTACCGTCTATCTCGGGGTTTTTTAAGTGTATTTTAATGACCCCATTCCAATTGTTGGTTTGGTGGTAGCAAAAAATGGCTATAGGCTCACCATTGTCTGTTCCAGTAGGGATTTCCATTTCATTGAGTCTATTTTTTACCATATTTAAGACAATATCCTTTGCCCAGACTTGGTCCCCAAGCTCGAAATGGATCGATACTTGGTAGTCTAATGCATAACCATTTTTATCCACCTCAACTTCACTTGGAAGTTGGGTGAGGTTAAAATGGTTACCCATTTTTCCATCCATTCTTTTGGATGGCCACTCTATTTGGGGAGTGAATGGGAAAGCAGGGACTGCTACATAACTTTCGCTTGCCTCTTTCGTACTTAGACCACATTTGACCAAGTCTTCAATACCTACTATTGGTATTTTATTATTCCCATTATTCTTCGCAATTGTATTCATTGCATGAAAACCCAGCCAGTATTCGGTGAAGGGCAAACTTGTTGCCCTCACTTTCTTCTGGGTGGTGTTTGTGATAAACAAGACGTTTTGACTCGTATTGACTGGGTTCCCATCTACCACATCAACAAAAAGGCGCTTGGAGGAGGTGGCAACATCTTGAGCTGAAGACATTCTGTAGCATACAAAACAAAGTGTGTTAATTGATTTGCATCGTATTGTCTCACTATAACCCCTTATCCTCTCGTGCTTAACTTCTCCCCCCAACATACGTTGAGGGCTTATTGAAGTTAAGATTGTCAAGAAGGGGTGGGCAGAAATATTGATTGCATGACAACTACTTACCGAATCATGACCTAAAGGTTGGAGGTGAGAGGATTTGACATAGTAGTACATAATGACCTTTGCACAGACACACACACGGGGGGTGCCAAAAATTTGGGCACCCTTCCAAGTAACACACTTAAATAAATCATTATGTTTACATGACTTTGGGATTGCATAATAATCCCAGTAGTGGTAGAGAGCAGTAGATTGTAAAGATGGTGAGAGAAGAGAATGACCTGAGAGTTTAGTCTTGGCTGGAAAGAAACACCTTACGATTGGATGTCTCACGCTTGACTCTAGCTGGGGTCCCTTGACTTGCACTCCTATTGTGATGGCATAGGCTGCGGGCTTAGGTTGCGTGTTGGCTTGCAAGGGCTTCACCTCCGCTGGTGTTCGAGCAGTACTCGCGTGCACCTCTACGGCTGCGTTTGATTCTTGAACTAGGTGTCCTAACGTCGTCCTTGGGAGAGGTGGTTGGCAGACTCGGGTTTTCGGAGTTTGAGCAGTCGCGCTCCTCTCGGCTCCCAGCTGAGGTTTTTGAGATTGGATCTCCTCGGCGGTGCTACTCTGTTTGGTGGCGCTTCGCCCTGCTTGCGGGCTACGCCGATAGTGAGGATGTCGCCGCTGGGTGCCTGTGTTGTGTGCGGCGTGGGGACGGAGAACGTCTTGCAATGTATACTGGGCCTCCTGTTGCCTTGCACTCTTCTGTTGTTTGGTGTTGGAGGTTTGGGCTACTGGGGCGTGGGCCGCGGCGATTTTCCTGGTGATTTCGCGATTCTTGCTCCTCCTTTGCTGGTGGGTGTTGGCGATCTGGGTTGCCGGGGCGTGTGCCTCGAAGAACTGGCACCAGAGCTCGTGTTTCTTGTTCCTTGCTTGGTTAGGGTAGCTGCTCTTCAACTGCTTCGAGTTGATCTGCAGCTCGGTTCTGCTGTGAGTCTTGATGACTCTGCGCTGCACTTGTCTGTGACCTTCATGGAGATCGTTTCCTGGTTTGGCTGATCTCGCGCTTGTTTGTTGCAGGTGCAGATATGTCTGTGAGAAACATGCATAGATTAAGTTAGTGACAATCGACGGACAAGTATAACTCACAGCATACAATGAATTCACAAAGCAAGGAGTAGAATGATCTTCACTGGTGGAGAGATTCCGATCTACGCGTGCGGGATGCAGCTTTCGACACCTTCGGTTCTTCTCGTCTCCTTCCAGGTACGCGATCTCCTCATGGGCTTGGTAGGGAGCGCAATGTGTCCACAGCATGCGGAGTGGACGTATGTGAGGTATGCCAGTTTGAGAGGGTTTGAGAGTGAGAAGGAGTCGAGTTATATACCTTGTTTTTTGCTGATTCTTGATGGATGTAGTAGCAGTCAACGAACGTCTTCGTATTCGTTTTGTTGATCCTCTAGGGTTGGCTTCGACAAGGAGCCGTTTGGATGCGGTTGGTCGATCTTGATTTTTCATGAATTTTCTGTCTTTGTAGTGGCGGCTAGGGTTTCGCCTGTGACTTTGTGGTTGGCTGTGTGTCCCTGTGTGTTTCGCACCTTTCTGTGTTTTGTGAGTATTTAGCAATGTAGTGCTATCAGTGGGGAGAGGAAAAAGAGCGCGGGTAAGATTTCTTACCTGGGTGCGTGCGTACCTGTTATTTGTTTGCTGTCTTGAGGTTCTGCCTCCTTGTTGTTGGTGTTTTTGACATTGGGCCTTCACTCCATGTGTAGTTAGTGTTGCTGGCTTCTCACGTTTTGTTGCTGTGTCGCCATCTAGCTGCAGAATTCTGTATTGATTTCGGCATGTTCCTGTTGCTGCCTGGCTGGGGGACCTATGGTTTCTGCTGTCCAGAAAAATAACGCACAAATTGGTTAGATGTGAGGTAAGAATACGCACCTTGGTTCTGGGGGGTGGCACGACATTTCGTTTTTTGGTTTGTTTCTTGTTCGTGGCGCTGGTTGGATTAATTCTGTGGTGTTGATGCAGGTGTGTTGGTGTCGTTGCCGGTGCAGGATGATGCGCTGCCCGATTTGTTGTCCCCTGGTGATGCCTCCGTATGCGTCGTCGCTCGGTTTGTTGGCTTGCTTGACGTTGGGCCTGCCTTTCCTGTGAAGTCGTTTCTGCTGGCTCCTCATATTTTTTTCCTCATTACCATTCAACTGCTGGGTCCTGTATGGATTTCTCTCTTTTCTCAGTGCTCTTTGATTGGAGGACCTGCGGTTCCTGCAGGTCAGAAACAGGGAGCACGGAGTGATTAGTTGTGAGGTGAGATTACGTACCTTGGTCCGGGGGGGGTGCACGTCGCTGTATTTGTTGATTTGTGTCTTGTCTTTGACATTGGTTTGAATGCTCCTGTGGTGTTGTCATAGGTATGTTGGTGTCGTCATCAATTCAAGGTGGTGCGCTGCCCACCCTTCTATCCACGGGCGGTGCCGCTCTATGCATCTTCGCTGGATCTTCTGCACCTTTCTCACATAGCAGCTGTCTTGTAACTCTTTGTGGTAAGGGTTAGACGTGAGTATTGTATCTCCAACAACTATAATGGTGTTTCTTACGATTTTATGAGAGCAATATTGAGATAACATACGGTACTCAAAGAATGTGTACAACTTAGCTGGTCGGTTGGTTCGTCGTTTTTTCGGAGGTTTCCTTGTGTCTCTGTCTTCTGGGTTGTTGTGGTCTTCTGTCACCGGCAGCTGCAATCTTGGCGGTGGAGCTTGTTCCTGTTCGTGCTGCCCGACCAATTTCAGCGCCTCTCTCATTTCGTGCGGCCCTACCGATTTCAGCGCCTCTCTCATTTCTTGTTTCCCTTGTGAAGCCTTGTACTTCGGTACCACCTTTTGTTGTTTAGTGACGTTTTCCTCCACCTGCGGTTCCACTCTATTTGCTGGCTGTGGAGTACACTTGTTCCTGTGCCTGTGTGTATCCATTTCCTCTGTGCCGGGGAGTTTAAGCATCAGATTTATTCCTATTATGTTTACTAATGTATGTGAGTTTTCAATACAAACACTAATTTGACAATGTGCAATATGTAAGGCATCATAGGGTAACTTAGCTGGTTTCGCAGAGTGTCGTTCGTTGCAGGATCTTGTGTCTCGGCAGCTGACTTGACTTTCTTGCAAACAACACTTTGTCTTCATCGAGTCGCTAGAGTCCTAGTTGAGGAGGGGTCTGGTGTGTGGTATAACGATGGTGTAGCGGTAACCAGATCTCGATCTAATTGACTTAGAGCTGGTATGAGAAGTGCAACAACTAGATCTAGATCTGAGCCAACACAGAGCCCCGCTTCAGATCTGCTCTCCCAAACTAGTACTAGTTTGTTGCACCTTCACACAACTTTGTATCAATCGATCTAAGATTTGCAATCCCTCTCAACACTTTGCACATCATACGCATATCTAATCAGCAACAAATAATACACACCGGGATTCACAATGAGCCCAGCAGATCTCATTGTTGTGTGTAGAGAATTTGCGCCTAACATCAAAAACCCCTCCTCACCAGGATTTGCGGAGCTACTCTTCTCTCATTTTCTTCGTGACGTGTAACTATCAATTTTTTCTCTGAAATATGTTAAGGGTCTTGACTAATAGCAAACCTCCATTTGAAGTTGAGTTGGTGGTAATGGGATGGAAGAGGGTTGGATATTCCCCAATTTTATAGGCGTTGGCTATGGGTTTTTGTTGGTTATGGGGGGCTTACCTTTCATCAAACCTAAACACCAAAAGTCTCGAGGCGGGCTTGTGGTGATTTTGGCCATTTTATAACTTTGTACCGATGTCAGTTTAGATCATGAATTTTTGAAATATATATTAAAGATGTGGGTAAATACCTTTTGGGGAAAATAGCTTTGAAAACAATTTCACAATTGAAAATTAATTTGGGAGAGTAGGTAGAGTAGGCAAGGTACTATAGAGTTGAATACTGTCATTTTTTTAATTTTTTAATTTTTTGGCACACACGAGTTGCTATATTGGCAACTTGTGGTGGTCCCATTAAGTGAGAGAAGATTTTACAGCTAGGGGTTGAACCTGCAACCTCATGTCTTTGGATAACTTATAGTATCACATGGGTATTTAGGGTCATATTGGATCAAATAGTGTCATTTTTTAAGGCGGGTAGTAGTAAAGGGAAGTTCTTGGTACAACCGGCTCCCTTTACAAGAGTCTCGTTGGTTGTGCCTATTGTATTAAATGGTTGTTATAATGGAAAGGGGGAATAAATGAGTGTACTCCAAGTATTGTTGTTATAAAGGAAAAAGATTGGTTTTGATTTCAATTGGTTGTTATGACGAAATTGTTGTTGTATCATATGCTTGTATAAAGAGAGCTGATTGTATCCTCAATTTTTTATCAAATGCGTAGAAATTAGGATTATATTTTTCTTCAAGAATTAATTATTCTCCTATTTGAAGAAGGTATAATTTATCTATCCATCTTTAGGATTTCTAAATCCAACAATCATTTTAAAAGAAATTGAGGTTGCCCTCCTAAGAAAGCATACCCTTAATCATTGCAAGTCCATTTTCTTATCCTAGACGCCTCGATTACTTGTGGTTTATGGAGTGCAATGACCTAATACAAGGAAGAACATAGTTCTATAAAATTATACAGTTTATAGTGGAAAAATATGCCATTCTCTTTAGTCGAAGAATTTAAAATTTTCTCCTTCGTAGGTATGGTCCTAAGGGGATTGAAATCTCAATATTGTTGCTAGGTTGGAATCATAGGACATTACTACACTATCAATTATGATGTTTAGTGCATCCACACTATTATTTGAAAGTGCTAGGGTATAATTGAGGTTGTTGTCAACAAGAGTTCAAAGGCAACCTTGAGGGAGATTCGGCAAGAGATGGATAATCTTAATTCCTAAAGGACAGAGTCTATGACGTTGGCTCAATCCCAATTCCTACTCCAATCATAGATGAGATTACATGTCTTGCTTATGTCAAAAAAATTGTAGATTTTTTGGTGAAAATTTATAATTATTATGATTTTCTGGAGAAAAAAAAAACAATTCTTCTCAAATACAAAGGATGCTTTAAAATTTTAAAAAATTCACTTGAGGTGTACATTATATGATTACAGTGCCAAAACTTGGAGTGTAGATGACACTTCCATGTTCATCTAAAATCGGCAAATTGGTCAACCATGGTTATAGGCCCAATGATCAACTTTCGATAAGTTATTCAATTTTATGAATGATTCAAATTTAGATTTAGAGAAAAAGCTAGAGGTCTCTAAAATACACTACAATGAAATCCATGTCACAAAGATTTTCTTCTCTAGATAAAACATGACTACCTCATTGAGGCAGGTTTTGTCATCATCTATTACTTACACATTCAATGAACTCTCCAAAAAATAATGAGATGAAAAAAGATCAATCACATTGGTTATCATCCTTGATATGTCATTTAACCCCTAAAGGACCAGAGTCTCCTTCGAGGGGATTTCTGATTTTGGGCAGGTTCCTAAAATTTGGAAAAAAATCCTTTTTCTCTGAAATTTTTATTCTAGGTTGCCTCCAATAAGAGCTTCATGGACATATTTTTATTTTATTTTTTGGATTTGTGGTTTGAAAGTTAGTACCACTTAAAGCCAAAAGTGGGGACACCGGGCACCTCCAAAAATTTTGACAAAAGTTTCTATTGACATTGAGATTTTTCACACATATAAAGAATATTTCCTTTTTTGGATATTTTCAAAAAGAATCTTGTCTTTAGTGTAAAAAGGCATTTTATTCCAAGTCAAACATTTTCACATATTGTTGGGCAACATGGGAAAAAAACTTCATCTTTTCTATTTAAAACCTAGAGATCTTTATATTTTTCACTTTTTATTTTTTCAACAACAATATGTGGTAAGAACCTTTTTATTGACCGTTTGGATTATCAATCTAAATTATATTAAGTTCACAAACAAATAAAACGTGAATTGACAACTTTTGAACCTCTACTCCTTGCGCACTTGTTTTGAATATGCTGCATCTCTTCTCTACCTCTAAAAATTAGTGGATAGGGAGCTACTTCATGCTTAACACAATGGTAAAAGATTTAGACCTTATACAATGCAAAAATTTGATACAAAGTGAAGTCAAAGTCTGCTGATCTACTCAACGCAGGAAAGAAAATGAACCATTGTTTTGACTTTAAACACTAAAATCTATCAATCCGTGCGGTGAATTGCAACCAAAAATCAGTGTCATGTTTATATAGAAGTCTATTTTAAGATCTTATGGTTGAAAATCCAAAATTCACTTCAACTTGTGATTTTCATGTCTCTTTTTGATAGTGGCAGTTTTGGACTGGTTTTAGAGCAAAAGTGGTCGTGGTCCTTTAGGGGTTAAGAAGCCATCTTTTGGCTCCTTTGTCCTTTAGGGGTTAAAGAGGTAATTGTGATGGAGGCAAAGATTTCTGCAAGGCCATGTAGGTGAAGACAATAAGCAATTTTTGAACGGAATTGAAGTTGTTACAAACTCAATTGACGTTCTCAATAAGTGTCTTTGAGATTGCCCTCCTATCATCATGTGAAGGACCCATGAACCAGTCACACTAATTTGGTCAAATATAATAGCGGAATATGCTACAAAAAGCATTAAAATGCATTAATAAATTATTTATAAACACTAATAAAATACAAAAAACCTAAAAATATACATATGGTATCTATAAATATTACCAAATCTCTAGAAAAAAAATTTAAACTTCAAATTATTATTTTTTACATCTATCTTTTTACTTTTACTTTTATTTTTTCTCATAAAAATCATTTTATATCTCTTTAATTATTAATTTTTTACTTTTTTCCTTTTTATTTTTATTTTTTGCTCTACATCTACTTTATACTTCTATTTTCTTACTTCCACATTTACTTTTCATTTTAATTTTTTTTCTTTTAACTTTCTCTTTTTACCTTTACATTTTTACTCTTTCAAAAAAATTTATCCGGAAAACTACTTTTCACTTATGCTCATTCTACAATTACTTTCTATTTTTACCTATCCTCCCCTACATTTATTTTGTACTTTTTCTCCATTACATTTAATTCTTATTTTTGTTTAATTATACCCACTAATAACCTCATCTATAAACATAAACCAACAAAGGCAAAAATACTACCAACACAAGCTATCGTAGGTGAACCTCTAGTTTGGCATTGCAGTGCCGAATAATTATTTAAAGAAAAAAAACTTCATTTGACATTATTTTTAGCAATTGTTAAAATTTCAATTTTATTCAAAAACAAAATATGTTATATTCGACATTTGGAGTGAATCCATCCATAAATTAGAAAGCATTTAATTCAACTTTAGCAGCTGTTGTAATGATTACCTTCTTCCACGTTATGCATTACCACCGTTTTGTACAACCACATTGTCGTGTAAGGAACAATTAATAACCTCATTAGATCAAGAGTCCTAACCAACATCAAACAAACAAAAAAACATATACTAAAATAAGTATACGTAGTACACCCTCAAGGAATAATTAGTAAATCACAAGAGTAGTCAAGCGTCTCGCACTCTACAAAGCGAAAATCAACGAGTGCAAGTAGTATAAGAGAATGCAGAGCCTTTACTAATGATAAACAATCACTTACAAGCAAAGGTATGTCCCTATACCCGTAGATTAGTATCAAACTAATCTACGCTAAAACACTACAATAAGGAGAGGCACTCAACGCCATGTCCCGTGACATGGTGTACAAGGAACTAATACCATGTTTAACATGATGGTAATGAATTTAGACCTTGTATAGTGCAAAAATTTGACACCAAGTGAAGTCAAAGTGTCCTAATCCACTCAAAATAGGGAAGAAAATGAACTATCTTCCATGCTTCAAACACTATTAATAATCTTTCAATCCGTTCTGTCAAAGTTTATAAAATTTTGCGAGTATGTTACAAAACCGACCATCGCACATCGGTACTTGCCAAGCTACTTATTTTTCCCTTGCACATTAATTCAGACACAATAGACATCACCTAGGCATTACACGGGTATCACCTAGGTATCACACGGGTATCATCTTGACATTACACATGTATCACCTTAACATTACAAATGTATCACCTTGACATTACGCGGGTATCACCTTGGCATTATACGGATATCACCTTGGCATTACACGGGTATGATCTAGACAAATCTCCTGAATTTTCCAAATTTTTAGCACATTCTCCCTTCAGAATGAATCCTGTGCGAAACTGACCATCGCTCAGCCTGTAATGTAAAACTCTCAGTAAAACTCAGTTCCAGTCCAACTCACTTCCTGACCGACATTTGAAGTTTTGTAGCAAAAAGTGTGTGTGTTGTGAGGCTGTGTCTTGTCCACGCCCCATTTCGGCAGCTCCACGCAACTCGAAGCATAACCACCTCCACTGTTTCAACCGCGACCAGGCTCGCGCATTCATCGTTCCCGCAGCTTTCCTGAAAGAATCGGTTGCGAGATCATCACAGCAAGTCGCAGGTTCGTAAGCTCTCTTGGCATTCCTTCAGCTTCATATCAATACAGTGGCGTAATATTCGAGGAGAGTCCGTCTCTTGAGAATTTGAACCTTCAGTGCAGATGGCGAACCTCCGGAGCATCGTCGCTTTAGCGGTGTCGGTGGGCTTGCCGCTGGCAGTTGGCTTCATCGGGACCATTGTCGGTGGAGGCGGGGATTCCGGTACAGTTTCCATTGAATATCATCGCGTCTAGCTTGATGACTGAGAGTACTGGTCTATTGTTATGACTCGTGCAGTCTTTTCTGTGCAGAATGGTACAAGGAGTTGAACAAGGCACCATGGACTCCTCCGGTACCTGCATAAGCACCCTCTACTCCAGTGTTTTCTTCAGATTGTGGGCCTGGTTCTTATTTTCAGCTTTCACACTAGGGCTAAGTAAATGGCTGTGGGCTTGTCGTTTGAAGGACTGGGCGTTTCCTGTCATGTGGACTCTTCTCTACATCTTGATGGGCATCGCAGCATGGCTGGTGTGGAGAGAAGGAGGTGCGAGAACAACCAAACCCTAATCAATGGGCAGAAAGTGTAGCTGGAAGTGATGATTGAAAACGCTGGATTAGAGGTGTCCCTACACATTGATTGATCTGGGCTTCACTACAATTCAACTGATGTTGGAGACTAGAAAAGTAATGGTAGGTTTCTCTAATTTTTGCAGGCTTTGCCGCGCAACGCTATCCTCTTGGAGCGTACACAGTTCAGGTATGCTCACTGGTTGTATTATGATTTCAGCAGATGCGTGTCTACGTAGGTTTATTGGCATCGGACTTAATCATGTACATTCTTGGGTCATGCAGCTAGCTCTTAACTTCTTGTGGACGCCTTTATTCTTCGGCATGCACCGTGTTGTAAGTCTTCAAACCTTGACATGAAGAGACCATCTACTCTTGCTATTGTGTTTTCTTCAGCAGCCCTAATAATGTGGTGAGGTTTGGTAGCAGTTGAGGTAGTCCATGTAGTGTAACCATTAGGTTTGTTGAGTGGATGTCGAAACCTGATCCTCGCTTTCATCATCTTCAGGGCTTCGCACTCGTGGAAATAGTGTTACTCTGGTTGGCGATTGCTGTGACAATATACCTCTTTCTCCCTGTCAAGCGCATCGCTGCGTACTTACTAATCCCCTACATTGGCTGGTAAGTCTTCTGGCATCTCAGGTGTTCACCTTCACAAGTTCTTGATATAATAGTCACTCAAAGTTTCTGTTAGATCAATGGAAGAGCTTGGTGGTCTCTCAACTAGAATCCTCTTACATTGTTTAAGGGCTGTAACTCAAGTTGAAAGTAGTTTTTGCTGCCTTTGAGGCTGAAGGAGTGGTCATGTTGTGCTGGGAAACTTGGCCGCCTGTTTCATCTTTGAGCTAATATTTGGAGTTAATTGGGACTGATATTGATCATTTATAAAGAGTGGGCAGAACTTATAGTATCTTTGCTTCACTTCACAAATAACCCTAATGTCATGGACCGTGAGTGAGATGTGTTTGTTCGATAAAGGAAGATGGATGCTGCAACTTGACCTTAACTTTCCGTGTCTGTGATGGTGAACAGGGTAGCTGTTGCAACGTCGCTGAACTTGTACGCCTGGTTGTACAACGGAGCTGGTAGTTCGGATATTACTCAGCCCTTGCAGTTCGGTAGCAGTGCATTTGCCTGAGAGAACGTGAAATATTGGTATTTAACTAGATTCAGCCGAAGAGGAATACCCTCCAGCTTCCAAATTTATACTGCAGCAAATTTTGAACAACACATTTTGTCTTGAATAGCAAAATTCAACTGATTTAATGCAAGTCTTGTTCGTTCTCATCACCAATTTGTAGCGTTTCTCCTTCAAATATATCTCAGAAACCCTTCATTATATTCACCTTCTGTGACGATCAACCTCCACAGAAAATAAAATCAAGGAATATCAACATTTCATACATAAATCAAGGCACTTGATTAGAATGCTGATCTCATCCTTCAGAGACACAGAGATACTACCGATAAACCCTCTATAAAAATAGGAAAATGCTCCTCTACAAATATCAAGCAGACCATGACTGAATATTAAAAAAAAGCTCATTGTCTACATACAAGTCCACCAACCTGTGCCAAATCCACATGACCATCCTGAACAAATATAAAACACAGGAATGCACAGAAATCCACCGAAGTTCCTATTCCGAAATCTGCTAACATTTCACATCAAGAACAGCACCTGAATTTCGGTGCAAATGAAGATTGAAGACGTGTAGTGTACATGGTCCATGCCTTTGATTTTCCGGATATCTCAGCTACACTGCAATCAACAGACACTACACAGGGAAGCCATAAACCCATCCCCATCATATCTATGAATGTACCAATTATAGTTTCTCGAATAAACCACCAACAAAAAACATTCAAGCATTTGCCTGAATCAAACCAGGTCACTCGAGAGCCCTACTGAGATTGGAGCGAAGAAATTCTGTACACCTAAATGATGAAGAGATTCTGTAGTTCTACAAAATGGTGAAAACATTCTGCGCCTTCAGCTCACCTAGGGTTTAGGGTTTAAGGTTTTACCTCAGAGAGACGACATCGTCACTAAACATCAGGAATGACGGGCTCGCCGACGTTGACGAACGCCTTGGCGCGGGTGAGGCGCTCGCCGACCGCCTGCCACGAGACAAGGTAATCCAGAAACGCAGCTAGATAATCGGGCCGGTTGTTCTGGTAATCGAGGTAGTACGCGTGCTCCCAGACGTCGACAACGAGCAGCGGGATGTGATCCCACACGATGGGAGTGAGCGCGTTGGCCGTCTTGACGATCTCCAGCTTGGCGTCCTTCTTGAGCACGAGCCACACCCAGCCGGACCCGAACAGCGAGGCGCCGGCGCGCTTGAACTGATCCGCGAACTCCTGGTACGAGCCGAAGTTCTTGACGATGAGCTCCAGCACCTCGCTGCCCGCGGGCGGCTCCCCGCCCCCGCCGAGGCACATGCAGGACCAGAAGAACTCGTGGTTCCACACCTGCGCCGCGCTGTTGAAGTACGGCAGGGGGTTGCCGTTGTTGTAGCCGTGCAGCACGAGCTCCGACAGGTTGTAGCGCTCCGCGTCCGTGCTCGCGATCAGATTGTTCAGCGTGTCCACGTACCCGCGGTGGAGCTTGCCCCATTGCGACTCCAGCGTCTTCTTGCTCATGTGCGGCTCCAGCGCGTCCAGCTCGTAGGGCAGCGGCCGCAGCTGGAACTCCGCGCGCGGGCTGAAGCGCACGCTCACGCTCCTGCTCCTGCTCGGCGGTGCGGCCCGTCGGAGCGGGTTCGAGCCTGGCAGAAGTGTCGAGCCCGCGACGTTGAAGGCGAGCGCCATCGCTGCGGAATGTGCTCCCTGCGGAACTCACACAGATTGTCTCGCTCCAATTCTCTGCAAAACCCAAAACCCTACTGAAACTGTGATAAACCTCTCAAAGCACAAAACCTCTCCTGCTCTGCTGGATATTGATTCTCATCCGTCTTGACGAAACTCATCCGTTTCTCATTCATCCACTTCGACCAGCATCGACCCCGTTTCCACTGCACTTCTCCGAGGTGCTTGCACCCAATTCCGATCGGGCACCCAATTCCGATCAGTAGAGTATGCATGAAGTGGTGCATGAAGCGACCCAAAACCGATAACTCAAAATCTCATAACCCTGGTCGTTATCGGCATTGGGTCATGAAGAGTGCAATTTTGGGTTGCTACACCTTAAATGAGCTCTCGTTGGTGGCCGTGCCTCGAAAGTCGAACAAGGTCAATCAGCCTCCATGAGTTGGATACCTCCATGAGTTGGTTATTCATGGCATGTCTTCTCTCTTTTACTCACTCTCACTTATTGGCATTGGGCAAAGGAGGGCACCAAATCTCACCTACTCTAGAGTATTATTATGGGCTCCGGTGATTTTTGGGCTTCTAAATTCTATATCAATTCCAAATCTTTGAGATTAAATTTGAAAAAATATTTTTTGAGTTTCATTCCTAATTTTGCATTTGGACAAGGTTTAATGTTTAACAAAATAAATGAAACTGAATTTTATCAAAAGGGGACTATGTTGGAAGACTCCCTTGTTGTCGGGCATCACGAGCTGGGAGGCGCCCTCCTTGTCGGCGCACCTCTTAGCCCATGATGCCCTTCAACGAAGGCGTCTTCCTAGACTTCTAGCTTCTTTGTAGGATTTCTTCTCGACTAGAAGGTCGCTGTAGATTCACAATTTCAAATGCATTCTCTCCAAACATAGAGCCTTGGAATCAACCACTTAATTCCTAAATTTCTATGACAATTTCTCACCAAAAACACTTTTAAAATGCTAATTTTAGTGCAACAAATATGGAAAGACACAAAAACTGTTATTTTGAGTTGTAACCCAAGGATCTCAATAAAGACTTATTAAGTAACATACTCATAGAATTTCATGAAGTTTGACTACACAAATTAAAAGATCATAGTGTTTAAAGTAGAAAAACAATTCATTTTTCTCCTTGTGTTGAGTGGATAAGTAGACTTTGACTTCACTTGGTGTCAAATTTTTGCACTACACAAGGTCTAAATTCATTACCATCATGTTATGCATGATATTAGTTCCTTTGACACTAACTTTCAGAGGTTTAGAGGGGGTGTAGCATGTTCAAAAAAATTGTGCAAGAAGTGGAGGTTCAAACATTGCCAATTCACGTCTTATTTTTTGTGAACTTGATATGTTTTAGAATAAGAAGCTTCATGTGGTAAATAAGAAGGTTTACACCACGTCTTGTAGTAGGAAAAATATGAATAAAAATACATAAAGATCTCTCAGTTTTGTGTGAAAAAAAAAAAGATTTTTGGTACCTTGCCTGGCCACAATGTATGACAATGTGCAAAAATATCTGACTAAGTATAAAAGCTATTTTACACTGAAGATAAGAAATGTTTTGTGGAAATTTGAAAGAAAATGATGTTACTTTCTAGTATTGCAAATCTCACATTCAAAAAAATGTCCTAGCAAAAGTTTTTGAAGTTGCCCAACGTGCAGGAACTGGATTTAAAGTTTCTCTTGAGCAAAGCTTTTTTTCTTGAGGTCCAATGAGAACAAAAATCATATCCCCATGTACCTCTTATCTTCTTGCATCATTGTACACAATTTCAAGAATTGAAAACATAAATTACAACCCTCTAGCAAGTTCCAAATATGTCGAATTTGGCGATTGTGCAAGATGGATTCAACCGCGCGGATCCGCTGAGCACTCTCAAGCTGGTGGCCAAGCGCATTCCCATGCCCGCGCCAGGGCAAGTGGTGGTGCGCTTCAAGCTGCGCACCATCCAACACTTCGATCTCATCACGATGCGTGGCGCGGGCGTCGCGAACGGAACTCCAGGGTGCGAGGCCTACGGCATTGTGCATGAGGTATTTTACGATCAGCTGCGTCCCGTACTGCAGTTTGGAGAGGGGTGACAACTCGTCGCAGAGGGCAGCGCGTGGTACCGATCATATCAATGGCGATGACGGAAGGCGACGGGTCATGGCAGGAATATGTGTGCCTGGATGCGGAGTACGTGTGGCCGCTTCCGGACGCCATCACCGACGAGCAAGGTGCGCAGTTCGTGATCAACCCCTGGGCAGCCTGCTCGATGCTGGAGGAGCTCTCGGCAGACATGCCGAAGTCTAGCGAGTACCTGGTGCAGAGCGCGGCGGGGTCGACGCTGGGTAAGCAAGTGACCGCGCTGGCGCGCCACATGGGCATCAAGGTGATCGACGTGGTGCGCCGTGTGTAGCAGAAGGCGGAGCTGGAGGCGCTGGGCGCGGACGCGGTGATCTGGCGCTCCGCGGACGAGGTGGACGTGGGGGCGAGAGTGCGCAAGATCACGGGCGGTAATGGTGCGTGGGGCGCCATGGACGCCGTAGCGGGCCCCATGACGCAGACACTGGCCTCGTGCACCAGAGACTACGGCCAGATCTTCGTGTACGGCGTGCTGGGCGGGCCCGCTGTGACCATCACTGGCGGATCTTTGACGGAACGTGCAGCTCGCGTCGTTGAGACTGTGGAAGATACTCTGGGACCGCGAGAAGCGAGAGGCGTGTGCTGCAGAGGTCGCCGCGCTCATGTGCAGGGAGCCATCTCGGTGGCGGAGATGCAGACCTTCGACCTCAAGGATTTCAAGCTGGCCATGGCGAGGATAGAAGAGGTCGGATCTGCACCCAAGATTTCGCTGTCGAGCGCATGAAACTGTGAAGCAGTCATGACATTGCGACGAGCGCACGAGCCTGTGCATAGCATTTGATCACTATCTGCAAAAAAACTCCCAAACATAGTCTTGTACTCATGCCAAACCATTTACACATCACCTGCTTCTTCTTATTCATGCTTCCGTGATTCCCTGATTCCTGTCATGTTCTACCTATTTAACAGAAGTAAAAGTCTTGGAATAACAGGACTCGCAAGCATACAGCAAGTCGAGAGAGCTACAACCTACCTGCAGCTAGCTGGGTTCCAGTAGAAATGATATTCTCCCAACTGGACGAAGGATCGAGGGAGTGCGAGTTCTCTGCACTGAGAGCGGTGCCTGGAGAATTTTCGTTGACAGCGTCGGCGAAGCACTCAGACACGATCTGAAATCTGCAGGTCGCTAGTCGCTGAGCGGGGAGTTCGATCGAGAGACCTGTGGAATCGCAATTGTAGACGAGTTATCAGAGGATTCTCGGCCCATTGTGTGAGTTGGGTGATCCTTTGCAGTTGCTGGTGACTGAATAGACACGTAGTCAGATGGAGGATCGTCTGGCCGCTAGCTACTTCAAGCTTGCTTTTGACATGGTCACAAAGAGAATCCCACTCAGGTCGAATTAAGTTAATCGTTCATGTCCGCTTCCTTCAGTCCCTTGAGTCCCTTCCGTCCCTTCACTTCCTTCACTTCCGAGTCCTTAAAGCCATGTCCCATACTCTATGTCCCTTTCTTCAGCACATCGCCTAGATTATGTCTGGGAGGGCAGATACACTACTAGAAACAGGGGGTCTAAACAACGTTTTCAAAACAACGTTTCGTCTCTGAACAACGTTTACTCCATTTCTGCGGACTTCCTCGTGAGAAAGTCGGAAAGCACGTTCTCGGCCGTTCGAAGTAGCGTTCTCCAGCGTCATTTCCAATTCGCAGCCGTGGGAGCAGCGGCCAACAACGTTCCAAAATGAATGCGTTGACGTGGGTGGACACCCTGGCCACGTCCTGTACGACGTGGAGGTCCACTGTGGATGTGATCTGGAATCAGGAACATTGTGGCCTTCGTGTACTTTGTTGTCCACCATGGATTCCACTGCAGACGATAATATTACCAGGTGCCAGGGTGGACAGATTATTTCCTTTAAAGTGCTCTTCCAATGAATTGCAGGAAGAGACAGATGGTGAGATATCCTACATTACAAAGGCAACTCAAGATAAGCCTTATCGAGAGTATGGAGGACTCTTTCGATTACCTGCCTTCTTCAATTTGCATTGTATTATGAGTACACTGTTTACATTCTTTCTTTTTCTCTCACCGTCACTTATGTGTGAAGAGCAGAAGGCTTAGTGCAAGGTTACCTTCTAGTTAATCAAAGTATGATTTTGAGATAGTGAAATGACGACAATGTACACAGTTGGCGAAGAAGTCCATGGCGTTCTCATTCAGTGGCTCGCAAACTATCACTGGGATTGGGTCAAAGATGGCGTCGATTCATTATGCCATGTTTTTCTGAATGTTCGTTCAGTCTCTGCGGAGTCGTTGAGGTTCCTTCTGCGCTGGTTTCAGGATGAGTTGAAGAAAGTAGAAGACTGCACAGGCAAGATGACGGTGTTCGACATGCTTTTCATCGACGACGTCTTCATTCCTACCAAGTGGGAATTCATTCGACATGAATGGCGTTCAATGTAGTATTTTTCGTGTAGGTTATAATTTCCAATGTGATATGTTATTGCATAGAGATGTCATTATGTCACTGGATAATTTATATATATACGATATCATTCTCCAACTGTGTCTACAAAAAATTTCGATGCTTGAGCATTACCCTTGTTATACGAGAAATTCATTTTTTCCTTCTTTGCGTTGCATTCCACAGACATCGACTTAGCATCATATTTGCTTATACAAGTCGTACTTCCAGTCAGACCTCGGGTTTGTCTCAACTCGAATAACCTTGTAAGGGGAATATACTGTAGATTGTATAAAACGTCTCGTTCTCACCGGACCTTGTACTGTTGTACACTAGTACAACCATTCATGAATTGCTTTAAGTTTATCCTCAACCTTATCACAATGTTTCTATTCCTACATTCCATTTTTGTCGTCATTGATAACCTATGTTTTCCATCCTGTGCTGTGGCGAAACTCTGCATGCGGAGATAAATTCGGTATGAACTACTACAGTGACAGCCACATCTCTTCATCATGGGACTGTTTTCATTGGAAGACGTTTTCAGGAAAGTTTGAAAAATCTACTTCATTCGTTTTCACCAGCTCCATTTCCCAATATTATTACTGTAACTTCCTTCCATGTAATCTTCTAAATGAGTAGAAAAGGGGTCACCGTCACGCAACGCTTTTTAGCAACCTTTGCATCGAATATGACATTTGGGAGCTTTTTTTGCCTTTCAAAAGTAATGTAATGGAATAAAATTTCTTTCACCAGTTAACGCCTAGTTAGGCAATTTTCCCTCAAAAACACTCGAAAAGTGTCATTTTCGGCGCATTCAACACATCATGATACAAAATCTGTATTTTGAATTTTTGACCGTAGGATCTTCTCCTAAACCTGTATAAGACTGTGTGGTGAAAAATTTGAATTTTTGGTTGACCGCAAGGATTAAAAGATATCAGCCTTTGAAGTGAGATATGATCTCCTTTTGAGGTCATACTAAATACCTTCAACAAACTCCGAGCACCTCCTACGGTAAATTTATGCACTAGGGGCCATAAATTTTTTATTTTAACTTGAAAACGATCATGTTATGCACATGTGCATCTAATTTTAGAAGTAGAAGAACATGTCTTATAAATCCTACAATGCAACTAAATGTTGAGAATCAACAATACAATTTACATTGTGCAAATATCATATCCTTCTTAATTTTTGAACTTCAAATATCCATACAGTAGATGCAAAAATTTCCATTTCCTTTCCAAGAGAAGACTTCTCTATTTTAAATGGACAAAAACTCGAATTCCTATTGAATTTAGAATTTATTAGAGTTTTGCAACACTATTTGTTATATGTCACACTAAACTTATGCATTCATTGTATAAGTCAGTGAAAAAAAATTCAAATTTTGAACTGTATTTTGCATTTAGGGTTAAATTTGTATCTTTGCGAAGCTAATAAGAAGTTTCTGAATCAAACAAATAATAATGCCTAGAATTGAGAACAAGGTACCCTACCCAAATTCAAAAAGTCCTCTAATGGGACTTTGGGCATTTAGGGATTAGGCAACGTTTTCATGGAACATGGATAGGAACTACATCTCTATCTTTTTGATAGTAAGATTCTACATTAGTTTTGCATAAAATTGTATAGCAGCTTGTCGTGGGCCTTAGGTTCATTTTGCAAAAAAATAGATGGGAGCTCGTTGTGGGTCCCAAGTTCAACCTATTCCCCTCCATCATTTACCCCCTCAATAGAGCCACTTGTCAGTTCCAACCTCTTCCATCCTGCTATTACCCGTGACATATGCTTCACCCTATTCTAATGTAATTATGCTTTTTATTGCGGGTTATCTGGGTTTTGGTATGAGGGATTGTCTTACTAGGTGTAAATTGCAAAGTTAATACTTTTCTTGTGCCTATGAAGTTATCTATCTTCTTTCACCTCCCACCTATAAAGGGTACAAAAGGAAAATTTTCATCTATTTTTTAACTCCTATATTTCCTTCACACTTTTACATCCAAAACACTTCAAAACTACCTCTCTAAATGTAATGTTGCAAGACTGTATGAAACAATCTTTTACTACTTTCAACCGTAGGATCTTCAATTTTACTACTACAAGGTGACATTCAAATAAATTCATATACTTTGACCGCATGGACTGTAAGATACATGCAATTGAAAAGTGCGATGTGGTTTTCTCTTGTCTCACGGAGAGGGTCAACTTACTTTGATTTACAATATTGGCATACTTTTCCACTACACATTGCATACATTTTACGGATTTATGTTCTGCCTTATGTTAGGTCATTGCACGCAAAGAATCACAAGTAATGTAGGTTTTTAGCACAAGGATTTTTTTTTTAAATTAAAAAATAACAGTAAAAAATTGCAATGACGAGGACATAGAAAGTAGCCATTTACTTAGAAAAGCAATTTTTTATTTAAAAAAAATATATATTTATGAGATCAAATTTTGAATGGTGGTTAGAACTATCATGCCTTATTTCTTGAAAAGAACTGCAAGTCTTTGCATTTAACACATAGGTTTTTTAAATTCCAAAAGAATAAGAATGATATCTATATGCAAAACTTGTTATTGTATTGCAAACTCTCAACACATAGTTTCATTGACTCCATACTTAAAGACACTTTAAACTCCTCTTCTACATCTGATAGTTGATTAATATGTTATTTGCAAGAATCGCTAAATCTTGGGGAATAACCTTAAAAAGTGATACAAAATTGTCTTAAAACTTTGGTTGATTGCAAGACTAAATGAACAGGACTCTACATGTACCTCTAATATTTTTTAAATTAATTTGTTTTCAAAATACTGGTAATATAAATTTTATAAGTCAATTGTATCTCGATAAACCTAATCTCAAACTAAGCATTGCTAAAGAACTCCATGTAGAAAGGATGAATTAACACTAAAATTATATGATGTAATGATTATTTTATGAAGATACTATGAAGGTATATGTATAGAACTGTATTTGGAAGCGAAAAGATTGAAATATTGGAATGACCTCGAAATGAGCATAAAGTACTCTGCCCAAAAATTTGTGAACAGGTTTTACTTGGGTTTAAATGGATTTTACAACTATACATAGGAATCCTCACAATCACAGAAAATTGGCCATTTTCGAACCTCCACTCCTTGCAAAATTTCTTTTGAATATTACTGCTTCTATTCTATTAAAAATGGTCTTCAAGGAAGAAGAACTCCGGTCTCAAAGGAGGCCGGCGTGAATAAAGTGTCTGTTTGTACCACCACCAAGTCCATGCCCACTGGACATGGGTTAGCAATATGGAACTACTTCCCCCTCTCGGGTGGTATTCAAGGAACTACTAACATGCATAGCATAATGGTAATGCATTTAGTTCATGGGTAGTACAAACATTTGACACCAACTGCAATCAAAGTCTCCTAATCCACTTTGTTTACGAAAAAAAAAAAATTGTTCTTCCTACTTGAAACACTATAAGCTTTCAACTTATGACGTCAATGTCAATGAAATTTTGTGAATACGTTACTAAGTAAAGTCTTATTTTAGGTCCTATGGTTGAAGTTGGAAAAAGAAGTGGTTGTTCCCTTCCGTATTCAATGCACTAGAATCAATAGTGTTGATGTGTATTTGATGCAAAATTTATGATGAACTTTAGAGATGAAACAATTTGCACCCTTTTTTTTCCTATGTAGTTTACTTAACCACTGATGAGTTTCAATTATAACCTATGTTGAATCATGAATGGCTCATTATTTTAAAATAATAATCATGGTATATGATGTTGTCATATGTTCTAAGACATCAACCTACTATCTAACATTATATGATTGGAGTAGATAACGGACCGATATCATAAGGGGAGGTTTTCAAGAAGATGCTAACTAATTGCCTTCACAAAACAAGATTGCCCATCACTTTCTCATAACAAATCCAAAAGAATGAATCAAAGCTTCACACATAGACAAAAATTATAATTTATGAGAAAAAAATACTAAAAAACTCAATTTTTTGTGGATCTTTGAATGACCTATGTGACATGAAAAATGAATGAATTTGAACATTTTATAAGGCTTTTATGCAAATACAAAGTACAAAATCTGTACACTTTAGTACATTTATAAGAAATATATTAAAAGTCACCATCATATTCAGAAGTTATGGACGACCAATAATCTTTAGAAAATGTAAGAGCTTGTCCTTCTATTTTCTGATTGACTAACCTAGTGCAAATTCCTTTCTTGTTAACTAGTGCTACACCTAATTTAAAATTTGAATGTTGCTCTATACCTACTAAATTAAATTGTAAGGTTCCATGAATTAAAGTTTCTGATCTTATAAAAAGCTCTGGCCTATTGGATGTAGAAAACTTATACCACATTTGGTGAACAGCAAAATCACCTCCTTTAATGTCATCATGATGAAATCATCTAATAATTGATGCTCCTTTATCCATTGAATCAATATGAGGTTTGATTTTTGAATTTTTTAATATGTGCATGGAATGCACATTTGTTAAATGGTCCTCTTGTCCAATAGCAATACACTTTAGCTCCACAAATTGATCTTCTAAAAATTGATTGATGGAACTGCCAAATTTTTCTATATGCCTCCATATGTTACTTGCAATCAAATCACCTAAGGCCTTCCAAGAATATTCTTTTGCATGTGATTCTTTTGATATATGATATTGAACCACATTACCACGTACATTAGGGCCTCCATGAGAACCATATCCATGAGTGATTGACAAGTAGTTTCCTCTATTTCCATCTTTCCCACTTTTTCCTCTATATGGACAATTTTCATAGTAAATATTTAATTCTATCAAAGTACTTTTATAAATTTCCATTTGTAATAAGTGAGGTATGTAAAGTAAAGAAATATAATTATTAGCCAAATGATTATGATGAAAGATTTTATCCTTTATGATCAATGCTCCATCTAAAACTAATAAAGACTCATCTCTTGTACTTATTATTTTTTCTTCTGAATAACTCTGCTCCCAAATATCTTTATATTTTGAATGTATCCAAAAAGGATCTTCTAATTCATGTTGATTTTGCTTACTTTTTTTTCTCTTTTTGTTTTGTCCTGTACTATAAATCATTTTACATTTTGTAGATAATGTAGTAAAACATATATGAACATCAATTACTTTACTAATTCCAAAGTGTTGCAATATTTCACTTGCAACATTATTATCTTCTATTTTACATTTAATAACATATTGCTCACTTTGTTTTCATTTATGATGTATTGAGAAAATTTCTCAACAATTCTATGAAATTCTTCTATGTCTTTAATGGGCACCACACCACAAATGCACAAGTTCATCTCTCTTCTACAAAAAAATTCTACTTTAAAATTATTAGGTACTTTATATTTTTTGCATGTAATTTGACTGTTTGTAAATTCTCTTAGACAAGATTTACAAATTTTATGACAATAGCTTCTATAATAATTTTTATGTGGGGTTGGAGATTGATGTTCTTTAGGTTTTAGTGCAAATATATTTTTAAAATATGGAAGTTGTAAGGTAAATGTACATGGTACCACAAACATTTTTGAAAATGACTCTCTCCTCTTATGATTACCAAATACACAACCCTTAGCCATTTCCCCTCCATAGTTAAATTCCAAAATATTTTTGTCCTCAATATAAATCACACTTTTGACTTCAACCCCAGAACTTTTTGCAATTGGAGATTCCATTATAAAAAACAATCGAGATTATTAAATTAATAATATTGTGTATTTGACATCCAACTATAGAAGTGAAATAATTATAATTAAACAATGTTTTTTCTTTCACCTATCAAAAACCACTTAAAATAAAAGTACTATCTCTTTGTATATTTAAAAGAAGCATCAACTAACAAGAATAACATTACTACTTCATTTTAATCTTTATATACATTTCAGATGAACGTAAAAAGTGAAAGAATGTGTTGGGATAGGCTTCAAGTAAAGTAAAAGATTTAAAAAATAAAATAAAAGACTTTTATTTTTGTCATTTAATTTTAACCAAAATACAAAAGTAAAGTGTATTGAGGTGTATTTGAGGTGTGCTTGAGGTGTTCCACAAATGCACCTCAAGCACACTTCAACATGCTTTTATTTTTTTCATTGAATTTCAACCAAAAGTTTATAAAAAAAAGTAAAAGCGTGTTGAGGTGTGCTTGAGGTGTACCACAAGCACACCTCAACACGCTTTTACTTTTTTTTTGAATTTCAAGCAAAAGTAAAAAGTAAAAGTGTGTTGAGGTGTGCTTGAGGTACACCTCAAGCACACCTCAACACGCTTTTACTTTTTTCATTGAATTTCAACCAAAAATGACTCTCAAACATTCAAATCAATGTGGCAGGGGCAACATACTAAAAATGCACTAAGTACATTTTTTTGGTTATAATCTCACACTTCCTACTAAATTTTGTACTTAAAATAGGAGAGCCTGACTATGGATTAACGTAACAAGCTTTGAAATTGCACAGGCTCTGATATCATCCACTGTATTCAAATATATGTAGCTTTTATATGTAACAAACAATGTACATTTTTGAGGGTGGGCGATTTTAGAGCCCTATGCCACTTCAACTTCAAAATTTAATATCTAATTTCTAAAAGCTCCAAAAAATATGAAACAACTTGAATTAGATGCCATTTCCTCTTGTCTTTCAAGGTAAATTTAGTGAAATATATTTCAAAACAATTCTCCTCTCCAAAATTTTGTTTTAGCTCTTATTATAGAAGAACTTTCCTTTCCAAAACAAATTTTGAGGATGAATAGTTACAATTCTGTCCTATAAAGTTTTATTCCGTCTCATTCATCAGACACAAAACATCCTCCTCAATGTTTAAAGGTTAAAGCAATTGGAACAGCCAGAAAACTCCTACACAAGCACGTCTCCTCCTCTGCAAAAAAATTCTTCCCCTTCCTTCCCCTTCCCGCCTCTACACCTGCCATGGTGGTGTTGACTGAGTTTGCAGGGAGGAAAATGTCTCCCTGCAAAGCTGCAATTATTGCCGAGGCCGGGAGGTTGATGGCGAGACGCGGCAGGGTGGAATGAGGAGTGCGGAGCCGGGCCCGCCAAGCGCTGTTGGCGGGAGCCGTTGGCGTGGCGACTGGGCTTGCTCTTACCAATGATGACAAACTAACTTCATAGCACTTGATAAGGGTGTACAACCTCATAATCAATTACGTGTATTTGATGGCAGAATCACCCAATATAATAACAACACCGGGAACTATTTTTTCTGGAAAATGCCTATTGTAATCAGAGTATGTGGCCACAGTATTTTCCTCTCAGAATAAAATAGTATGGAATACTTTTTGGCCTGCGGAGCTGTGGAGACCCTGGTGTGCAGCAACACTCATGGCAGTGACGGTGTAGAGTCAGGACAACGGAAATCCTTGACAACACCTGGTATGGCCATGGTAACCCCGGTCAGGTTATTGGAGTTACCCCTCAGGGAGATGGTACTGTTTCTGCTATAGTGAGTCCCGAATCCCTCAAGGCCTGATGCAGCACCCTTTGTGCGGTTCAAGGGCGCCTTCCCAGACATTTCTCCACCTTCATTCCGTGTTCTGTCAAGCAGTTTCGGGGCTTTAACGGGCAGTCGATCCTGAACTCCAATCCTAGATGAAGTGGTTTGGTTTAAGGATTGGTTTTAGGGTTGGCGTCCTCGACAACAACATTGTCATGCCGCCGTCGCCATGTCCTACTTGGAAACCTACACATTGGTGACGAAATCCTTCGCCTCTTAACTTGGGCTTGACTTGAACAATTTGCCGCCATGTCCTACTCCGTTACCTGGGCGATGACTTCGATCTCTTCATCATCTTGCTCCAAGCTCTGATGATGAGATAGTGAACAACGACAAATGGGTTGTAGTGGATCCCAAACAATTTGTGCAAATTGTGTAGACCATGATACCAGAATTTGACATTGTGTAAGTAGGCCATGTCAGCAAGGAATTTGTTGCATCTCGAGATTGTGATCTCGATCAAGTTTAAAGGTTTCTGTACAGACTATCCATTAAGTTTTTGTAATTTTTCAATGTTTTGAAATTGTGAACAAAGATAATTTGTTAGGCTTTCATCTTTTAGTTTCAAACTAAATGTCCAAATTCTATACTTCAAAACTACAATCAGGTTTGACCAAAGCACATCAACTTTTGAGAATGGAAGTTCGGATGTTGGAATTATAAGAAGTTAACAAATTCTTTTCATGCATTCAATAATTTTGAGGTAGATTGTAGATCAATATTTAGAAGAATCATTATATTCTACGTTGAATTTTTATTTTTTTAAATCTTCTGAAGGCAGAAGAAAGTTTAGCTCAATATCAGAATAGCTCCCACAACTTAGTGATGTATAAGTTAATAGGAATTGAACACCAAACCACCAAAGAGACAAAGTATTAGTCTAGGCATCACTTTTTGCAATATACCCTAGTCTAATAGGGTGCCAAACTATTCAAAAACTACACATGTCAATAGATACAAGCTAGTTTTAGTGGTTAGAAGTTCGTGCTACAAAGTCTTCCTCTAAAAAGAAGCACCAAGGGTAGCACTCACTTCCTTAGCCTATATGGCTTACATTATAAAACTACCTCAATTGGTCTAACATTTTAGACTCATTTTTCAACGCAAATTAAGTATATGTATGAAATTTTTTAGCATATAAGTGAAATTTTAGCATATAAGTAAATAGAGTCTTGCAATTCAAAATAAAAATCTTTTGTCTCAATGTGCATATTTTGTAGGTGAGACCCATACATTTTTACTATAATGAAATAAATGTCTTAATGTACTTATAGTTTTGAAGTAAATGATCCAAATCTAAAGCATTAATTCTCCTCTATACTTTGTAAGTGGACCCCCAAGCATCTTCATTTTGGGCCCAAACTTATCTAGTTTCAGCCCCTAACATCTGGAGTTTGGGCCCCAACTTCTCGGGTTTGGGCCCCTAACATCTTGAGTTTGGGCCCAACTTCTCGGGTTTGGGCCCCTAACATCTTGAGTTTGGGCCCAAACCTCTTGAGTTTGGGCCCAAACCTCTTGAGTTTGGGCCCCTATCATCTCGAGTTTGGGTTGAAACTTAAAATGTTTGGGCCCCAAGCATCTTCGGTCACGGCCTAAACTTATTTAGTTTGGGCCCCAAGCATCTTCGGTCACGGCCTAAACTTATTTAGTTTGGGCCCCAAGCATCTTCGGTCACGGCCTAAACTACTTTAGTTTGGGCCCCAATCATCTTGATTTTGGACCTGAACTTCTTGAGTTTGAACCCAAACTTGTAGGGTTTGGCATCCAACATCTTGATTTTGGGCCCCAAACATCTTAAATAATTGCAATTTGATTTGTTTCTCGCATGAATTTGATACTTAGTATATATATATATATATTATATATATATTTTTTATTTTTTTGAATACTATGTTACTAGGTACTTGTTTTTCATTTTTCCATTCAAAGGTACATGCCCAAAATCCATAACGTATGCCCCACGATAACTTGGGCTCTTAGGGGTTAACGAACGTCGTACAAAGCATTGAACAACATCATTTTAGTTCACCTTGCTATCATGTTCCAAAACTCAATCTTTCACATTGTTTTTGAGCGGAGCACAAACACTGTAAGTTTCAAAGGCACTACTTTATATGATCACTGTAAAAATGTTTTCAATATAGCAATGACCTCGTTTAGAAGAGAATCATGAACCCCCATCATGACTGACCTCTTACCCTCAATTCTTGGTAGTCATTATCTTCAGTTTCCTCATCTATCTCGCGCTGAGGTACAAATTCTTCCTCACCATCTGAGGTAGTCAAGGCTGTTTGTTCATCCACCATTACCTCTTCTGCTTGTTCTGCATCCAACTCCATATTGTTCACCACCCTCCGCATACGCCTTCTGGTTGAAATGACATCGTCAACTCCTAATCCCTCATCTAGTGATGCCTGCAACATCTGATCATCCTCCACAGGCTCCATGTTCCTCTCATCAATAACTAAATTCCCTTCGACCTCATCTTCTCCGAAATCAATGTCCCCGCTAGACTCCTCGATGTCCTCTAGAGTGTTTGTCTCATACACTCTTGCTTTCCGCACTTCTGCATCCACCACAATTTTCCAATGTGCATGCAGTCTATCATCTACAACAAATACTTGGTTACAGTCCTCCGGATACACAAAAGGCTCATGCTTAAGCAAATGGGAGTTCATGAAATCCTTCGCGTACACCCTGTTGTACCCACTTTCATCTTCAACTAACAACTTACTACATTGTCCCCGTTTCTGAGTGTTGTTGTACCATTTTCCACGGAAGAGGGTTTGTGTGACTGACTCATAGTCTAGCTGGATAATATTTTCCACCTGACCAATGAACTCCACCATTTCACCTATACCCACGTCAAAGAATGCTGAGATATACGAGTCTTGCGTTGTTTTCGCAGTGGAATCCCGTGAAGCTACTCGAAAATGGCGTCCTTTGCACCACATGCCAGCATAAAATCTAGCCCTATGGGACGGCCCTACAGAAATGTCAAGAACTTCGTGAGTAATAGGCATATTCCCAATTCCCTCCCTTACTGCATCCCGAATCCAATGTCGAAAAGAATCAATCTCTCCTCCAGCAGCCAAAACCTCTTCATATCTCACTCTCCATATGTGAAAAGCACGATGGTTATTTAGCACAAAGGTGTGAGCTTGCTCGTATATTACCTCGCCTAACTTCTTAATAACAAACGCTTTGGGTAGAAGCTCCAACGCCATCTCCGGATCCTCCTCACTTTTCCATAATATTGGACCATGGGGGTCCAATAATGATGCATACTCAGAAGCAAGTACCATTGTCTCTTGTGAGATGTACCCCTCTGCCATACTTGACTCTGGAAGCGCTTGTTGTCGGACCCAGTCCTTCAACTATTTCATATAACGCTCCACAAAATACATCCACCTGTAATGTACGGGACCTGCTAGCTCTATTTCTCGGACTAAATGAATTAGGAGGTGGGGTTGGATATCAAAGAAGGAAGGAGGCATGGTCATCTCCAAGTAACACATGACTTCGTAGCCCTCCAGCTCCAAATTTGGTAGATCCGCACAATTAAATTCCTTGGCACATATGTTCTTGAAAAAGTGAGATAACTTATACACCGCCGTTCTAACCTGTTGTGATAGTGTGCCACGGATAGCAATAGGTAAGAAGTCATGGAGCACATTGTGCCAATCGTGGGTTTTCATACCCACTATCTTATCATCTCTAAATTTCTTAGACATAGAGGAGCCATAATTACTTGGAGTTCTCATCTCTGCAATAATCTTGGTCACTGTTTTAAATTCGCCAGTACTCCACACCCAAGGAGCCTTTCTATATTTGTATTTCCTCTCCCCAGATTTCTTGTCAATAGACATGGATAATGGTTCATGTAAATAAACCATTCTACCAGTGGCCTTCAAATCCTCCCGAACGGATCTGCCATCAGCCTTGGTGCCCTTTGCATTCGATAAAGTTTTCAGTAAAGAAACAACAATATTCTTCTCTATGTGCATAGGATCCAATAGGTGGGGAAGAAGAAGATCCTGCATTATACACCTTAAACAATAAGTCCCACATGCATATAAGTTTTTAAAAAAATTCTTTATATTTAAGTAAATTTTCTGCACATAGAATAGAATATCAACACTCATTTCCACCTTTCCTAAACAAAATATTCTAAGAAATTGATTTACAATGAGCTATACCACTTTGATTACATTGGCTACACCGTTCCTTGAATATAGTGTAGTCTAGGCTATTTGAAATATCCTACACTAATTGAAATTTACATGCAATTGTTGACTGACACACACTTGCTTGAGAACAAATACCCAATCAGAACTTGGCATGCACATGCTTTGATGGAAATTAGTGTGGGTGATCTACATCAATAATCCCTCTACACTATATTCAATGTTTAGTGTAGTTACGTAGTGAAACATTACATAACATCACAAAATAAACGTAGTATATGACAATACACATATAAAAAATATACCTTGAAGTATGGTAGTCTGTAAAAAGAAGACAGTTGATTAATGCCACTTTTACTCGGAGGAATGTAATCTGGAGATTCCTTATTCCTTGTTCGATGCCATTGAGTTTCCCAAAACCGTTGGTCCATTACTTCAGGCCTCGTCCGTCGCTCCATCTTGCCATCAAAAAAAGATATATACTTTTCCTTCAATAGCTTGTGTCCGGGTGGAAGATATTTACGATACCCTTGGTATACAATCTTACTAAGGTTGGTGGAGTGACGACTTTCAAAATCATAAGGCCCACAAATAGGGCATGCATGGTATCCAGAAACCGAAAGTCCTGAGCAAAGACCATATCCTGTACATTATGAATACTATGTTAGAAAATGATACACACCAATTATTTTTAAAGTAATTGAAATCTAGTTAGAAAGAAATAGAAACAGAAAATTGGATATTTAGAAAGGTAACAATTAATTTTAAAGCGACAACCATAATCCTAGAATTTTATACCTGGCCAATCATGAATGGTCCAAAGCAGCATACAATGAAGAGTGAAGGTATCTTTTTCGTGTAAGGCAGACACATCGTGTGCTCTTACACCATCATTCCACAAATGAAGAAGTTCTTCAATTAGGGGTTCCATATATAAATGTACATCGTGGACCTTTTTGGGCCCTATATTCACATACAATATTGATTAGTCAATAGAGAAGTTTGAAAACATGAAAGTAGCACAACACATCTTAGGTAGAGAGCACTACAATATAGATTTTATAACGGAAAAGAAATTGAAAAAAAGTTTAAAAAATACAAAAATATAAAAAATATATTCATATATTAACAAACCTGGGATGATAGTTGAGAGCAATATATGGGCTGCCTTAGTAGCCATCCATGGAGGGAGATTGTATAAGACAAGTAATATTGGCCATGTAGAATGGCTAGTTGAATTGTAGCCTCTGGGATTAACTCCGTCCATTGCTAGACCAAGGAAGACATTCCGTTCATCGTACTCCCTCCCAACATGATCTTTGAAAATCTCCTCAGCATGCTTGAAAGCCTTTCCATCTGCTGGAACCTTTAATACACCCTCTTCTGACCTGTGAGAGTGATACCATTGCATTAATCTTGCTAGAGTAGGGCTCCGATATAGAGCCAAAAGTCTGGGCGCCAAAGGGAAATAGTGGAATTTCTTCCGTGGAACAGATGTTTTCTTCATGTCATCCTTGTACCGGCTTAGGTTACAATGTGGGCAGCTAAGCAAAGAACTCCTGTCCCCATAATAAACTGTTTGATCGCAAGGGCACGAGTGTATGGTATTGTAGTCTAAGCCACACATAGAAATCACCTGTCTTGCTTCATATCGAGAAGTGGGCATGTTATTCTCAATGTCTTTCCCATCAGGAACAAGATGCTCCGCCATACTACGGAACCAGTCATCCATAGCCACGTTCGACATATTATTCTTCACTTGCAATCCCAATGCCCATATTATAAGGTGAAGCCTACTTTTCTTGGATCCGGTATAGATAGGAGTTGTGGCCTCAAGGTGCAAACGCCCTAGTCCTTGTACTGGGCCAGTGCTTAGATCAATATCAATATCTGTTCCAGAAATCCCACCAAGGTTATTTAGAAGGAAATCCACCACCCCTTCATGACCCCACGGTGTATCAGGAAAATCACCAATATTGGCATCGCTATCGTGAATAGTATTACGTCCCGGAATAGCATTGAGCATTGATGGTGGTAAATCACGGGGCAATGATGGGGGTCCACTACTTCCAGCTCCCAGGTGAATTCCATTCTGAAGTAACAACTCTTCATATCTGACCTGTATAGAGTAACAAACTTTGGTAGTTAGTAAATTTTGATTTACGTTGACTGAGAATTACATTTATTGGAAATGAGGGAAAAATTGCCGTAAATCACTCGGAGGTCATGTATAATTAGTCAAGATCATTTATGAACAGCTTCTGTGGAAGTACGTCAAGATTAAACCTAACAAAAAAGGAGAATTGAAATAAAATGAATTTGGTATATACTGTTAATTACGATGGTAGCATGCCGAAAGGAAAATGAAATAGATGTCGGTCTTGATATGACAAGAACATGATCATGCAAACAACACAGTAAAGGAAGGACTTTGTATTGTGTCAGGGATTGTAGATTGTGCACATAGATACTTAGGAAGGGAAGGAAAATAAAATATAAAAAACAGTGTTTGGAATAAATCAAAATTAAATAAAATATTCAAGAAATTGGGGAATATAGGTACAAGTTCAATATGAATCTAGAAGGGTGACTTCCTTTACCCAAGAGACAGTTAGAAAAAAAGCTACAGTAATGAACAAAAATTTAGTGAATGTCTCACTAATTGGTTTATAGAGACTTTAACTTTTTACTCTTGGTGAATATTTTTACCAACTATGTCTACAATGATTCGCCTCTTTGAGTAGTATAGATAGTTGTGCTCTTGGTAAAAAATACTCTTTAAAAGTAAAAAGTTATAGCATTTATAAATAAATCACTGTGACATACACTAAATGTGATATTTAGTGTAGTTCTTTTAGAATTTGAAAGATACCCCTTTATTTAAATACTTCATAAAAATAGTTATTTGGAATTCTAGGAATTGTCCTAAGAAACTGTAATCCCTATAGTGAACCTATTGGGTATGAAACCATACACAATGACCGCAATTAAATTTCAATCCATAAATTCGAAATTGACAAAATTTTCATCACATCATCCAGTGGAAGTTGATAAGATGATCCCATGGTTTTATTTTCATTAGGTTCATATTGTAAGGTTGTACACAACAAAGTAGAGATTCCTCTAAGAGGGCTTGGGCCTATATGGATTAGGAAATTAGAATGGATAAGGAGGTACCCCTAAGAGATTGTGAAATAAAAATTACAAAAATATCTCCTCTGGCATATATAGAGTAAGGAAATAGAACGAGGTAATGGGTTGTTTTAGAAAGGTGAAATATTGTCAAAAGCTTTCACATGTAGTACTTCATGTGAAATTAGAAAACATACTGGAATAATTCACAATTGACCATATTTGATAGAGACTTAAATGTCATACCTTGTGTATTGTGCCCATAAGATGTTGTCGGAGGTGTCGTTGCACAATTGTATATTGCCTTGTGCATGGGTTCTCCTTTCGTTCGCACGATAGGCAGGGACAAATAATCCAGAAGTTTTTTGCTTCAGTTGTTGTACGATCGCTAGGGTCAATGCTGGCTCTTCTTCGTCCAAATGTTGGATCGTCTGTATCGTGGGATACATTGACATCCTTTGATAAGGTTTCTTCAACATCTATGGCTTCGTATTGACCAGGATCTGGTTTTTTTCTTTTTCTTCCCATTATCTAAAATTGAACACAGTTCAGTACTTTGTTATTATGGAGGGCATGAAGTTGAAATCAATGAATGAAGAGGTCATGTCATGTATATTTCGATGATTCTGATTTGTTATGAGCATAGTAAATTACTAATTATTTATAGATACAATTTGCCCCCAGAATAATAACTAAATAATATTACTTTATGAAATCCCCACCTTTGAAAGTGAAAGATAGTGTATTGAGTGTCATAATTATAGGATTGGAAGTTTGCAATATACACTTCAATTCACATCTTAAAATTTTACACATAACCATAACTACAGCCTACAACTGTCTTTATTGACATTGAAAAGAAATGATTACTGTAGGAAATTGACCGAGGGGTCGAGGAAGAGATTAAATTACCGCTCTTATCTGACAGTGGGAACCATGCTCCTTGAACCACTTTTCACATTGTCGTTTACGTAAACATCTGCAGAGAGGACAAGAAGTGCTGCAAAGTTATCTCTCAGGAACATGCAATTTATTTTAGAGGATAGGATTGCAACAATGGACAAACTGATTAGAAAAAGGAGAAAGGAGGTAGCGCGCAGGGAAGTGGAAGGAGGGGGAGGTATGAGCCTGTTAGAGCCCAAAGTTTGAGCAAGGCGCAGGTCAAGACGGAGCCTCTACAACGTGCAAAACGACCGGCAATGGAGCTTGGAGATACTATAGGAGATGTTACGGCGAGTGCAACATATGTGGCAGAAGAGTCGATTGCTGCAAGTACAGAGCTGTTGCCGCCAGGGGACGTAGCGCCAACGTCGGTGGTGACAGGAAAAGTTCCTGCTGTGGCCTCCACCTTGGTATGCAACTTCGAGGATGCCTGGAGTCTCTTACAGAGAATGCCCCCAGCGGACCAGTGCGTTTTTATAAAAACGCAGGGATTGGACGCCCTTCTGTCGATGGCTGCACAAAAGAAGACGGAGGAAGTGAACTCATCAGCGGTTGGAGGCCCTTTTAGCTCGTCCCCCATGCGCAGGACTGAGTTCACGGAGTGGAGATCTTCCGCACCTATAATTCCTCAAGGTGGATGCCCGAGTGACCACGACGGGCGGTTGAGAATCCCGGAGAATGATGTAGAGAATCTAGTACAACAAAGGGAACGGAGGAGGAAGGATATGTCGAAGAGTAATCAAAAGTCCAGGTCGAAGGAGCGGGGTGACAGCTCACCTCAGACAAAGGTGACGGGGTGGGAGACAGATGAAGAGGCAAAACGCATGCAGCACTCAAAGACTAGAGAGCGAAGCCATATCACCGGCAGCGAGGGAGAAGTGGGCCGTCTGCAAAGAAGGTCTGCGGCTCACAGAGTATCACGACCTGGCAAGCGCTGCAAGCTCAAAGGAAGTGCAAAGGAAACACCGAGGAACTTAGAAGTTAATGACATAAGCACTCCTGACCCGAACTCAAGCTCTCCTCGAAGACAACGTCAACGTGCATGTTTGGTTGAGGTGGCTGTCAAGAAAGCTAGGAGTCGACAGGCAGTTCAAGGTGGCAGTGACGTGGCCTGCAAAACGAGTGAGGAAGATAAAGATAGAGTCCGCAGGTCGCAAGAGATGTGGGGCCGCTCTAAAGACGTGCCGAAATGCGAAGTGAACGGGATGGGTCATCCCTGTGGCTTGTTCTGGGAGCAGATGAGGCCTTTCATCTTTGAGCGTGCAGCTTATACCTTCGAGTGGCATCTTGATTGGAACAAACAGGATGAGGGTATGAAAGCGAGATTCAAGTTGAGGATGCGGCACAGGTTTCCAGGGTCGTGGGAGTCTGATGGGGTCATGAAAGAAGTGGGCAACAACATTAGAGAGAAGCGCAATCGCTTGAAGCAGAGGTTCCGAGTTGTACAGGATCCAAAGCACGTAAGTAGGTCGCCAGGGTGCTCGCTGAAGTCATGGCGTATTATTTACGAAGAACTCTCAAACCCAAAAAAGAGAGAGAAGTCTTTGAGGTGTAAAGTAGCCGCAGATACACGGATGGCAAAGATGGGCTACTCGCACCGCACAGGCAGGGGGGGTTACAATGGATTGGTAAAAAAATATGTAAGTACATTCAGCTGAAACTACTGATTTTTAAATGCAAATTAATGTCATTGTGAGGCCTTGTTCACAGGATTTTCCCGGGAACATTGCTTCTTAGAGGATGTCCTAGAGAACAGACGAGAATTTGTTTGTGAATGTTGTTGTCCGGTTTTGCTTGAAATGTGTGATTGCTAGGGTTATAGAACTTCTTGCAATTCATGTGCTTCAAATATAGTTCCTCAGTCTCCATCGAGGTAATCTTTATTTTTGACTTTGTAATTTAGTGTACTAGCTGAAACTACTTACACCACTGTAGTACAAAATTCAAGTTCCGTTTGTATTGCTAGAGCTAGGTGGACGGTACTGGGCAGAAAGTTTGTATCAATGTAGTAAGTGTATGGTGAAGTGTATGGTGAAGTGGCCATTATATATACATTCAACGTGACTGTATATACAATGGTGTCTCGGCTAATATTCTTTAAAGCACATGAGTTGGCATTTGCAAGACAATGAATCTGGCATCTCAATGAAAACCAACTTTTCTGATTTGTCTATATCAACTTATTATGAAATATGTGTTGTGCAGAAGGCTCAGTTTCGGCGCGCACCAACGAGCCTGGAACTTGCATACGGGGGTCAACATTCTTATGAAGCTCTGGCCAGGAAGACATTAGCTGAGATGGGGAAGTCGAATGACTCGGAAGACAGAGATGATGACGAAGGTGAGGGCGACCAGGAAATCAAGGAGAAATCAGGTCAAATCAGTGATTCATCTACGGAGAGAGGACACAGTTCAAAGAACAGCGGATACTTGTCGTCATCAAGTGAGTCAATTGAGTGAGTACTATTTGCAGCGCAAAGTCTAGTTCCAGGGAGGACGCTTAAGATATGGTTACGATGAAGGATGCTTCAGTAGCAGATTCAGGTTGTGGTCAACCATGGGAGATTGATGGGCTACAATATTAGGTAGGTTGTGGTCAATAGTCGAAGGAGTTGCTGGTATTTAGAGGAAACTGTTGAGTGCAACGGTTGCTATTTGGAGGGCACTAATTTTGTGACTCAGAGATGTCGACCATGAGCAGTGGGATGTTATAGTGAGCAATTTAAAACTTTTTAAACCTTGGTAACTATGGGTGATGTATGGTAACTTAAGTGATTTATCTAGTATATTTACAAAGGATGAAGAAAATATCAAAGACGTACCTGGAATAGAAACCTTGTAGAACCGAAATTAGAAATCCACGTGGCAGTGTCGCATGCAAACTACAGAAGGGAGTAAGATTTATTTTTTATCATGATGTAAAAAGGAATAGTAAGATTACTATTGCAGAAATTCACACTATGGTGAAATGGATGAGCCACAGTGGAATGCCACGTCTCCAATGACACAAAAGTCAACACAATGAATCGTCGCCGACGTGGCAACTAAACCCTAATGCTACGTCAGCAAAGTCCACGTAGGATCTGACACCGTGTAAAGAAAGGAAAACGTTCTAATGGAGGTTCCCATTGACTCTGCAAAAAACAACGTCCCAAACGTTATACCTTCATGATGACGTTTATGCCAGCTTCTTAACAACGTTTGACGAAATCAGAAAGAGACCACTCCCAGTGTATTAAACAACAGCGCAAACGTTGTTACACCCCTGCTTTTCTATCAGTGATATCCAGTTAATCCCGGAAGATGCACGGACGGTGATGCCAACCATCCATATTCCCCAAACGCCGTCTTCGAGGGAGTTCAAAAGGACTTACCTCTCCCGGAACTTGTGCAAACAGTATGGTCCAGCCTGGTACTTTGATGTGATCGCATGTTTGATGCTCAGTTTGAGAAAGAACCCTCGTATCTAGTTTCCACAGAAGGTGTGACTGCCGCTGAAGAACTAGCTAAATCAGAAGCATACTGCTTTGGAACGATAAGAATATGTCACCACCTGGGACGACCCTTGCGAAAGATGAAGCGACTGATGATCCAAATAGTGCAGAGATTCCAGAGGTTGTGCAGGATGATCCGCAAGGTGTGCAGCCGTTGCTTGTAGAGCTGATGGACGACATCCTAGGGCGACTCCCGATGCTCCAGGTGCTGCAGCTCCGGTCCTACCTCGGTTCAGCTTTTAGGAACGTGATCTATCGGCCAGCCTTTCGTCGTAATCGTCCAAGCTCGGAGGGTGAGTTCAGTCCGTCGTTTTTCATGACAGATGCCAAAGGTGACGTGCAGTGGCACGGTTTCGACACAAAGCTAAGAAAATGGACGCGGCTCCCCTCCCTCAACTTTGCTCCCAACATCTTGCCATCTCTGGATCCATATTTCCTCGCTGGCTACCTGATGGCCGGTGACGGAGGTCTCCTGTGTATGAATGTCGGGGAAGGCACTGGTCGTGAGAAGTTGGTCATTTGTAACCCGCTGACCCGGACGGCCAAAGTTCTGCCTCCTCTGAATTATGCTAGGCATCCAGTGCTAATGCACCTAATGGTGGACCATGACAGTGGGCACTACCAAGTGATTGTGGCTGGGAGTACTGCCAGTGGCACGGAGGAGCTGTCTTTGAAGACTGAAGAGTATGATTCCAAGACCGGCGTGTGGGAATGCCCAGATGGTTCGGATCTGCCTTGTCCACCGTTTGGTTTGAACGAGTATCAGAACGGCGCCCACATCAAGGATGACAAGAGAGAGCTTCTCATGTGTGTTGCCATTGTGGCCACGCGGGGAAGAGGGGTGCTGGTGTACGACATATCGAAGAAGAGATGGGCGAAAGGGTTGCACGCGGAGCAGCTCCACATTCCTCTTATGAGAAGGGCCAACGACGTGACTCACCTTGTCACGACGCAGATTGTGGAATGTGGTGGATCTGTGTTTGTTTTCAGCCAGCAGGAATGCGGCAGCGATGTGTACTTGGTGATTCACAAGCTGATTCCGGAAGTCTCTGGAGATATCACATGGGATCGGGCAATGACGTACAAGAGTCGCCCGCGCGGTGCGTGTCTTAACCCGGAGTTTACTTGTGTCCCAGTTAGCGAGCATGAGTTGTGCATATTTCATACTGTTGAACACACAATAGAGATCATAGATCTTGGCAATCCCATCGGATCCACACCCCTCGAATTTTCTTCCTCTGCCGAGGGAAAGCCCTATGTAAATTATAACAGCTTAAACCCAATTGGTTTCGTGTTTAAGCCCAGCTTCAATAGTGTTGTATCCCCAAGAGGCGTGACCCAATGCAAGGCTCAGTCTAAGAAAGAGCATGTCCCTGAAGAAGTGCCTCCTAAGAAATGGAGCTCGGGATCAATGAAACAGAACCTCAGACCGAAGAAGAAATAGAGCCTCAGACCAAAGAAGACTTAATAGATTGCAGATCCACAAGCTGACTGGCCCGGAAGTCTCTCGAGGTTTCACATGGGACGAGGTGATTTCCGAGTACCTGTTACGCTCCAATTCATTACACTTTCCCAAAATAAGAACAATTCCTTGTCAAAAAGAATCCAGAAATGAAGCTCACTTACTTCAACCAGATCCAGCGTTTATATTTCTCAATCTCATTCATATCATTAATCTCGACAGACGCCAATCTAAGCAGCGCACACAGTGTGCTTTGATTCTTTGTTTAATTATATTGTTTGATTGTTTAATTCTGCACGAATCAAACCAATAGATCCAAGTGCAAGGAGATCAAAACTCTGGCAGTGCCCTTTTCGAGTTTCCAGATGCTTTGTCAGTGCAAATTTGGCATCCAGTGAAGCAACCGTTAGACGGAGCACTATTCGTGGACCTAGGGAGTGTATCTATATGACACTGTAGAAAGTGCTAAGTACTTAACGTCTGGATCTAAAGGAGCAGCGCAAGTGCGCTCTGATCAGGCATGGCCGAGAGCAGTGAATATATACATAAGTCTGTCAATGTTGACACAGAGGAATGAATGTGAATGAATGTACAGTTGTACATGGATGAGAAACAATCTGCATGGACGAATGACAAGGGTCGAGAGCACAGAAGTTCCAACACCCTCCCTTGCTCTTGACATATCAGAATCAGGCGAGGTCATAAAGTGAGAGAACCGACGTTACATCTTCGGGGATCAGCATCGATGGAGAGAGCAGTTGGAAGACTCCTCAGCGTTAAGAATATTAACGTGATGGGACGACATGAAGAGAGCAGTCATGATGAGAGAATAGTAGTACCCCTGCACCTTGCCTGTTGATGAGGAATTTACTGATATTCAACGGCTTTGTAAGGAAGTCCGCTTGTTGTGATGCCGTTGGTGTGAAGGTAACCTGGACCTGTCCGGCTTTTGCCATTTCACAAATAAAGTGTTGTTGGATTCCAATGTGCTTAGTTCGTGAGTGCAAAACTGGGTTGTCAACCAGTTTGATAGATGATTGATTGTCTGTCAATATAGGTGTAGGTTGATGAATGCTGACACCAATTTCTTCAAGAAGCTTGCGGAAGTAGAGAATATCTTTTGATGCATCTGTTAACACGCGGTATTCAGCTTCGGTACTAGAAAGAGATACAATTGGCTGAAGCTTGCTGGTCCAGAAGATAGAGGCATCTCCGAATTTGTGAAGAATGCCGGACATGGATCTTCGTGAGTCAAGATCACGTCCCCAATCCGCATCCGTATAAGTGTGAAGGGTTTCTGTATTGAGGGATGGGAAAAAGAGCCTATAATCTGATGTACCTTGAAGGTAGCGAAGAATGCGTTTTGCAGCTTGGAAGTGCGGTACCTGCGGTTCATCCATGTAGCGTGCGACAACACTGACCGCATAGCATACATCTGGTCTCGTATTTGTTAGGAATATCAAACTCCCAACAAGTGAACGGTATAGTTCGGGGTTAACAGTGTCCGCACCCATGTCCTTCTACAAGGTGAGGTTGGGATCCATCGGGAGCTGGCTTGAATTGCAGGAGGTGAGACCATATTTAACTAGCAGCTTGTGTATGTAGTTGGTTTGAGTGAGAAAAATGCCGCATCTACACCTGCATATTTCAGCTCCTAAATAAATATTGGCATCTGCAAGGTCCGTCATCTCAAATTCACGTTTAAGCGCGGCTTTGAGGCACGCTATTCGTTCAAAGTTGTCGCCCGTAATGAGTAAGTCATCAACGTAAAGAAGTATAAATCTGCGCTTGCCGTCTTTTGTGGAGTGGTATAGGTTCGGATCATATTGGCTGCGCGTCAGGCCTTGGGAGACAAGCCAAGTATCAATGCGAGAGTGCCATGCCTTTGGTGCTTGCTTTAAACCATATAGTGCTCGCTTGACATGGCAAGCTTCAAGGGGGTTTCCAGCGCATGGAAAACCTTCTGGGATCTCCATCACAACATCCTCGTTCAAGGTGCCATTGAGAAAAGCTATGCATACATCAAGTTGATGCAAAGGCCAATTATTCTTTGCAGCTAGAGCGACAATGGTTCTAATGGTTGACCAACGTACCATTGGGGCAAAGATGTCTTGATAATCAACTCCCTCGCGTTGTTGAAACCCCCGTGCAACAATCCTTGCTTTCAACTTTGCTTGATCTCCATTCTTCTTGATCTTGAAAAGCCATTTTGCTGTAATGGGTTTTTTATCAATTGGCCTATCTATTACATCCCAGGTTTTGTTTTTGAGAATAGAGTTGATTTCACTTTGGATGGCAGCTTGCCAACCGGGGTGTAATATGGCTTGTTGATAGCTAGTTGGCTCTTCATTTTCTACCGTTGCAAATGTCCAAAAATTCTGCAGCTTGCTCAATGGCTGTCTTGTACGCTTCGAGTAGCGGGATCCAAGTGTTGGTTGCTGGTGGGGGATATCCACCACTTGTTGTGTGCAAGGCGAGCTTTGAGCAGAGGCCTGGTCATGTTCCAGTGCCAAGGTTGTTGAGGTCCTGCTTTGGGTCTCAACTAGAGATATTCTGGATTGTTCCGGGTTTGGGGATCGCCGGGTATTGCCTCCTTGTAGAGGCTGTACTTGATCATGTACAATTGGCGCGATAGGGAGTGCTGACGTGGTTGGGGAAGCGTTACTGCTTGGAGGCTCACAGCAATCATGTTCAGCTAGCGTTGATCCCGAGGCTAATGTGATCGTGGTGGCTCCTCGTGCAGCTTGCTCACTATTGGAGTTGGTTTGTCTATTCATAACGCTACAGCTTTGAGGTGGGAAAGTAGGAAGGTCATGGGTTGGTTGCGATGCCAAGGTTGGAGTTGCAGTGGGTGGGTCACTGTTGCTTAAGGAGATATTTGTGACAAATCGAGGTAGTTTGTCATACTGCAACTGTATCAGGTGGTGAAATCCGACCTTGCTTTCGTCAAATACAACGTCACGTGAAATGATGACTTTCCGACGTAGTGGATCATATATGCGATACGCTTTAGACTCCATGTCATAGCCCACAAATATTCCTTTTGTGGTCTTGGTGTCCAGCTTCTTACGGTCCTTATCAGGCACATGAACATATGCTACGCAGCCAAATATTTTCAGGTTGCTAAGATCAAGTGACTTACCAGTGAAGCTAACCTCTGGAGGGATGCCAAAATTGCTCCTTGTTGGGCTCCGGTTGATGAGGAAGTTTGCCATCGATACCGCTTCCGTCCATAAATATACAGGTAATTGGCTTTCTGCAGCAATGCTTCTCGCACGCTCCATGAGAGTTCGATTCGGTCGCTCTGCCACTCCATTCTGTTGAGGTGTTTGCGCTTGAGTTAATTCTCGATGTATACCATATCTCGCGCAATATTGTTGGAATTGATATGACATATACTCTCCTCCGCGATCAGATCGTAATACTCTTATTGAGTTGCCTGTCTCAGCTTCGAGCTTCTGTTTGAATGTGCGAAATCTATCAAAGGTCTCACTCTTGTATTTGAGGAAGAATGTCCAACTTTTGCGTGAGAAGTCATCAGTGAAGACTAGTATAAAGCGTGATCCACTCAATGAAGGTTGCTGCAAAGGTCCAATAACATTTGTGTGTATACGTTCTCCTGGACGTGAGCTGCGCGTTTCTGACTTCTTTGGAAACCTTTCTCTATGTTGTTTGCCGGCAAGACAGCATGCACATACTCGGTAATTAACGTCTATAGTAGGCATTCCTGCTACATGTTGAGATTTAGAGAGGAAGCTCAAACCTGAATAGCTTATATGTCCAAGACGACGATGCCAAAGGTCTGCAATATTGGTGTCGTCTATAGTCAAGGCTTCTTCTTTAACTTCTTGAAAATAATACAATCCATCGATACGTCTCTGTTGCCAGTGGCAATCACTTGGTGGTTCTTGAGTATCCAGCAATGCACACTATCGAATATAACAATGTGACCAGAATCAGCAATGGATCCAACAGATAGAAGATTTTTCTTCATACTCGGGACGTAGCGAACGTTATCCAGCTTTATTTTCCCAGCGTTGGTGTGAAGAGTGGAAGTGCCGGTTCCCTCAACGATGTGAGTTTCACCTCCTCCCGTTTTAACAACATGATGATAACCAGAGGAGTTTGGCGGGTTATCAAGCTTAGAGACATTTGATGCTACATGTGCAGTGGCACCACTATCAACATACCATGGATTGTTGCCTATCTGATGATACGGATCGTAATAATAATTTGGATCATAGTAATACTCATCAAACATTTCTACAGAGTTTTCATACTCAGTACCTTCATTCTGGTTGTGTGGCGCATCCCTACAGTTGCGCGCTATGTGGCCAGGTTTTCCACAGCAATAGCATATCGGCGGCGGCCTGTGGTTTACTCCAGCGTTCGAACTTGCAGGTGCATTTGGTCGAGTGTTGCTTGCCGTTGGCTGTTGGTAGTACCCATACCCGCCTGGAGCAATAGGCCGATACCCTCCTTGCCAGAAAGGTGGTCGGTACTCGAAAGGGCCTCTCCCTCGCATCCATCTCCCGCGTCCTCTTCCACGTTGGTTCTGTGCGTAGACTCTGCCACGTCCATATGTTGTCGTCAGTGCTTCATCTTCCCCGTGCAGCTGGTCTCGTTGACGACGTCGATTGTGTTCGGTTGTCAGCTTGGCGCTCAGCTTTGCGAATGTCAGATCGGTGTCAAGGTTTGTCAAAGTTTGCACTATGCCGTCGTAGGAGTGTGGTAGGCCGTTGAGAATGATCTGATTAAGAAGCATATCGTCAGGTGTCTGCCCCATGCTAATCAGGCGGTTGCGCAGTTCTCTCGCCTTCTTGATGTACTCGATAATGGATCCACCTTCTGCCATCTTCAATGTTGAGATCTCTCCCATCAATGATAAGATCTGGGCCTTGTCTCCTGACGAAAACTGCTCCTTTAGTGCTGCCCAGATCTTTGCCGGATCTGTGTGTTGTGCAATAGTATCCACAAGATCATTAGCTACAGATAATAAAATCAGTCTACATGCTAAAAATTTCCTTCTCAGAAACTGTGCTTCTGTCAACTCTTCCTGATCAAACACAACTGGGAAGTTCATTGGATTCTTCTCTTCTTCAGTGAAGGGCCACATTCCTTCTCCTCTAAGAATGGCTCGCATCTTCAAACTCCAAATGTAATAGTTTTCATCTCCTATCAGTTTCTCTCCCTCCCTTATTGCTGAGTTCTCTGCCATCTTGCTCTCTGATCTTGCTAGGTAGGGAACTATGCTTGACTCTCCTTTAACTGTCCTCCTTGAGGACTTCTCTTTCTCTCCTCCCAGATCTACAGTCAACTTCGGTGGCATTGCCTACCGATTCAACTTGCCTCTCAGTGTTTGACTTAGATCTAGTTGGACACTACCTTCTCTCTCTACTCTCTCAAGGATCCACTCTAGCTAGTCTAAACCATCAGCTCTGATACCATGTAGAAAGTGCTAAGTACTTAACGTCTGGATCTAAAGGAGCAGCGCAAGTGCGCTCTGATCAGGCTTGGCCGAGAGCAGTGAATATATACATAAGTCTGTCAATAATGACACAGAGGAATGAATGTACAGTTGTACATGGATGAGAAACAATCTGCATGGACGAATGACGAGGGTCGAGAGCACAGAAGTTCCAACAGACACGACTTTTGCAGCACTCCGCATCCAACACCTGCTTCAGTGATCTTCCTATTTTCTTTGACGTCGCTCTTACACTTACTTCAGTGATCTTTCTCAGCTGTCAATCGATTTTGCTCCGACGCTTGCTTCAGTGACCTTTGTCAGCTGTCCTTTGATTTTCCTCCAACGCTTGCTTCAGTGATCTTGATCGCTCTAACGCACTCTGATACTCCTCTGCGTTATATTGTCTTCTTTTGTTGTTCTTTTGCTGCTCTATTGTTGTTCACTAGGATTGTTTGTGGATTCCGTTTCTTGAACCAAGATCTATGGCTAACCACATGATGTGCGTGGGTGTCGCGCGCATGTTTTTGTCTGGCTCTGTGGTTTGCTGATCAAGCTAGTGCGCGAGTAATGGCTCCCAGGTACACTCCTGAAATGGCTCCACTGGGAGCTCCTGTGGACTCTCCCATATATGCTTCAGAGATGGCTCCCATGTATGCTCCAGAAATGGCACCAGGAATGATTTCTCTAAGAAGATAGTGCTTACAATGACAACTGCCAATTTTATGTGGGAGTTTCTCATGTTCATGTAGTTTTTGGGATAGGACCTATAGTACAGAGATGATCTGAGTAGAATAGCGGTAGCTTACACCAGAGCTGACCACTTTTTGGTCTTCTGAAGACACCTTGCTAGTAGCGCCTCCACTGTTGTGTACGATTTTTGTGGAAAAATATTGCCAGCTTCTTCCCAGCTTCCTCCACAATTGTCGTTTTGACTGTTGAGAAAACGATCTAAGTAGACTGGACAAGAGAAATTGTACACTCAATAAAGCAACATCATACACAGATCACCACACAACATATCCTTTGTATTATGCATACGCTTCCACAATACAGACGTGCTTAACCACGTAGTGCATGTCCTGCATGGACAAGGTTACGCATTGTTCACATGAACACTGTTTGTTCCTGTCGTTGTCTCTTAAACTCCCTCGCAGGGGATCTAATCGGTTGTAACCAACTAACGAATTGATTCAGTGGTTAAGGTTCGTTCTTGTTGGTGTGGTGTTTATTTACTACTAGTTTGTTCCCTTCAGGTACCAAGGATGTTCAACACCCTCCCGCAGACCGTGGGCTTGTGAGCGAACGGTTTGTAAACAATGAGTGGGTATGGAAGAAAAATTGAAACGACTCACGCAGGTGCCTTAGAAGGGCAGAGACGAAGGCCAAGACATTTCCGAAGATAAGAAAAATGATTTCTAGGTAAGGCATTCGTGAAGAGATTGGCCAACTGGGTAGCATTAGAAGTAGAAACAGACGTTTATATCGCCCTTCTGTTGATGTTCTCGAATGAAGTGGTATGCAATATCAATGTGCTTCGTACGCCTGTGAAACTCGGGATTATGAAAAACTTAATGGCGCTTTGGTTATGAGAAAATAATGGAGTTGCAGATGTCTGAGCAAAACCCAAATCACTGAGAAGTTGTCGGCTCCAGATGACTTCTTTAGTGACAGCACTAGCAGCGACGTACAATATTCTGCTTAGGTAGTAGAAGTTGCTACACACTGCTGCTTTTTACTACTCCAAGTGACCGGCGTGCCGTTGAGAAGAAGAAGGTTTCCGGATCGACTTTTGCGGTCGGTAATATCACCAACATAATCCGCATCAGCAAAAGCCTCTATCAAAGTACCGATATATTTTGCTGACTGCGTGGAAATGAGGGTACTGTGGATTTGTAGAAAACTGTGCTACTCTACTCACCGCAAAGCTAATGTCCGGCCGTGTGAGGATTTGAGCAAACAGTATACATCCAACAGCCGCAGAGTAACCAAAAGCAATAGCTGTAGGTGGATCTTCTGTATCATCAAGCTGTAAATTCGGATCAGCTGGGGTGGCAATAGGTGAGCAGTGTGCAAATCCAAAGCGAAGTAATATTCGCTGCAATTAGATGGCTTGATTTACACAAATCATGTGCCTGTATGCAGTCTGAAATATGTGTAAATCCACATATAGGTCAACAGAGGAAACGGTGTTCCATACATGCAAGACGAGCATTAAGGCGTTCTTGTAGAATACAGCAAGCTAACCCGTCGTCCACAAATAACGTAACAATGAGAAGAGGTGGGGTCTTTGAATATAGACACAGGGTTCGGCAATGGTTGGCTCAAGATACATATCGAGTAGTGCAGACTGTACAATAGTAGGAAGATAATGGCAACTACAATTTTCATTAAAAAAATATTTGAAATTGAATTACATATTTTTTTGCTTCACAATTATCCAGAACATTGTACACTTCATGAATGACGAGTATTTCATTTAGTGATTGCAAATTGTACACACTTGTCATTGCGGTGATCTCTAATTTTTTAACCAGCCTTGAACAAATTTTTCTAACCCGGGAGCCCAATTTTTAAACTTGAACGTCCCCCAGGGCCCAAATTTGTAGACGTGCGCTCCCCCCAAAGACAACCGCGGCCCTTCTCCAGACGTGCGCACCCCCCTTTACAGATGCGTGCACCCCCTCCTCCAAACACGCGCACTCCTCCTCCCATATGCGCATGCCCCCCCCTAAGATGCATAAGGCCCCCTAATGTTCACACCCCCTAACGTTCACCCCCAAACGTTTGTGCCCCTTTGCACATGTGGATTTCCAGGTCATGAAGCGATTTTCCATGCCATCATATCCTTCTTACTTTTGGCAATACGTAAAAAAAATTGAACTCGGGAATTTGTACCTCTCCCCATTATGTCTGTTATTTCTTGGGGACTGACCGGTCTGTCCGCTTGTCCGTCCGTCTGTTCGGTCCGCCGGATTTAAGCCATGTCCGTCTTTTATGACAACCCTAAAACTTTTGGAACATGTCTAAGTTTTATGATACCTTGTTCCGGCCTTGCGATTCCAGTAGCCACAATAAGAAGAGAGATTCTAATTTCTCATTCCTCCTTCCAAGTCTCCGTGCATGATAAAGGTGAAAGATTAGTCCGAGATGACCCTAGACTACAGGGTGATAGACTATTGTTGTAGGTTAAATTCCTGGCTTGTGGAATCATCTCTCTACTTAATGGCAGAGTCACAAGTTCCCAATATAGCAACTCATGTTTGCAGAAAGAAAATTAAAATATTATTTTTTTCACAAAAATTTAAAATAAAGGTGAAAGAAACTCCACTTGCTTGCCAACCACTTTTGTTGTACCCTTGCCATATGTGAACGAGAATGTGAAGGATGTACTTAATGAAGCCACCATGTTGAGCTTCGTATCCCTCATGTGAACAATGGAGGCATTGACATCAGAGCCACAATTGCTACTCCACGACAACCCATCTTATTAGAATGTATTGACACTCAGAAGAGTAAAGGATTTGTCACAATCCTGTGGAGCTTCACTAGCTCTTGATAGCTCTAAGATAAACTTCAGGGTCGGGAGCTAGTCAATGGGAAAAAAGAGTTCGGCTGAAAGTCGCAAACACACAACAAAGTTCACTATTCAATAATCATCAAAGCTAAACACCTCGAATAAACTGTATAATTACACCCCATTGAGGAACAACACCATTGATGTTTAACTCCTAATGCCTCTTGGGCGATACAACACTTTTGAAGCTCGCCTTGAACACAAAGCCCATTGGTTTTAAGTTATGAGAACCGTTTCTCACAGCGAAGGAAGGATATTGGAGAAGTGCGAATGCCACGGGACTGGCAAGATCTATAATCTGTAATGTGTGACTATCACTATTAAATAAGCACAACTCATGCTCGTTAACTGGGACACAAACAGACTCTGAGAAAACCCACACGCCGCGTCCGAGGGTCCACTTCCGCTTCATGACCTCATCCCATATGAAATCTCCAGCGCCTTCTGGAATCAGCTTGTGGATCATGAGGTATATATCCCTGCGGCATTCCTGCCGGCTAAACACAAACAGGGATCCACCACAATCCACAATCTGCATGTTGGCAAGGTAATAGACAACATTGGGATCATCATCGCTTAGGAGAGGAATGTGGAGCTGTTCTTGCGCCCATCTCTTCTTCAATATGTCGTACACCATCACGCCTGTTTCCCGCGTTTCCGCGATGGCACCACACATGAGAAGCTCTCTCTTGCCATCCTTGATTTTGGCGCCGTTCTGATACTCGTTCAAACCAAACGGTGAACAAGGCATATCCGAACCATCTGGGCATTCCCACACGCCGGTCCTGGAATCATACTCTTCAGTCTTCAAAGACAGCTCCTGCGTGTCACTGGCAGCACTCCCAGCCACAATCACTTGGTAGTGCCCACTGTCATTGTCCACCATCAGGTGCATCAGCACCGGATGCCTAGCATAATTCAGAGGAGGCAGAACTTTGGCCGTCCGGGTCAGCGGGTTACAAATGACCAACTTCTCACGACAAGTGCCTTCCCCGACATTCATACACAGGAGACCTCCGTCACCGGCCATCAGGTACCCAGAGGTCCGAAGATTGAACAAATATGGATCCAGAGATGGCAAGATGTCGGGAGCAAAGTTGAGGGAGGGGAGCCGCGTCCATTTTCTTAGCTTTGTGTCGAAACCGTGCCACTGCACGTCACCATCGGCATCTATCATGAAAAACGACGGACTGAACTCACCCTCCGAATTTGGACGATTACGACGAAACGCTGGCCGATAGATCACGTTCCTGAAAGCTGAACCGAGGTAGGGCCGGAGCTGCAGCACCTGGAGCATCGGGAGTCGCCCTAGGATGTCGTCCATCAGCTCTACCAGCAACGGCTGCACACCTTCCGGATCATCCTGCACAACCTCTGGAATCTCGGCACTATATGGATCATCCGTCGCTTCATCTTTCGCAAGGGTCGTCCCAGGTGGTGACATATTCTTATCGTTCCAAAGCAGTACGCTTCTGATTAAACTTGTTCTTCAGAGGCAGTCACACCTGCTTGCTCATCCGCCACCGACTCCTAAGGTGGCAACTTAGCTCCACGCTCGGATCTAAAATACTTAACAAATTGAAAAGGGCAACACCCAACAATTAAGTACACATTCTACCCTTTAGGTGTACAAGGATAAATATGCAGACTGCAAATAAGAATCAAGCCCAACTGCATAAGCAGCACTCCAAGAATAAAGAATGAATCAACAATACATTTCTTCGTGTTGCAACTGGTTGTGGATGTGTAAAGCAGACGCGAGGGTTCCTTTTCGAACTGAGCATCAATCTAAAACTGGAACAAGCATGCGATCACACCAAGTACCAGGCAAGACCATGTTGTTTGCACAAGTTCCGGGAGAGGCAGGCCCTTTTGAACACCCTCACAGACGGCGTTTGGGGAATTTGGATGGTTGGCATCACCGTCCGTGCGTCTTCCGGTATAATCTGGATGATTGCTCTCCCAGACAAATTGCAGAATCTAGGCGATGTGCTAAAGAAAGGGTAATAGAGTGTGTGTGGAATGGGACATGACTCTGAGGACTCGGAAGTGAAGGAAGCGAAGGGACGGAAGGGACTCAAGGGACTGAAGGAAGTGGACATGAACGATCAACTTAATTCGACCTGAGTGGGATTCTCTTAGTGACCATGTCAAAAACTAGCTCGAAGTAGCCAGCGGTCAGACGATCCTCCATGTGACAACGTGTCTGTTCAGTCACCAGCAACTGCAGAGGATCACCCAACTCACACAATTGACGGAGAATCCTCTGATAACTCGTCTTCAATTGCGATTCCATCGATCTCTCGATCGAACTCCCCGCTCAGCGACTAACGACCCGCAGGAATCTGGATCGTATCAGAGTACTTCGCCGACGCTGTCAACGAAAATCTCTAGGCACCGGTCTCAGTGCAGAGAACTCTCAATCCCTCGATCCTTCGCCTAGCTGGGAGATCAGTACTGGAACCCAGCTAGCTACAGGTAGGTTGTAGCTCTCTCGACTTGCTGTATACTTGTGAGTCCTGTTATTCTAAGGCTTTTACCTCTGTTGAATAGGCAGAACATGATAGCAATCAGGGAATCTCGGAAGCATGAATAATATTGAGCTTCTTCTTGCGACTTTACTTAGTTAGCTTCCATTGACGTTTAGTGAGATTCCAGGGAAGTTTAGTGAAGCTTTGTTGACGTGGAGCAAAGCTCTGTTAACAGTAACATAGTCAGATATTCATCCACTGGATGAAACCCCAGTGTGTATATAGTCTGTTGTGACGACGTAGTCAGTAGTTGTTTAGTTTGAATTCTGTATATAGCGCATGGAGCAGATATCTGCCAAAGCTATTGTTAAGCGGTAGTTCATGAGTGTTCATTGAAGTTAAGAGATCACGTTCAATAGGTTATGGGTGCCACTACGTCCTGAGTTCGCTGTGCCAAAGTCCGCCAAGTTTTGGTGTATTTTGCAGTTGGGAGCGATTTTCTTGATTCTCGCTAGGGTTTGAAGCCTGAGAGAGATATCGTGTCTTTCTTGTTTTTTTTTTGGTACACTCCGATTTCGCTTAGTCATGGCTGAGGGCGGTGAGGCTAAGGACGCTTTCTCTGTGGAGAAGTACGATGGATCCAACTATCAGCTTTGGCGCTTACACATGCAGTTTCTCTTCAAGTCGAAGAATGTGTTTGACGTCGTTACCGGCATGGCGCCAAGGCATTTGGCTGAAGATACCGTGGCCTGGGAGCAGAAGGACAAAACGGCCGCTCTTGCAATCCTCAATTCTGTAAGTAAACTTTACAAACATGAGGTTATACACTGCTCCACTTCGGCAGAGATGTGGTCACAGTTAGCGGCATATCATTTTGATCACTCTGATGAGAGCGTCACTCTGCTACAAGAGAAATTTTTTAAGTGTCAGCTAGAAGAGCGTGCGTCAATCATCCTGTTTATCAGCCAGATACAGAGTCTAGCTCGGCAGTTAAATGACCTTGGCGAGCATATCTCAGAGCACCAGATCCTGAGTAAGATAAAATGTAGCCTACCGCCGAGTTATGAGCCTTTGCTTCTTGCGTGGGATAGTGTCCCTCCTTCAGAGCAATCCTTGCGTTCTTTCCAGTCCCGGCATATCAAGCGAGAGGTGTCATTGCATGAGAAAGAAGGTCGAACTAATTCACAATTAGATTCAGCTTTTTTCTCTTCTACTCAATCCTCTCGTGCTCCTTATCGCTCTTCCTCTCGTGATTCTAAGCCTTCTCATCGAGACTCTAAGGATAGCCGTTCTGTCATTCATCGCGACTCCAAGGATTCACGTGATGTTTCGAGGAAGAAGCATGTTTTGTTAACTACAGCAAAAAGGTGCTCTGTAGGTAGATGAAGCGGTCAGTCTACCACAGGCATACTCAACGACTCAGACATGGACTCAGGCGACTCCAAAGGCTGGCAATAAAGTGGCTATCTTTATTGCCGGTTTTCTTACAGCATATATCTCGTATCTCTCGCTTCTGACTCACTAGCAGGCATAATGGCTTAGGATGATCAGTCATCTGTGCATACTAAGTTTTATATGTAATATGGTTTGCGTGCAAAGTCAGCGGTGTTCTCATGAGTTGGTGGTGTGATCATGAGAACAACGTTGGTGCCACGTTGACAGGACAAATATGACTCCCATGCTGTCCACGACGTGAGTCGGTGTCACTGTACTAGGAGTGGGAATATTATATTTCAAAACTCCCACTCAGTGATCAGACTCACTGTGCTACATGGCAGTAAGGCCAAGAAGCATACGTAGCCGACAAAACTTGTCAGACGGAAGGCTCTTGGTGAGGAAGTCGGCCAACTAGTCATGAGTAGGTATATAGCAGATGTCGATGGTGCCGTTGTCCTGGTGCTCGCGAATGATGTGGTAGGCGACGTCGATGTGCTTGGTGCGACGGTGAAATTCAAGGTTGCGGACGAGGCGGATGGCAGCCTCGTTGTCACTAAAGAGAGGTGTGGCATGGGGCTGAGGACAGCTGATGCTGGCGAGGAGGCGACGCATCCAAAGAACTTCTTTGGTCGCTAAATGAGCGGCAAGGTACTCTGATTCGGTTGTACTTGCTGCGGTCGAAGTCTGCTTCCGGCTGATCCAGGCAACAGGTCCGTTGTTGAGCATGAGGATAACGCCGCTGCGTGAGCGGCAGTCATCAATGTTACCAGCAAAGTCAGCGTCGCAAAAAGCAGTGAGCAGGTTGGGTGAGGATGTGGCGGTGTAGGTGAGGCACATATGTGGAGTGCCACTAAGATACTTTAAGATCCGGTTGACAGCAGCTCGATGAGGTTGGTGATGGCAGTCATTGTATTTGGCGCAGATACTGGTGGCATAGGAGATGTCTGGCCGAGTCCCAAGAGCGGCAAAAGAGAGACTACCGACCATTGACTTGTATGGAAAGGAGGACGCAGACAAGGTATCCTCATCAGTGGACACGTTGAAAACTTCTAGTCCAGTATTGGGGTCGGCAGGGACAGAAACAGGGTGGCAGCTACCGAAGCCAAACTCGTACAGTTTCGAGTGAATATAGCGGCTCTAATCAATGGACAAGCTATGAGTAGGACGGTTACGTGTGATATGGAGGCCAACATAGACTTCAAGGATATCATGGGTGATTTTGAAGGCTTCTCCCATGAAACCAAGGATGGGGAGAGCTCGAGCTACACCAGAAGTGCAAATTATCCCATCGTCTACAAAAAGAATGACCATAAGAGAAGGATGGGCACTACTGAAGTATACACAAGGGTCTGCATCACTAGGTTTCAGATCAAACTCTGTCAAGAAGGCATCAAAACGTTGATTCCAGACGCGGGAGCTCTGTTTGAGCCCATATAATGCACGCTGGAGTCGGCATACCTGATCAAGATGATCCGAGTCTTCGAATCCACGAGGCTGGCGCATGTAAATCTCCTCCGTGATGTGGCCATAGAGGAAAGCAGTCTTGACGTCAAATTGTGTCAGGTCCATGTCAAGAGCTGCGGCAACAGAAAGCACTGTCCGAATAGAGTCAAATTTCACAACTGGGGAGAACGTCTCATCATAGTCGATGCCAGGGCGTTGGGTGAAACCTTTGGCAACGAGACGAGCTTTGAAGCGGGCAATCTGGCCTGAAGTGTCGCGCTTGAGTTTGTATACCCATTTGTTGTGGATAGCGGTGCGGCCAGGCGGGAGGTCTTGCAAAACCCATGTGTGGTTGCGTATGAGAGAGGTGTACTCCTCGACCATAGGATGTTGCCAATTGGCATGTTGTGGCGAACGGAGGGCGGCGGAGTAATCCACGGGTCCAAGGAGCTCGTCAGAGTTCGTAGTATAAGCATAGTGCCTGCCGACTGGGTAGACCCAATCACCAAATCGGGGAGGTGGGTTTCATTGGCGGACAGATGGCGCTCCTGGTTCGATGGGATGTGTTGTCATGGAATGTGGATCAGGTGTTGGCCGTGGTGAACATGGCCGCCGAGTATAGACTTGGAGCGGTGGTTGATCTGGAGGGTAGACATCGCCAGTTGGATGTGGCATGGGCTCCAGGCTATTAATAGGATCTATGGCGGTGCTCCCACTAGCTCCCTCCGAAAAAGCAGGTTGCAAGGGTTGCTCTTGCTCGGGTTTTGAGGAGTCTCGAACTAAAAAGATGTGAGTATTGTCATTAGGTTGAGCTGGGCAATCTAATCTAGGGGTGGTGTCCTCGTGGAAGGTCACGTCGCGGGTTTCTTCGAAACGCTGGGCGGAGGGGAGCCAAATACGATATGCTTTGCTGTGGTCCCTGTAGCCCATAAAGATGCCCTTGCTGGCCTTGGCGTCTAATTTCTGTCGGCGCTCGGCGGGGATGTGAACATAACAGATGCACCCAAAAATGCGAAAATGTGCTTAAGAAGGTTTGACGCCATACCAGATTTCATGAGGAGTTTGTCGTGGCAAGGTTCACGTGCCAGTGCGATTAAGGATGTAGACAGTAGTGTGCGCCGCTTCTGCCCAAAAACGGCTATGGACTGTCCCAGCTATCAACATGCTACGAATCATCTCCATGATTGTACGATTTGCTCGCTTGGCTGCGCCATTCTGCTCAGGTGTGTAAGCTGTAGTAAACTCATGGCTGCAGTTGATACCTGCGAGATAGTCTTGGAAGGCACGGCTAGTGTACTCCCCACCTCTGTCTGTGCGGAGGCGCTTAACGTGGTGGTTTGTTTCTCGCTAAAGTCGGCCGACGAAGTTCTTGAAGGATGTGAGGGCCTCGGACTTTTGAGCAACGGTGTAGATGACCTGAAAGGCTGAGCTGTCAACCTTGAAGGTAACCATGTAACGAGATCCACCTACGGATGGCACGTTGAGAGGACCACAGATGTCAGAGTGAACCAAGGCTCCTATAATGTTAGCTCGGATTCGAGACTCATTCTTAGGAAAAGTCGCTAGATGGCTCTTTGCATAGACACACGGCACACAGAACTGAGGCTCATCATAGCTTGGTTTGAGAGAAAGTCCACTGACCATGTCATTAGTGACCATCGTTTGTATCATATTGCTGTGTAGGTGGCCGAGGCACTTGTGCCATATAGATAAAGTTTGTTTGGTCTGTGCATGAGTTTGCCCTCCAAAAGCTCATAGACACAAAGTTGGCGTGTTGTCTGTAGGCCGTGAGCATGCCCTCATTTGGAGACGGTACAAACTGTGCTCCAAGGTTCCAATGAGGACTTCGGTGCCTCCCGAGAGCATGCGGCAACCGTCACGAGTGAGGATGGTATCGACGTCGCGGCTTGGAGCTCGAGAGATAGAAAAAAGATTTCTACCTAGCTCGGGAACATGCAACACGTCCCTGAGTTGCTGATGCTCCCACTGATCGCCAAGCTAAACCAGGATGTTGATGGAACCCATCCCGGCGACTAGGTAGACACCGCCACCTATCCCTGAGACAGTTTCATTCTGTGCAGTCATGTCTGTATTCTCATCAAAATACCCATATTTGTCAGTCATGTGTTGGGTTGCTCCACTGTCTGCGTACCAACCATCGGTGAGGTCAATTACTTCGGAGAGACTTGCCATCCATGCTCGCGGCTGAGGCACTTCCTTCTCCTTGCTATTAGTTTCCCTCTTCTCTCCCGATCGATCCAGTGGCTCGTGGGTGCATTCATCTGCCCAGTGGCCCTTCCTGCCGCAGCGAAAGCACTCAGTTACTTTCTTCTGCTCTTCTATCTCCTTGCGTCTCGCCTGTCGCTGCTCGTATGTCAGCGATGATCTCGGCTTGTCTGGTGTCGGTCTAGGCTTTGGTCGTTGACTTGCCGAACTGTCTCTTGGTGGTCCTCCTTTGCCCTTCATCTTCAGTGCCGTCATAGCTGTCACCAAGGAATCTTCAGGTTCCATCCGCTGCTCCTCCACGATAAGTCGCATGGTGAGCATATCGAGAGTGCGGTCGTTCACTGGTACGCTCTCCCATGCAGATTTGAACGCTGAGTAGCTTCGAGGCAAGCTACACAAGATCTTGATCATGATTGCCATCTCGTTCAGAGTCTCATTGCCAAGGGCGCGGATCTGGTTGACGAGCATTTCTACTCTGCTAATGAAAGTGAAAACCTTCTCTCCTGGCTCCATGGTGATCATGTAGAATTGAGCTTGGAGCATATGGACGTTATTAGCGGCCTTTTGTTCATGCACTACTAAAAGCTTGTCCCAAAACTCATGAGCGTGCCGACAATTTACTAGACCTTGCAACTATTTTCTGTCCACAGCCTGGCACAGAAGAGATAGTGCCTGACTATCCAGGCGGCTCCAACTTTCTGGATCGTCGGTGTTGCTAAGCGTCTCTGTTCCATCTACTACATGGAACAGGTCCTTTCCCTTCAGCATGGCAGTCATTTGAAACTTCCATAGCACAAAGTGCTCACCTGAAAACCTCTCAATGTTTGACAAGTCTCGACTTTGATCTCCCATTGTAGTCGTTGCATATGTTGACTACTGAGGACCACGTTCTATCTCTCAAAGATCTTTATGTTTACTCTAAAGACGAACGTACTTGGCGATGATCAGGCATATGATGAGCATGGACCAAATAGCAATTGATAGAAAGAAACAGATCAAGATAAAGCAAAGTTTTGAGCACCGGCATGAACATCCAGTTGCATGCCTGCATGTTGCCATGGAAACTGCTAACTAATCGACAAGTTCCAGATCCAGATGAACAGTGTTCCGAAGCAGCTCAGAATAGATCATAACATCATGGCGGGGTAGCAGTTGCGGCGGCGTGGGCCCATAACCTTTTGTTAACTACAGCAAAAAGGTGCTCTGTAGGTAGATGAAGCGGTCAGTCTACCACAGGCATACTCAACGACTCAGACATGGACTCAGGCGACTCCAAGGCTGGCAATAAAGTGGCTATCTTTATTGCCGGTTTTCTTACAGCATATATCTCGTATCTCTCGCTTCTGACTCACTAGCAGGCATAATGGCTTAGGATGATCAGTCATCTGTGCATACTAAGTTTTATATGTAATATGGTTTGTGTGCAAAGTCAGCGGTGTTCTCATGAGTTGGTGGTGTGATCATGAGAACAACGTTGGTGCCACATTGACAGGACATGTATGACTCCCATGCTGTCCACGATGTGAGTCGGTGTCACTGTACTAGGAGCGGGAATATTATATTTCAAAAGCATGGTGCTCATGTGCTTAAACTTAAGTCTCAATCAGTTTGTTTTAACTGTGGTGAGCCTTCTCATTGGAGGAACAACTATCCGTATGAAACCGTGAGTGATACTGGCAATGATGTATCTCCTCCCGTTGTTACTCATCGATCCTCTCATCGACATCTGATTAAGAAGACGAAGAAATTTTTTAAACCACGAAGTCAAGCTCATATATCACAGAGTGAACCTCTTTCCGATTCTTACTCTTCTGATTCTGGTTCTTCTGAACTCGGTAGCAACGCTTACTGTATCCTATCCGATCGCTCTGGATCTCGCGATTCTACTGTCGACGATTGCAAGTGGTTTGCAGATAGTACTGCTACGGAGCATATGAGTGACAAACGTGCCTAGTTTGTTAAATTTGAGCCTATTACTGAGAACGCCTGGAACGTTTCCGTAGCTGACAATCACCAGCTACAAGTTCGTGGAATCGGTGACATCTTAGTTCACTCTGCTGTGAACGGCATTATCACACCTGAGCTGCTGACTAATGTCCTCTTCGTTCCGGATCTCAAGCGGAACTTGATATCCATTCCACAGCTGATGGCTTCTGGTTTAGCTGTAGTCTTCATTCATGATCATTGCAAGATGATCTCGAACCATGGAAATGGAAGCCTGATTTTTACAGCACACATCAACCATGGGCTTCTGAAGATGGATTTTATGCCTCCTTGTGCTTCTTCATCTGCGCACTTAGTTTCTTTAGAATCCTCTGATAGCTCTTCAGCGATTTCTCATGCTACACGTACTCTTCATCGATGGCATGAAAGATTCTATCATGCGAGTATGACAACTGTGAAGTATATGGCGCGTCACCATTCGGTCGCTAGTTTGAAAGTTTCTACCGAGAGTATCTCGAAAGTTTGCCCTGGATGTCTTCACGGAAAGCAGCATCGACTTCCATTTCCTCAGAATTCAGATGTTGATCGTGAAATCAAACGCTCTCATACTCCTCGTTCTTTCTTCCATAGCGACGTTTCAGGACCACTTGAGATTACTTCCCAAGGTGGACACAAATTTTTTGTGGTCTTCAAGGATGATCTCAGCCATTTTAGGTTTGTCTTTTTCATGACTCAAAAGAATGAAGTTCTTGATCATTTTCGGACTCTGTATCGACTACTCTCAAGCCAAACCGGTATTCGCATTTCTAAGCTTCGCAGCGACAACGGTATTGAGTACAAGAACCACAAGTTTCGAGACTTCTATTCTTGTCATGGTATTCAACATGATTTCACCAGCCCGTATACTCCAGAACAAAACTCTGTGGCAGAGCGTGACAACCGGACGATTGTCGAGGCTGCTCGCTGTATGTTGTATGCGCGATGAATGGATCGTCAATTCTGGGCTGAAGCAGTTGATACTGCGGTGTATACATTAAACAGAGTAGTTTCTCGTACCATCAACAGTGTGACTCCATTCGAAAAATTTTATGGTCAAATACCCTCTGTTCATCATCTTCGTAGGTTTGGTTACTAGTAGCATTGCCTACGTGCATGTGCCGAAACAACTTCGGAGGAAACTGGACAGTAAAACTCGTGAGTGCCTCTTCCTTGGTTACTCTGACACCACCAAAGGTTATCGCCTATGGGACCCTGCTAAAAACACAGTTATCATCTCACGAGATGTAGTTTTTGACGAGGATTCGTCACAACCTATGGTGATGTCATCTGCATCGGCATCGGAAGATGCTTACATCGGCATCATTTTTCCTGGTGATACAATTCAAACTACTGAGGCTATCGATCCCTTTCATTCTTCAGCGCTAGATACTCTTGCCAGTGGAAGTCTTAATTGTGTTGACCTTGGTATTCTGCCCAATTCCGAGCCGCTTGATGCCCCTTTGCAGCCTGTCACGGTTTCATCTTATTCTAGTCGAAGTGGGAGCTTACATACTCCTAGTGGGAGTCAACATCCTTGTGGCAGTGAGCATTGCCTATCTCATCATGACAGTGGGAGTTCACAGCATCTTCTAAGTGGACGTTCACCACCAAGCTCTTCAGTTCACCGAGGAGTTCAGATCGACTCTACCTCTGGTACATTGGTAAGTGGAAGTGACCCTTCTATTTCTACTGGCTATTCATCTGCCAGTGGGAGTCCTACTTCCATGGATACTCCTTCTGAAGAATCTTTTGACAGCTTGAATCCTGTCTCTAAGACCCGATCAATCTCGGAGCTCATGCGCACTTTACCACCGATTGCGTCTTCAGCGAATCTGGCGTCTGATTCACTTGCTATACTTGAACCAAACTCGTTCAAAGCAGCTCTGTCGTCACCTCAGTCCAAGCAATGGGCTGCTGCAATGGATGAGGAGTTTAACTCTCTCATTTGGAACCATACCTGGGACCTTCAACCTCTACCCTCTGGACGCCAGCGAATCACTTGCAAGTGGTTATATAAACTGAAATACAAAGCTGATGGTTCCATTTCGCGTTTCAAGGCTCGACTTGTGGCTCGAGGGTTTTCTCAAGTGCCTGGTTTGGATTATGGTGATACTTATGCCTCTGTTGCAAAGGCCGATAGCATTCGTTCAATCCTTTCCCTCGCTCCTGCTGAGGATTTCGAAATGAGCCAGTTCGATATAAAGACCGCCTTTCTTCACGGTGACCTCACCGAAGAGATTTATATGTGTCAGATTCCTGGCTATGAAGTTCCAGGTGATCAGGTGTATCGTCTTTACAAGAGCTTGTATGGATTGAAGCAGGCTTTCCGTGCGTGGAACAAGAAATTTGATGGCTTCTTACGTCATTTTGACCTTCAACCCACGCCAGAGGACCCCTGCGTGTATGCTTCCACCTCTTCCCCTCGTCTCATCACTACTATCTTTGTTGATGATGGACTTGCCATCGGTAGGAGCCATGCTCGATTCATGGAACTCATCGCCTATCTCAAATAGTATTTTGACATCACCGACGGTCCTGCGGACGTATACATTGGGTTCCGTATCCTACGAAACCGTTTCTCTTACGAGATTTCTCTTTATCAGGCTCGATTCACTATAGCTACTCTCCTCAAGTTTGGTTTTCTCAACGCCCATTCAGTGTCTACTCCAGCAGATTCTAACGTCCAATTTGCTGTTGTTTGCTCAGATGACAGTGATGACAAACCGATCTTTCCTTATCAAGAGATTGTTGGTAGCTGCCTATATTTGGCCACTACTTCTCGTCCTGACATTACTTTCGCGGTCACAAAGGTGGCCCAGTTTGCCTCGAACTTCCGAACAATCCACTGCACTGCTGTGAATCGCATCTTGAGATACCTTCGTGGCACCATTAATTTGGGGCTTCGTTACTCTCGGCCTTCTCAGCTTCGGAACCAACTTATCACCTACGCTGATGCGGATTATGCCGGAGACCTGGATGATAGGAAGTCTAAGAGTGGGGTTGTTATTATCTTTAATAACGCTCCTATCATGTGGCTTTCTCGAAAACAAGCCTGCACTACCAGTTCGACCACTGAAGCAGAATATATAGCTGCTTTTTTGGCAAGCAAGGAAACTCACTGGGCACGCAGTCTTCTGTCTGGTATTGGTTTTCCTTTGTTTGCTCCGACATCTCTCTTGAGCGACAATCAAGCTGCTATTCGGTTAGTTTTCAATCCCGAATATCACAAGAGAACGAAACACATTGGTGTAGCCTACCATGTGATCCGTGAGTATCAGTCTAATGGTGAGATTGATCATCAGTTCGTACCCTCTGCTGATCAGCTTGCCGATCTTTTCACCTAGGCTCTCCCTCTGGACAAGTTCCAACGACTTCGATATGCTCTTCATGTTACTCAGAAGTTCAAAGAAGTGGGAGATTAGCTGTGTGATCTTTGACCTCTGACTTTGTTAACACCATATTCGTTATTTTGGGAGATTTTCAACCTCCCAATTTAATGACAGTTTAGGTCGAGTCCACCTAAATTGTACCCACAGATTAGGTACTTCACCGAAACTGGACAAAACAACCAATCGCCAAAATATTCAAATGGCCATAACTTACTCAGATTTCGTTCAAATTGGGCATATGAGGTGTTTTTTGACATCTACAGAAAAATTAGATGTCAAAAAACACCTCATATGCCCAATTTGGACAAAATTTGAGTAAGTTATGGCCATTTGAAAATTTCGACGATTGGTTGTTTTGTCCAGTTTCAGTGATGTACTCAATCTGTGGGTACAGTTTAGGTCGACTCGACCTAAACTGTATTTTCCCAAAATCATGGAATTTTCCCATTATAACGAATATGGTGTAACAGTTACTGAGTGGGAGTATTGAGCTTCTTCTTGCGACTTTACTTAGTTAGCTTCCATTGACGTTTAGTGAGATTCCAGGGAAGTTTAGTGAAGCTTTGTTGACGTGGAGCAAAGCTTTGTTAACAGTAACATAGTCAGATATTTATCCACTGGATGAAACCCCAGTGTGTATATAGTCTGTTGTGACGTAGTCAGTAGTTATTTAGTTTGAATTCTGTATATAGCGCATGGAGCAGATATCTGCCATAGCTGCTGTTAAGCGGTAGTTCATGAGTGTTCATTGAAGTAAAGAGATCACGTTCAATAAATAAGAAGAAGCAGGTCATGTGAATGGTTTGGAATGAGTACAAGACTGTATGTTTGGGAATCTTTTTGCAGATAATGCTGGACTCGTTTGATAAGCACAGACTCATGCGCTCGCCGCAGTGTCGTGACTGCTTCATGAAGATGCAGATCAAGTGTTAATGTTTTGCTATGAGGACAAGGCTGTATGCAGGGGAGTTTTTCACAAAAAAACGTGTTAGGATGCCTTTACAAGTTTGGCGTATTACTCTATAAATCTCCAGTCGATAGCCAATGTTATCAATAAAAAAAAGATGAGTCATAAGACTATGAATTCAGGTAGGAAATGAAGTGGGCTAAATTGATTGATTCAATGCATAAGTCCTCCATAAAATCTAGTCACTCCTCACTCAGAAAGTGTTAGCCCTTCACTAATGCAGAATGTGGAAAATGGTGTTTCTTTCTTGTCTTCTAAAATGTTTGAAGTAACAGAGTTGCTAGTAGTGTTACTAACCTGTCATCATAGCTTGGTGACACACTTACGAGCATCATGTAGAAACCTTGCGTGCAGTGAACCTACACTACTAGCGACTATGTCGCTGCTCGCTTAAAATTCCAAGCATATTAGAAGTGGGTGAGTCAATCCAGTCACAAAAGACAAGTAAAGCACGCTTTTCTACATCCGCATTAGCAGGCGACATTTTTTGAGTGAGGAGCGATCGAGTTGCTTGTGATAGTGCTACGTAATCAACACTACAAGCAACCCTGTCGCTCCTCACTCAAGAAGTGTCGCCCGTCTAGAACAGGTTCAGAAATCAAGTGGGTACAAGCTAGAGTCTGCAGGAAAATCAAAGACAGCTGAACTTAATTGATTCGGTAAGTAGTTCAGATGAGGACAAGTCGAATAATCTTCCCTGCAACCAACTTATACGATGAACTATAGTCTAAACAAGTATAATACGATATAAGTAAGAGCTTGTATAAGGTGGGATCTCTTAGGAAACCAGCGATGGCAGTGATGGTGAGTAGTTGATCAGTCAAATTCGTCGGATGAGTCCGAAGACGACGTGGTGAACTCGTCTTCTGAAACCGAGCTTGTGTAGACGCGACGCTTCCTGGGGCGCAGCGGGCGCGGCTTTATGGTCCCCACGGCGCGCAGGACATTGGGGTCGATAGGGACGCCCGTCGTCGAGAGCGGCTCCTCGCTGGAGTAGGAGACGTTCGGGGGGCACACATGCGAGTGCCAGCCGGTGAGGCCCTCCGGCACGGGCACCACCGGGAACAGGTGCACCTTGAGGGTGAGTGCTTGCGGGTGATCTTCCAGAATCTCCATCAGGAGTGCGTCATCCTCCTCCAGGCAGTGCTCCAGCGCGAAGTTGCGCCACCCGCCGGAGATGTACTTGTGGCCCGCGTTCCACGCCCCGAACCACGCGTTACTGGCGCTGTCCACCAGCAACACCTCGCGGTTCGTGTCCGGCATGTACCGGTTCGCGAACGGGCGAGGCACTCGCTGTCAGAGTTCGAATCATGAGAGAAGTAGTGAGTCCGGGGAGAAAGCTGGGTGGACGCTTATTCACACGCAGGTGAGAAATCTTACCAGGACGAAGTTGCGGTAGACGAAGGACTGGCGCATGACGATGATGCATGTGGTGGAGCTGGCGTGGAGCTGCGAGGCGAGCTGGTAGGCGGAGTTGAGCGCGAGCTCGCGCTCCGACTGCGTCACCTTGCGGCGGCGCGACACGAAGATGTCTCGGAGCGGGATCGACGTAAGATCAGACGAGCCCCCGAAGGCCTGGTGCTTGAGAGGGCGCCCGCGCTTCCGCTTCTCCGTCACGACGGATTCTTGCGGTGGTACTTTGCGCAGCCGTCCGGGCCTGCGCGGCTGCGGGACGTCGACGTCGTCGCGGCCGAAGCGCCGGTGGTTCATGCCGTGCTCGGCGAACACGCGCAGGTCGGCCGCGGCCTTTGTGTCGTCCCAGCAGAGGTTGTTCAGGCTTGATTTGCCTCCGCCGCCGCGCTCGCCGTGGTACGAGGCGGCGTCGAGCCCGATCTCGCCGTCGCTCTGATTCCCGACGCTCCGCTTGTGCTTCTTGCGCTGCATCTGTTGCTGCTTCGGCGGCGTGAAGTTCATCTTCCGCAGCCTGGCTTTCGTTACCAGCGCGCGCGCCTGCTTCAGCGACCTTGAATATTTCCATGCTCGGTCGCATCTCTTTCCCATGACCTGCAAACAATCAACATGTGAACAAGCACGTATACACACGATGCTCAAGCTTCATTCACGCAAACGATTAAGCGTTTTCCAGGGACACACATGATCAAGCTCCATTCTAGCACAAACACGATGAGGATGCATTCAAGAACATGTTGAATATCAAGCTCCATCAATTAAGGATACGATCACGAAGCGCCATACTAGAGGACCTAGCCATGGCTGGGAAGATCACTAACCTTCATGACATCTCTGGGACCAGCCTGAGATCGAGAAGGCGCACTCCGGCTCTGCAACTTGAAGATCTCGGCCTGCTGTACCGACTTCGGATCATGATCGGGCCTGAACGCCGGAGGAGACGGATCATTGCGTTGTTGCCGCGTCCCCTTCTCGCACCCCGACTTGCCAAACACTTGAACCACGATGTGCTTGCCAGCCTCCTCTACGAATGAGAACACGAGCGTGTCGCCGATGGCAAGCGCGTTGCCCGTCGCGAACTCCGCCCACCCCGTCACGAACCCGTGCTCCGCCACGTACTGCACCGGCCATGTCTCACCCCCCGCGTTCTGCAGCACCGTGCGCATCCTGTCCACGTGCGACAAGTAGCTCCGCGCAAACTCCGGCGGCACTTGCTGCACACAAACAAAAAACTCAAGTCACAATGTCACAGCCTCGTCAGAAATGAAAAAAAAAAAAACGCCCTCCCGCTTCAAGAAAAAGCATTTCTACTCACCATCCAGCAGGAAGGTCCTCCTTCCAAGCAGTACTCGCTGACCGTTTTGCAGAAGCACTTCGACGCTTCGCGACGTTCCTCCTCACTCACCTGATCATCCTTGTGCGCCATATCGAGCTGCAAGCAAATTACTGCGAGAAACCACCCTCTCTGCACACAACTTGGCCACAGACAAGATGACAACCTCTTCACACAACTTCACCGGTCGCAACACAAGCTCTCCACACAACTAAAACGTCAAACTTCTCTCCACACGACGTGACTACATACATACAGACAGCAACTTCGGCTCTATAATTAACTTAGATTAATTTTTGGACGTGAAAGAGACAGAAGGTCAGAAAAAGCTCAAGCGCCCGGGGTCCCCAATGTGTTTAACCACACCTATTTAATCTCATTCAGAGGGAGAAGAAACGTTTAAACAGATCTAGATGGGGCCCGATTACGTCCCATCAAAGTGGCACAAGATCCCATGAGGTTGCAGCACTAGTAGTACTAATTCCATGATCAGGAGAGCTTGCCATGATAGAATTTGCGTGCAAGATGAGCGCTCCGGAGTACTAGCACAGGGCGATGGAGATTGGATCCAAAGTACACCGATTGACACGACAAATCTGCTGCAAACTTGTCATGATCTTACTGTGTAAATACATGGTGTGTTTGTGCCAGTGTGCACTTACTTTACATCATTTCTAGAGTAGTGCAATTAGGATGTGACAATGTACGTGCAGATGGCGTCGACCAAGCATGGCGATGGGTGGTTTATCGCTGGTAATCTAGTGCACGTCCAGGTTAATACCAGAAAAACATTCGCACATAACGTACATGACTAGTTTCATCGATAGTTTTTATCCTTAAACGTCAGTTGGGAACCGTATATACAGGCACGTAATTTATTTATTTTTAAAAATGTATTGAAGTTTACTAGCAAGACGTACACCTTTGTATTGAAAATTCTTCAACTAACACCTTTCATTTGGAGGTCATTTCAATCAATTTGAACCTTACCATTTCAATCAATTTGAACTTTATCATGCACCACACCATACTATGGCCGCAAGCCGGTGGCATCTTTTGATGTTTAAGGGTCAGAACAGAAGGTCAAATATTGCAAATATACATTGTGGTCTTTTTTTGGTATAGAATGGGAATCCAGTATTCAATGAAGAACATAGAAAGTAATGAAAGATAAGATAATCTTGCAAAAATCACACTCTAGTTTATTGCAACAAACGCTGCCCTCCGAATAAATAGACTCAAGTAATTTCTTATAAACTACGAATGTGGACTGAGCAAAACAAAAGAAGCAATGTCAGGAAAGCTACTTACTGTATGTCAAAGGTCTCCCAGTGTGTGTATCAATGTCAGAAAAGTAAGCTGTTTAAACACCTTGAATAAACTGTATAATTTAATCCCCTGAGGAACAACGAACACCACTAATGCTTAACTCCTAATGCCTCGTGGGGGATACAACACTTTTGAAGCTAGGCTTAAACACGAAACCGATTGGGTTCAAGCTCTGATCACAACAGTTTTCCACGGCAAAGGAAGGATATTGGAGGAGCGTGAACTTGATGGGACTGGCAAGATCAATAATCTGTAATGTGTGATTAAGTCTCGTCAATATGCACAACTCGTGCTCGCTAACTGGGACACAATCAAACTCCGGGAAAACTAGCTGTATGCCGCATCGGCGTCTCCGGGTCCACTTGTGCTTCATGACCTCATCCCATGTGAAATCCCCAGCGCCTTCTGGAATCAGCTTGTGGATCACGAAGTATATATCACTGCGGCATTCCTGCCGGCTAAACACAAACACAGATCCACCACAATCCACAATCTGCATGGTGGCAAGGTAATAGACAACATTGGGATCATCATCGCTAGGGACAGGAATGTGGAGCTGCTCTTGCGCCCATCTCCTCTTCAATACGTTGTACACCAGCAGGCCTAATTCCTGCGTGTCCACGACGGCAACACACATGAGAAGCTCTCTCTTGCCATCCTTGATGTGGGCGCCGTTCTGATAATCCATCAAACCAAACGGTGGGCAAGGCAGATCCGAACCATCTGGGCATTCCCACACGCCGGTCTTGGAATCATACTCTTCAGTCTTCAAAGACAGCTCCTCCGAGCCATTGGCAGCACTCCCAGCCACAATCACTTGGTAGTGCCCACTGTCATGGTCCACCATCAGGTGCATCAGCATCGGATGCCTAGCATAATTCAGAGGAGGCAGAACTTTGGCCGTCCGGGTCAGCGGGTTACAAATGACCAACTTCTCACGACCAGTGCCTTCCCCGACACTCATACACAGGAGACCTCCGTCACCGGCCATCAGGTACCCAGAGGTCCGAAGATTAAACAAATTTGGATCCAGAGATGGCAAGATGTCGGAAGCAAAGTTGAGGGAGGGGAGCCGCGTCCATTTTCTTAGCTTTGTGTCGAAACCGTGCCACTGCACGTCACCTTTGGCATCTGTCATGAAAAACGACGGACTGAACTCACCCTCCGAGTTTGGACGATTACGACGAAAGGCTGGCCGATGGATCACGTTCCTGAAAGCTGAACCGAGGTAGGGCCGGAGCTGCAGCACTTGGAGCATCGGGAGTCGCCCTAAGATGTCGTCCATCAGCTCTACAAGCAACGGCTGCACACCTTCCGGATCATCCTGCACAACCTCTGGAATCTCTGCACCATTTGGATCATCAGTCGCTTCATCTTTCGCAAGGGTCATCCCAGGTGGTGACATATTCTTATCGTTCCAAAGCAGTACGCTTCTGATTTAACTTGTTCTTCAGAGGCAGTCACACCTTCTTGCTCATCCACCACCGACTCCTAAGGTGGCAACTTAGCTCCACGCTCGGATCTAAAATACTTAACAAATTGAAAAGGGCAACACCCAACAATTAAGTACACATTCTACCCTATAAGTGTGCAAGGATAAACATGCAGACTGCAAACAAGAATCAAGCCCAACTGCCTAAGCAGCACTCCAAGAATAAAGAAAGAATCTCCAATACATTTCTACGTGTTGCAACTGGTTGTACATGTGCAAAGCAGACGCGAGGGTGCCTTTCGAACTGAGCATCAAACTGAAACATGCGGTCACATCCAAGTACCAGGCTACACTATTTTGTTTTTACAAGTTCCGGAGAGGCAGGTCCTTTTGGACTCCCTCACAAACGGCATTTGGGGAATTTGGATGGTTGGCATCACCGTCCCTACATCTTCCGGGCTAATCTGGACGTCTTCCCTCCAGACTTAATGTGGGCAATCTGCAAAAAATTCGGGTGGATCTAGACATTTGGACGAATATGTGACCACAAAGCGTGACGTCAAGGGTTACAGCAGAGTATGACAATGTGTAATTAATATTATAGATATGTTAAATATAACAAACTTGGATCCCGCATTGGAAAATTGCTTGTATGATAAACTAGCACTTGAGACAAACACTCTCATTGTATAATAGATAGCTTCTGTGTAATAGATGACTTCTCATAAACCCAAATCATGTCCAATATCCCTATTTCCTATGCAGATCACATGAAGGGTAGAGAGTCTATTATATTGAACAGCGTAAACCCATCAACAATAGATGCTGGTTATGAATTTAGCAAGGCGGTACACATCCATTGCTATCATCCTCACTGAACATAAATTGATTGACATATCCTATAGAAGTATTTATGTATTAATGCATACAAGAGAGAATCTTGGCCTCACTCCAGCATGTCAGTACATCATAAAAAAACTACTGAAATACTCACACCGTGTCACCATAGGACACATCAAGGTGGTGAGAATTGCGTACAAGGATTGACTCAGGAAATGCTCAAGCAAGCTTTGCATCAACGTATTCCATGGCCTTCCTTTTCACATGCTCAATCTGTTCATCATCTCCATGGGCCTTCTCGTAATCCAGATACTTCTTGAAGAGGAACTGCACAAACCACGATCCAACATAAGACGCTACAGTTGTTTCTCTTGAAAGAAATCCGGTTCAATGGCAAAAGGACATGCAAAGTCTACGGAGATAAAATAGGCTCAGAAACAATTGTACCTTCATCTTTCGCGGTGGAAGCTCTAAGCAGATGACTCTCTCAAAGAGAGCTCGAATCACAGGAACTTCCCCCACTCGGATTTCCTGAAGAGAAAAAACCAATAAGTAACTGACTGAAAGACCTGACAGTAAAGGCCAGCGCTAGGAAAACTGAAAGTAAGGATGAGTCTACGGAAATGAAACCTGATCAAGATAGACGCTCCAGAGGTCGACTCTTTTCGGATAATTCCGAAGGATTCCCTCGAAAATTGACCTTGCTCGCTCCACTGAACCAGTTTTGAATTCAAGCAGTGCTGCGCGACTGATGACTTTGATGTGCTTACGCCGTGGCAGGCTCAAAAGTGACTGGTCTAAAGCCTTGTGAGCCGCGTCGCCCATGTCTCTCGCCAGAAGGCTCTGGATTTGTCTTAGCCAGACCTGAAAACAATGAAAATAATGATCAGCTACTTTTCCGCCACATAGAAAACTACAATAGTCAGCGAACCAGAAGATTTGTCATAATGAGAAGCTTTAGACAGGCTTACAATATGATTCAAGACTGGATCAAACATTGGGTTAAAACCATACCTTTGCGGAAGTGTTGAACTTCCGAGTCATTGTCTTCAGCAACTGATCAACCATGTCGTGCTGGGGACCCTGGGGTTGGCGCGGATTTTCATATATACCCAGCAGCGCAAAGTAGAGCTTCTTTGGGTCGTTGTATTGCAAGGCTCTATTAAAGAGAGTTAAGACTGCCTCCTGCTTATCATGACAATTTCACATGTGAGCAAATTATTGTAACAACTGAATTCAGTTCACAGCCAAATCGCCAAAACATGTTATTATTTGTTCTGACGCCAGGAATTTAGTCACACCTTGGGGGGGTTGCCATAGACGTTCTCGAGGTTCAGATAAGCTATCCAGACGTTCAGTTTCTCCCCTTCCTCCCTGTAGTTAATCGTTTGCAAAGCCCTGCGACAATGACAACATGGTGCACTCATCTTACACCAATGTTCTGTAGAAATTGCAGGTTCGTCAGGGATGGAAAGTTTCGAACCTTTCAGCAACGGCTCGCGCTTTATCGACGTCCGCAAGCTGTACGAGGAACGCCATATACTTTATCCACACAAGGCTGCTATTTGGCGATGTCCGCACAAGCGCCTCAAACTCATCCACGGTTTCGGGAGCCTGGTCGCCCTTCAACCGCTTTTCTTCTGCAGCAGCGATTTCCGCCTCACTGCACGCGACAAGTATTAGAAATGATCCCTTAAATTCACGCACATGTAAGTTCCCTCACATTTTCTCCACCAAAGCTGAGGGACTTTTACACATTTTCTGTGGATGATTACACTTACCGCTGCTCTTTCAGCCGCTTTTTGGCCCGTTTCGTCAGTTTCTTAGCGTCTTCAGATTCCTCGTCCTCTTCCTCCTCGAAATCGTTGCGTGGTTCGGAGTCCTCCTCCAACTCAACTTCCAAAGGTGGAGCTTCCAAAGTGGCAGCAGCTGCCTCAGGAACATCATCTCCAGAGGCACTTTCTCCCTCGTCATCCTCATCCAAGTTGTCCAAATCAACTCCATTCTCCTCTTCGGACTCGTCATCACTCTCCTCTGCGTTACCAAAGCATCCATGTGAGAAAAAACGAACCAGCCATCAGCTTTCAACAGGTACATAAACTCATGACGGCACTAGTTCAGTTCATTTACCATCATCACTTTTCTCTCTTTCGAGATCCACCATCTCTTCCTCATCCGCATCGTCCTCGTCCTCATCCTCATCTTCGTTAGATTCTTCAGCATCATCAACAGAAGTCAAATTTGTCTCTTGCTCATTTGTGATCTCCATGGCAACAACCTCAGACACAGGTTCCACAGGCTCCTCTGTTTTCGGGAAGTAGGATTCTTTCAGACCGAGTGAAATTCTCTCATTGGAAGTGTCCACCTGGAAATAAGCGCAAAAATTTCAATCAGACTTCAATACCAAACGCTTGACGAATGAATCCACAGCAGAGTCTACTCCTGAATGTTTCTTTGCAAGGGAAAACATTTGAACAGAATCAGCCACTCCGCAGTACTTTGATGAAGAATACATACCTTGACGACACGAGCACGTACTCGATCGCCAACTTTGTAATGTTTATCAATATCTTTCACGTAATGATCAGCAATCTCAGATACATGGCACATGCCCACCTGTTCCATGTAATCATCAACAATAAGAAAATTAACAAAGAATCTTCCATTGACTAAAAGGATGATTCTTCTTGTCATAGTCCTCCCAAAATCCTTTGCTTATCCACTCCGTATCATCCATGTAAATTTAACTAACCAATCAGTATATTAGTTACATTTACTGATTATTGATGAAGACTAAACTTACCACACTGCTCTGCTCAATAGTGACAAACATTCCAAACTTCTCAATTCGCTTGATGATACCAAAAACAACTTCACCCTCCTTAAAGTCTCCAAAACGACGGCCCAAAATATTGCTGGTAGGGGCCGCCTTCTTCTTTTCGTTGCGGCCCTTGAGGCTCATCTCCACTCTGCCTGAAACGGGCTCCACGCTCAAAATCCTATTTTCCATGTGACAGAAAACAGTATGATCAGTTGGTAACAGAATACGCCTAGCAAATTGGACGAAGCATCAATAATGCCCATTTTGTGGAGCGACAAACCCCGAAACAATACTTGCAGAAAAGTGTGTAATTGGTTGACTTACCTCCCTGTGACCAGCTTGCCAGGAGGGAAACTTTCAGCAGGTTCTTTGACAAAACTGTTTGATAAATTCGAAATGAGGACTCTTGCATCCATATTAGGTGCCAAACTGACAAAACATCCTTTACTGGTAGCGCTCTTAACGAATCCCTGCATGCCAGATAGAAATCAGAATAAGTTTCTTGCCATTCGCAATGCAGAAGGGTTCAACAGAAAGGTAAAACCATTCAGCAGAACAAGGAACTAATCAGATTCAAACAATGTCACGAATGCACATCCACTAAAAATATCATTAGATATAAGATGTGCTTGGGCAAAATTGTTCCAACCAAACAAGTCTTACCTGCACTTCGAGATCTTTTTTCAGATCGCTTATGCTCTCGATTTTTACAACATTAGAAGATCTGCAAAAAAATTTGAAAAACATTCACATAATCAGACGGAGATTTGGATATACTAATAGTTTGGCCCAAAGTAACACCAAGAAGGTTGCCAAGTTCTGTAACAGAAACTCATCACGTCGCATTTAATGAGATTCGAGAACTACTACTTAATTACTTCGAACCATTCGATCACATTGGTAAAAGGAATGTATCTAAGATTAAAATATTGCAAACCCAATGTCATGAAATCTATAATACAAGAGGTCAAACAAGCTTACCCAGCAATGTCTGCGCCGCCATCTGATCCACCCAGAGACTTCCGCAATGTGAGATCGATCTGAAGCTTGCCATTGGAGCTTTTACCGACTTCCAGAACAACACACCGCACAAACTGTCCTTCTTTAAATGCCGCCACAGGATCGTCCCCCCACAAATCACTGAGATGAGTCACATGAACTCTTCCAAATACAGCAGGTGCAATCTGTACGCTTAATCCTCCTACACCAGGGTTCACTCGTGCAACTCGACCACCCAAAATATCACCCTTCTGGAACCCAACGTCTTGCTTCTGATCCTTCTCAGCTTCTGCTGAGCCTTCGACTTCCTTAGGCGGGACGTGAACTTCCTTCTTTTCCTGATGTGGGAGAGCGTCCCTCAAAGTAAAATCCAAGGTCTGCTTCTCGTGGTCTATTGCTTTCACACGGCAGCTTACAGCACTACCGATCGGAAACCTTTTAGCAAACTTCCCCAAGTCTGAAGGGTCGGATGAGGAGTCTAGAACGAACAGACGACCTCGAAGATGCGGTGCAACGACGAGCCAAACCCAATCGTTTTTCACCTCTTGCACATAGGCTTTTACAACTTGGCCCGTACTTAAATCCTTGATGGAAGGCAAAGCCCCAGGCCGTGCTTTTCCCACCTCTGCCTCCGAAGTATCTGCATTCAAAACATGATACTTAGCTATTTTCCAAGAAACATACTACATCAGAACCACAATAATCTTCAGCTAGAAAATTGCTGAACCAGAAGATGAAGTGCTGCGTTGACAGTTGGAACTGTGGCAATCCAGGAAATCCATGCAAACGCAAGCACCATCAGACTGAAGGAGAAGGTACTGGAGGAGGAAAAAAGAAAACCTGAGAGTTGAGACGGTCGCAATGACAGTTCCAAAACGTAAGTATGCTCTGAGCTGCCGGGAGTCTTCACCACACGTACTTTCTGCAATACTCTGCCCTTCACCTTTTGGCCTATTTCGAAATGACTAAGAGGGTTTTCATCTTCATTTTGATCCATGATCTGATGGAAACAGCAGAGACGTTTTAGTGACCTTTCAAAATGATGCTAAGATTAACACATTAAATTAGTACAATCGAGGAAGGAGAATACTCAGATCATTAAGAGCTTTTTTCTTTGTCGCAATAGCCATGAGAAATCACCACGTCAGTAGGAATACCTCAGTAATGTGAACACGACCCTCCATTGTGGTGCCTACTCGAACTATTAATTGGAGCTTCTCAACAGCCACCACCTGATCCACGATATGACAAAAAGAAAAAGTTATTCCTAAATACCATCAGTGACAGAAAATGCAGAAAGGTTGGCATGGAGGCAACGCATGCGTGAGTTGCCGAATTTCGATCCATTTTTGTAAACGTACCTCAGCATCAATAATAATACCAATCTCTTTGTCTTTCTTGGACTCCTTGCGAGATTTCTTTGCACTACGGGACGTGGCTTGCACAGCATCGTCGGATTTGTTCAACAAGAGTAACAGTCTCTGCCCACTAGCTTTATCTCCCAAATCCTTCACTGTCGCTACCACCCTGTTTTCAAATATACGGATTGGTTTTAAACGACTACAGGAAAAAAACCTCTACAAGTAGAATTATAGATTCTGTAAATCTATGGCTGGAAGGACAGGAATAAGCCATTAAGTACAGCTCACCTCTGTCCTGGTTTGTAGTTCTGATGAGAATCTTGTTGTTGAGAATTATAATCACCAGCAGCTGCAAACCCTATGGCATTGCCTTGTTCGGGAAGGGACAACACCTGAAAACAGAAAGAATATAGTGGATTAGGAGAACCGAATGCAAATCTTTCTGAGACACCAAGAACAAATATATTCATTGTAGTCTCCTTACCAGATAGGTGTCTTTCACAAGTTCAACCACAGCCGCCACCTTCTGGTGAAGCTCTAAAGTCGTTGCTGGATTCGGCCTCTGTTCATAAAGTCAACGAAGGGTCAGACAGAATGAATATTACACATCCGGATACGCTCAGATTCTTAACTCCTACATTGCGATCAAATAACACAAACATTTCATATTAAGGAGGTTAAAAAACATATGGACTAATACCAATGTAAATATATAGTCTCCAAAGTAGACCAGGGAATTGGATGGTTAGGCAAAATAGTTACAAACTGCAGAGTGGCTATTCTTATCAAAGTAATATGAGTATTTCTACACAATGCAACAGCAATGATCGGAACCTTGGAATTAGTATCATTCAGATGTTTTATTCCAATATGAGTTCACTAACCTGGTACTGAGTATTTCCCTTCTAATTATGAACTAAAAAGGGAATCTTCATATTCAGGAATTCTCAGAACAAAAGTACTTAAAGTGTAGCATGGTTCTGACATTAGAAGAGAACATACACAGTTCACAAAGGGTTGATACATGGGCAACTACATCCTCACATTCATCGACAAGCTAGTGCAAATCGTGATCCATGAAGGCCACGAATGACTCCCAACTGTCTGTAAGAATTAAAAAGGAGTAGCTAGCCATCAGCCAAAATTTTCATTGTGTTGCGTCATACGAGGTGCACAAACACAATCAACATGAATATGTCCTCAGGTGGAAATTCACAGTTCTCTTGATTGAAAGATGTATCATTTGGATATCCTCAAGTTGATAAAATGCAACAAGAAGGCAGACTCCGATGAATAACATGTAACAACGAAAAAAAACGATTGTTCATCTCATTCGACTGCATGATTACTCTCAGGGATAGCATATATCAATGAATCACAAGTGCAGCTCTTTATCATAAAGAAGAAACTCTGTACATGCAAAGGGAGGGAAGGAAAAATAAATTCAGCACAAGGTAATGCCCAAACCTTTTTGTTCTTCTCCTTCTTACTCTTGGTTACTTCTGGTTTGCTGACTTGGACCAACTCAGGCCTAAGCGTAAGATCCACAATCCCGTCCGCTTTTACAACATCGAGCACTCTTGCTTGAACAGGCTTGCCCACTTCAACAGGATCACCCACTGTTCACATAAAAGATAAAAAGTTATTCACATCTCAAAGCCCGAAGGTAGAGTAAGCGAAACAAAAAAGTAGGACCATAACCAAAACTTTGTATCTAGCAACGTACGATGAAAATCAATGTCAGGCCAACCACGGTTTCATACCTTGGTAATGTGTGACAAAGCCAACGATATCATTATGGCTCGGAATTTTAATAATGACCCCATAATCCTTAATTTCCTGTACTTCTCCGGCTGTACATGTTCCGATAGCCAAGCTCTTCGTCCATTCTAAATTGGAAGCTCCACTTGAGTCCACTATCTGAAGATACAAGAAAATTAATGTAGCGTCAAAATTAGCTTAAGAGAAAATAACCGATACATTACATATTCAAAGACATTCATCACTTCACATCTAATGATTACTATTCGAGCCGCAGACGCTGACAAACAACACACCGAGAGTACGCGAAGGATTAGGGGGGGAAAGGGATGTTCCATTTAAATTACCTTCTCCTCTTCCAAAAAGTAGCCATGGATGAGAGAGGCGTCTGTTGAGAAGCAAACTGATTGCTTCAAACAAAGACTGAACTTTCCAGTATCGTGATGTACCTGAACATAAAGCCTTCGTTAGCAGCGAGTGAAGGTCTAATTTCACGAGATGGTCACAAATGCTTATCTTATCCAGTACATAGCGCATTGATATGTTAACGCCTCCCAAGCGGGGGGATAGATTAATAAAACCAAAAGGGAACAACCCAAACTGAATAGATACTTTATAGAAATTGATGGAAAATTCAGTTCACCTCCACTACTTGTGCTCGGACAGATTGGCCAATCTTGAAATGGTGACTGGGATCACTAACAAACTCATCAGCCACCTGCCAGTCACGCAAGTACATTTAAGTCAACAATGAACACACACCCCTGGATTACCTTCAACTGTTCTACTAATCCAATTTCTGTTATTTATCCTGATCTTTTGCTGACAACATGAGACGCAAAATCCTCAGAACAAAACATGGAATACCTCGGGAATGCTCGCAAGCCCTGTTAGGCGCCCTAAGAAGCGGACAAAGCAACCTCTGTCTGTAATGTTTGCTATAAAACCCTGCAAAATAAACATATGGAACTCACGGTTAGCGGCATCTTTTGGCACTCAAAAAAGTAAAAGAAAATCATAGTTCGGAAAGTACAAGGTAAAGCAGTAGGAAAAAGGAGGGAGATGTCATACTGGAATCACAGACTGAGGCTGTAGTTGAGATATGTCTGATGGAAGAGACGAGGCCACCTGCAACATGGAATGCTTGGCTGAAACAATCAACTTCTGTTTATCTGTCACTTCTGAAGAGCCAAAAAGAGCACGGTCAGCAAAGATTACCACTGACCCGAATACTCATGGGCGGGAAAGAGTAACTTCCCGTTGCTAGCTCCAAGCATGAAGAGGCTAAGCTGAGGTGCAGGAAGGGGACTAAAATAAGCAGCAAAACATAGTTTACAACCATTTCCCCAGATCAAGACATGTCATAAACAAGACACCTAAAGACCACAGCAGAAGATAAATGAATTTCGTACCAAGGATGAGAAGCTGGTCAAACTGTACACCAACTTTCATGACAGCCTTCAGCTGGTCAATATGACCTGTCAGAACACAGAAGAGTAGTCAGTTTCTCATGGACAACTCCAAATAAATGCAAAACAACTTACTATCTCAGAACTCGAAAAGGATTTATAGTCTCTCCAGATACAATGAAGAAAATAAGGCATATCCAAATTTCATCCAATAAAAGAAAACGTATTAGAGATATCCAATGCGACACAGTCCGAATGCAGAGTTTGGTCCTACCCAGGTTGTCAGATAAGTGAGGAAACGTCAGGTATCCCTTGACTGATCCTTTCGCTGTAGCAATATCCACTATAACGACACTGTCACTAACATGGGCCACAGTACCAGCAACTATTTTTCCTGGTTTCACATCATCAGCTTCACCTTCTGAGGCATTGTCTCTGCACGATTAACAAAATGTGACATGAGCTCAGTGATATTAGTTTATACAAACAGAAAAAATCAAGAAATGCTCCAGACAATGGGTTCCGCCACAGAAGATGACTCCAACGAGAAATGAAGAAAACGCCATTCCAAAGCAGCGACAACATATATTTCGAAATTCTTAGCTCCTTGAAGAGGACTATGTGTGAGGATGAACCTTGGAGATGTGTTGAAGCTAAGGGAAAGGCGGCGAGCTGAAGGATCTGAGCGAAGAACTCGACACTTGACAACTTGGCCAACTTGGAAAACACTTTCTGCTTTCACTCCTGCCTCGATATTGAGCGCTGACCTGTAGCACAAGATGAAAGAACATTGCGGAATATTCAGTACGCTGTTTAATGAATGGAGATCCTAGTAGTGACCGTTTGATTGCACATTGGTGATGGACTTAATGCATGGAGCCTCTAGTATGATTACTAACTTGTCTGAACATAAAGTACGAAGAAAAAAGATGCAAAGAGTGGTTGAAAGACGCAGATCAAAAGAAGGCATGTACATCTATCGTGGGCTCAAGAACAACAGATGAAAGGGAAAAGACATACTTGTGAACCAATCCTTTAACATCGTTGTAGAAGGTCACGAAGCAGCCAATATCTTCGACGCCAGTGATGAATCCATGCGTTACCAGACCCTCCACAGCATCCTCGTAGCTTACTATAGGGCTTAATTTCGATGAAACCTAAGACAGGTAACCTTGAATCGTTAGATGCGTGATTTGAAGAAACAAAGAGGAGAACAAACCCCAAAAAACGATACACTGGTAGATGTCTAACCTGCTGACTTCATTTACTCCTAAAAACACACGCTAAACCTTGTCATATTGCTTAAACCACCTCCTCGGGTACTACCTTCAGCATATAACACACAGCTAAACTTCAACAAAAACCTAAGCGATTGCTTGATACTCACCATTGTCTTTTTATGAGTAAGAAGAATCTTCTTCGCTTCAGGGTCACAGGTCAGCACACGAAATTTCAATTTAGCGCCCACCTGTAATTCCCAACCACACGATTTTAACCCCCAAATAATGCTGACAGATGATGTTACTCGGAGTACTTGGTGGTAAAAGTCTTAAGAATCTCTAGAGATCTCTGATTCTATCAAATATATTTGATCTTTGCAAAGAGCTGCATTACCCTTCAGCAGTGAGAGAGTGAGCTCTGGAACTACTTTATTCAGATAAGAAAGATATAGATGATGAAGATCGTAACAATCCATTGCCCCAAAACACACATACTACCAGTACACAGGAAAGTATGTTAGAAACACTAACCTGAAACTTAGAACTCGGAGTAGAACGCTGAAACTCCGACATTTGCTGAAGCGGGCAAAGAGCCTTAACACCTTCCGCCAATTGTACGAGGGCTCCATACGGTTCAACAGATGCAATAGTACCAATGACATTCATAGATGGCTTCACATCTGCATGGCTTAATAAAAGTTGCTCCACCACAGATTCCTGTATATTACAAGGAAAATTCAGTAAGAAGCAATCACAATGTGCAATAACAAGGTACAGGAAATCACCAGCTAAAATATGATAAGCCATAATCCACCCACTGCCCATTCGAATGTGTGGACAGTTAAAGCATCATTCAGGCGCTAAGCAATGCCTATGCCGAAGAATCAGGGTCACACAGCCAATACATGAGGTTGGTAGGTAAAATAACCTTCATTGAAACTATAGCAAGAGCGTCCATAGCTCGATGACCTATGACACGGCCTCGCACTTTCTTGCCCACAGTGTATTTCTTTTCGAGCTTTGCAATGTGCTCATCTGAAACATTTGATATCTGTTCGAAGGTCCAAACACCAGTTGAACCATATAAGCATTCACAAGGAACAGAACAGTAATCAATGACAGATCTTAGCAACACGGCGCTACAAAGGCCACGATTCAGATAAAGAAATGTTTCACCGTATTTAAAAAGTTCCAAAGAAAGACACTAAAATATTGTGGAGAGATGCTAACATGGACATAGCCAGCTACTGAACTCTCTTTGGTTGGAAGCTCAAGAAGCATCCCCACTGTTGCGTCCACGCGACAAACAATTGCATCTTCAAAAACATTGCCAACATCCACTCCCTGCACGAAATGAACAAAAGTATATCATCGAGACCCATGGTTAATAACAGTGAAATGTGAACATTACCACAGCCAGCATAACAAAGCACAATCCTACCAAAATTAAATCACTCGAAACTAGTTAATAAAAAAGAGAAGGGTTCTAATCATCAAGAGAGTACCGTGGTCGGAGCAACATTGTTTATAAGCTGTGGATTTAGAGTTAACCCAACAGTCTTTGCAACAGGATCTATGTACAGAATTCGAGCTTTCAACTGCAAGGACACAAGAAACTCTTTAAAATCCTTCCCCAAACTTGGATCCTATCCCTTCATGGCATATCACTTACAATTCAGCGACGCAGTGAAGACCTTCTCGGAAGATACATGCCTTTACGACTAAAACTTAGACAAATTTCCAGACGATGTAAATGCAGTAAAACAAGTAGTATAGAACAGAAGAAGCCTACATGCGTTTATCCAATCATGATATTACAGATTCAGCATACAGAGTTACTCATCAAGATTGTTCTACATTACGTTGAAGCATAAGAAATGTGTATGCAGTTCTCACTCTTTGGTTTTCGCTGTATTTCTTATTCCAGTCGGCACCAGGTAGAGGATCCTCCAAATGAAAGATATCCACCTACACAAAGAGAGCCCGAAGTGATGAGTACCAAGTAAACGTGCATCAAAAAAGCAAGTCAAGGAGCAGGAGCAAAGGCAGAAAATGGAAGAGAAAGTTCGTATGAAAACTTACAGTCCCAGAGAAATAGGTCAAAAACGATAGCAACAGCCCATTCTTCAGAACTGCTCGTACTCGCGCATTTACCATGGCACCAGGAGTGAGCAGTTCTACCGTTAAGCCTACAAACTCCTTCAACTAAAAAAAAGAAAAAGTGAACGTTAAAAATCTTTCTAGGTGTCAAATCAATTATAACAGTCAAGCAACCAATCAGCCTGAAATAACCTAGTCATTACAAATTAGTCGCAAATGTCAAAACCAGGTACTGCGAGTAAATACCATGTTACTAGCGATCAAACCAGGGTTGGCCTTCAAACCAACTGCACCCCGTTTTTTTTCCACCGATATAACCACACCTTGCACAAGTTGCCCTTTACGTAGCTTAGAAGTCTCTTTTCCTGGTGCCACCACAAGATATTTCACAATATTAACGAATTTATTAAACAGGCGCAGGGATAGAGACTAGCAGAGGTGGAAAAATATGAAAAACATAGATTCTCAGAAGATAGGAAGCAAATAGAAGTGCTTCTACAACTCTCATCCGACAAAATGCTAGGTAGTTGATGCAAAGGGAAAGCTTTCACAGACTCAAATGTTGTTCCATGGCATTGAGCACGTACCATCCATGTAGTTGCTGTGTAACAAGAAACCCGATATGCCAGTAACTCCGAACGAAAGCAGATAACCATGGTCTTCGATACTGGTTACGACGGCAGACAGGGCCTATAAAATAAGAGAAAGAAAAACTCTATGAGGCCTGATACTGTAAAGCTCGTCAGAGAAATTGTAAATACCCGACCGCTTTGCCCAATACAAAGAACTGATGAGAGCCTCCAATTCCAACGAGATAAGAATCATTGCTCCAGAGATTCGGTACCACGTCAATCAGAAAACAGAATGATTCCGAATTCATAAGAGCGGCAGGCCAACACAAACTAGAATCCAAAAAAAAAAGTGCACTCGAAGAAGACTCTGTGCATTGGTCTTACCTGGCCTTCGTGCACAGCTTCAATTGACAATCCATCATAGAGATAGTTTAGTCTCAGAGACAGCTCAATACGACGGCCCTTCTTCTCATTTTTCCCTTCCTTCTCTGCTTTCCCATGGCCTTTCTTATCTTGGACGAGTTCAAGCTTCCGCACAGAGCAAGCTACTAGTTGTCCAAGACTAAACAGATCTGAAAGATGAGGGACTTCCTGCAATTGCACCCTTTTAACTTCAGAGCTGAAACTGTCCACTCCAAAAATAAGAGCGCAAACATAAGCACCAGCATCTGACAAATGCAACCACGGCAAACATCTCATTTCGAGCGACAAATTAGATGTACCTTATCTAAATCAGCCGGATCAGACTCGTTATTATCTGCCTTCTTCTTCTGTTTCTTCCTCTTGTTACTCTGGCCTTTTGTGCTGTCAAATACCTCAGATGCTTCCTCAGCTGAAACGAAACCCCTCAATCCTCCAGGCAGGCTGATGACCATATCCTTCTTATTAATCTCTGCGATCACTCCCCATAGTTTCATTCCGACGACGAGACTCTGCGAAGGAAGACATGAAGATTTAATAAAGCAGAGCAAGATATTCAATTTCACCAAAAAATTATCGATAATATAAATAATAATTCAATGAGAGTATTATTTCAGAAATCAACTCTTACTTTGTACCGCAAGAACTCTGCAGACTTCTGAAGCTTCCCAGACAAAATGCTGCCATGAAATCCATCGTCCTCCCCTGCTGCATCGCGCTTCTCTTTCTTGCCTTTCTTCCCGCTCTTCTTCCCCTTCTCCTTCTCGAACTCGGCATCCGCTTCTTCGCGGGCCTCACGAATTTCAGCGGGAGTCAACGTGCTTGCACCACCTGCAGTTCCAATTTCAAACTTCAATAAACGAAAAATCTCGAGTATGAATCCCAAGCTCCTAGTCACCAGAACAGCGCGCAGAAAACAGAACATAAAACGCTACCAGCGCCAACTTCACACAGAAAATCGATTCGAAACGGAACCTGAAACAACAAAGAACGAATGAATCCTAAAATCGAGATTAGCTCCAACAACTCATATCAATCCAAGACGTGAGCCTTTCACAAGTCTGGCACCTCGTGGAAAGTCTTCCTCGTCGCTCCGCTTCGCTACGGGCTTCGTCTCGGGCTCAGCCTTCGGTGCCGGCCGCTTCTTCCCCGCGCTCCCGGTGCCGTCCTCATTCTTCCGCTTCCCAGCCATTTTGAAACCTGAGGAGCTCCTCCGAAACAGCGAGTTATCGCAGATATAAGAAAGACTTGGTTGCGGTGCCAGGTTCCCAGCACAATCCTCAGCACGAGCACCGTGAGCCTGTGCTCGACCTGAAGACTGCCCACGCACAATGCCCAGGGTTTAGGGTTTAGGGTTTAAGCAGAGCAGAGAAATTTTGCACCTAAAGCCGTTTATATCTTCGTATACGCTACGATTGACCAACCGGAATCTATGAGAAAGTTTTTTTATGGGGTTTGGTGACAGTTTTGGGTTCAAAAGGGACGATAATCGTTGTGGTTGCTACTTCGTTCGTCGTTCCCGAAACGTTGGCAGGGGTTTAGGGTTTAAGGAGAGGCTCACCCAAAACCGTCAGTGTACCGAAAGCCGACCCCTGTCGCACTTGAGGGTCATTGTTAGGCACTCTATGTCGTATAATTAATTGAGTATTAAGATAGAATTTGCCAAAAGCAAATATTCTCAATTTTTTGGTTCTTACCATGTAAAAACTTAAAATTTAGAATTAATTTTCAAACTTTTTGCAAGTCATTTGTGGAATTATTTTTCCTGCCAAACTTGAGGCTTTAGTACAACAATATTGAAGAAGAAGATGATGGATTCATATAAATAGGGATATTTAAATATGTGGTCTGCTAGAAGCATCCACATATTGGATCATAAAAAACCATTTAAGGTAAGCCTCTCTAAAACCGACAAATTAAGTAATGAGCGTATATGGAGAGAGGAGATAATTATGCTATTATTTTTCAGTGATAGTCAATAGAATTACAAATCCAACCCAAGTGATTTCATATTTTTCCAATGAAAATTGAATAAGTTTTGAATTTTCAAATTGTAACCATGTTTAATAAGTGGCCAGCAATAGGTACCCCTACAACCAATGACCAAAAGTAAGGGTCTTGACTAATAGCAAACCTCTATTTGGAGCTGAGTTGGTGATAATGGGATGGAAGGGGGTTGGATATATCCCAATTTTATAGGCGTTGGCTATGGATTTTGGTTGGTTATGGAGGAGCTTACCTTATACCAAATTTCTTCTTAGTAGGCATTCATTTGTTTTTGAAAGATTATTGATCGAAATTGTCTTCTATTGCTGGGATCAACATATTTAGTTCATTTTCTTGCAATTTCAACAACTCAATCTATCCATGACATTATAGTCAAAGATTTTGTTGTACTGAAGGCACCAAGTCATGTTGATGTTGGAATTTCTAACAAGGTTGTCATACTTACTGAGAATCATGATTCTTTCATTCGTATCAATGGTTTGCGAGACAATCTTGCTTTTGTTAGAGATGTGTTGAAGCCTTGTCCTAGATTTGACAGCGTTCCGGATACTTTGATAAGAAAAGTTGTGGCGAATTCACATGGACATGTTTTGATTGAAGAAGTTGCAGCTTTATTTGAACATGTACTTGTAGATGCTACGGTGCTTGTGAAATATGCTACATTTCTTAATATTGTTAGAGTCCGTTGACATTGTAGTTTCCTTAATAGGAGATTGTCTTGTTTCGCAATAAAGATTTGATTAGATTAAATTACGTGTGGAAGTTGTTGTGTGCGATGTGGCAGGATGTAGCTACTCATGTAATTGAATATAGTGGAATTGATAGATAGTTGATGATATATTGGAGTTTTAATCAAGTATTGCACTTTGATTTTTATTGGGTTTGATCCCTTAAGGACCAAGTGTCAAAAATGGGATTTTTGTAAGTTTGGTCAACTTCCTATGGTGTCCCTGTAAAATGGATGTCTTCAACAATTTTATCAAAGGTGGGTGTTGTGTAGAGAGCTTCCTAGAAATATCAATAAAATTTAGTTTCGCTCATAAAAGAAGGTTATACCAAAAAAAATTAATGGAGAGGTCGGGCACCTTGGACAAGGTTTACACCCAATGGTGGCAAAGCGGTAAAGTGAGGGCAACCACGTTGGGCAGAATGAGTAGAAGGTGTTGGTCACTCAAAAAACAAGAACGGTGCAACCGTGAGGCTCTGTCTACAACAACAAGTATAGAAAGTTATTATTGATCTTTTACTATATATATTTGATGAAATAAGGTTATTTCTTATTTATTTACTTATTTATTTATATAGTTATGTTCATTATAAGAAACATATAGAAGATAAAGAAAGAAACATATAGAAGAAGAAAAAATTTAAACACATAGAAACATATAGAAAGAAACTTCAAAACTTAGAATATACATCTATTGCAATTGAAAGGGCATACACTCGATTTTCAGAGGTCGCTAGAGTAGGAGTTCCATGACAATAACGGTCATACACTAGGATAGAGGGCTAGTATTAAAAAAAACCAATGATCTACATATATATGTGTAAGCTTTTTTCTATTTTGATAATCTTAATACTAGATCAACTTCAGCACACAATTAGAAAAGCTCATTTCTAGTCGTTGCAAGGTTAATCACAAAACATCTCAAAATATATAATCCTAAAGAAGATAAAAGAAAATAATAAAAATTCAAGGGAGATGCAAGAATCGTAATGTTTGATGCATCATGTCCCCTAAATGGGCCGCGAATTGATCTTCAGATAATTCCTTCGGATGACCCAATAGCCAACGATTGTGATCCCAATTCACTGCACCTTCTTGTGGTCGTATTGGATCTCCAATGAGACCCCAAAGTTGATTGTGATTTGGTCCTTCGTATGTCGCTCCAAAGTAACGTATAGGTCAGTTGGCTTCACTCTTTCCTACCCACAAAAATTGGCCCAACACTCTAGCTTGGCCTTGAATGAGATCTCCAATGAAATGAACTTGATTAATTTAGGCTGCAGATGGTTATGGTCTATTTGGCACTCGCGTAAGTAGAGAAGGAAAGGTTGGAGGTCCAGGGCTAAGTGGGGCTCGACTTGGATGACCAAAATTCGGTGAAGTGTCTAGCCTTGGTCGTTGAGCAAGAGGTTCTAAAGTGAAGTTTGTTATAGGTTGTAGTATACGGTGTCTACTTTGAGGAGATGATGGTTGTGTGAGAGCTAAATCTCGATCAGGGAGATCTACAAAAGAGAATTCTTGTTCAGCTGGTGTATCTACGGATACTATCATGGGCTGAGACATTTCCTCTCTAGAGGATTGAGTGTTGACATTGATAGGATTGTCGGGACCTGATGAACGAAACCATATGGTGTTAGACATTGTGATACAATAGACGTACTAGAAGTTGGTTGCTAAGTAGGCATTTGAAACTATGGATGGAAGTGAGTTCCACAATCATCTTACTTATAATAATCTGCAAATATCGAGTAAGATATTTTAGCTATAAAAAATAATTTATCCACACGTGAATTTTTACATATGTCACTATATATATGAACCGCTTTAATGTTTGGAGCACAATATATGCTTTAAATGACTTTATTTGGATTCACAAAATGTTGTAAGCATTGATAGCGCCATTTTTTATGATGAGATGTCATTAAATAATATGTGAATATACATGTGTCATTACTTGTAAGGGTTGTTTCACTAAACAACATGTGAACTCACATGTGTCATTTTTTAAAACGCCGCCTTCATCAAACAACATGCAAGTTTACATGTGTTAATCTTTTAAAGCTCCGCTTTCAGTAATCAACATGCGAATTCACATGTGTCGTTTTTCATAAGCACCGCTAAATTGATTAACAACACATGAATTCACATTTATCATTTCTTTATCAAAATTGATTGTTGTTTTTTGAATTAACATGTGACATCTAGCAAATAATGTCAAAATTTGATTGGATATTTATTTTTAATCAAATGGATAATAGTCTCATCCTGATATTATGCTATAGTCATTCAATTCAATCAATACAAATCCTAATACTACGAGTTTGACAGTATATAATATAGTTAGTTAATTCACTATTTATACTTAATAATTTGAAGTAAATGACTTTACAGATGTGATTCAATCACAATCATTTACTTCAATTATAGTCATTCAATAGAAAAAATTAAAGAGTTAATCAGCCAATAATTTTCTTAAAGATATAAAAAACACAAAATCTTTATTTGTATTATATGTTGTAAAGATTATAAGTACTAAGTTTTAAAAGTTTAGATGACATAATTTTATGTCCTTGGGTATAATTTTAACATAACTAAACATTACTAAAAAATTCATGTAAAGAAGTATGATTGCGATTGTTTTATATATTTAGGAATTTTGTTATCTAACTTAAATGCACAAAATATGGGTTTGTGATAATCTAGCCAATAAGCATCTCTTACTCTATATTTTGAATCAATACCAAGAATGTTTGACCAAATGTGATCTATTAAAGAATTTTTTTGTTGTAGGTGTTTTTATGTGTTGAATCAATTCATGAGCATTCATAAAAGAGAATAGTTGCTCACATTCCTTTGGTTTGTGTCTATGGAAATATCAATATTGAAGTCACCAAGCATGAGGATAGGACATTCAATTGGTGCTAAATTTATAAGGGTAGTTAAAATATCAAAGAACCTAGAAATTTTTGTTGAATGAGAGCGATAAACATAATTTTTGTGATGATGAATATAGTATTTAAATTAAAAGCCGCAGCTATATATTCCGATCCATTACAAACCTTTGTATGATGGAACGCACAAACCATGTGATGTTTATATAACATAAGTGTGCCATGTTTATCATAAATATGAATGTATTTATATGTTGACATGTCAATGTAATTATTTATAACATTTTCAGAGTTTATTTTGGTTTCTTGAAAGCATAAGATATGAGATGATTGTATATTATGATTACTTTTATAATCAACATGATGTTTATGTAAAGAATTCACATTAAGGCTTTGAACAATTACATGTGATTTTCGTTTTAAATTCAATCTCGGAACCAATAAGCTCCACTTTGCCACTGTTGATAGTCTATCCATTTCTTTGACCACTAATTTATCTACCTGAAAATTAGAAGATACTAATGGACTAAGTAAATATAATTTCTCTTTGGTGCGTATATGTGACAATGCAGTATAAGCTAAACCATGTTTATGGACACCATTAGGATTGAAAGCAAGATCATCCAAAGAAAATCCTTGGAAGCAATGAATGGTGCGAGCTGCAGCTAATTGAATTGGAAATTGAATACGAGTTAACAAATGTGTTTGAGTTTTTTCAATTCTTATCTCTTTAGATATTGGTTCAATTGGAGTCCATATAGATTCAACATTTAGGTTGGAGTTTAAGTGTAAATTTGAGTGTCTAGCTACAACACCTACTTTACTATTGAAGAATTCTATCCATATGTAAGATTTATTGTTAAGAATGGTTGATGTTTTGAATCAACCATCAGCTCCATTAACAAGTCCATCCGAAATAAGGTAATTGTTACAAAGTTCAACCAATGGTCACGTTTAACTTTTATTAATGTATGTAAGCCACCTGTTTTATTTGGATCGTCTGGAATAACATAAATTGAGGGCAATGATTGATGTCGTATATCAATTGCTTTTAAATGGAATGTATGTCCTACAACATCATTGAATACTTTCATATTATGCAAAATTGTATGTTTGTTGGTGTAGAATAGATAAGGTATTTTTGAATTTTTTGGAATATTTTGCATGCACAACTTATTTGTAGTATCAATATATTGTACTGTATGAGTAGCTTTTCTAAACCTGTTTAATATGTCAATAAAAACTTGATCACTTTGACGCATGGTTTTTTGAAATTCATAGCATTTAATGTGGTCATGCCAAAAATTTGGAGCTAAGGCATTTAAACCATGGTTAAGCTGTTGAAAAATCCATTTATCACGTAGAGGTGGAGCTTGGTAACAATCTCTTGCGAATATGACATCCAAACCTCCAAAATATCTACCATGTACATGTTTAATTGAACGTAGTCTTTGGTCCATGGCGTCCAACATTCTAGCACCTACAAGAAAGATCTCATCTATCACAATAAATTGCAATTGTTCATATTGCTCTGACAATTTATCAAAAGTTCAGATGAATATTTTGCAAGATTTGAAAGTGATTGATTGATTGGAATGTGTAGAGCAAAATGTATAGTTGTACCACCAATATTGTATGCAACCTTTCCTGTGAATGCCATCAACAAAGCCTTTGTTTTCAAAGGATCTAAATGCAAATATGAGTTGTATAAGCGCAATAAACCTTGAATTATTGCATGAAGAATAAATGTTTTGCCAGTGCCTGCACCTCCTGTTAGGAATAGATATAAAGGTTCATTAGCATATACTCTCTTTCTATACATTATATCGTCATAGATAGCACGTTGCTCTTCATTCAAACAATGTAATGTTTTGAAACATTCTTCATCTTCCATTATTTCTAAGACATTGTTATTATCTTGTGTTACTGATTTGTACATCACGGAAGATTGCGGTTTTACAAAAAAAATTGTTGCTAAGTGATATCTTTCCAAATTTTTACTTATAGGTATAAAATCTTCATCTTCTGTAGATATATCATTCCATTGGATGCAAAATGATAACTAGTATCATCAAATGATAACTTGGATGCAAAATCTTGCAAATTTATCCATTCATCATTAAATCCATTTTTAGACAATGTTTGGATTTGAAAGTTAAATTTAAATTTCTTCTCTAAAATTTTGGAAGATTTCTCATCATAAGCTTCTTTCCAAGTACTTTTATTACCTTTTTGATCTTCTTCAGATGTATTGAATGGATAGTACAATAATAATTGTTCACGTGACCAATTATCAAAATCTTTATATCTATTATAATTAACAAACCTAATTATCGTAGACCTCCTTCGAGGAGTAACTTTACCTTTTATAATATTATATTTTTCCACAAATTCAGTTAATGATATGTCGTCCAAATAATTAGGTCTATTTTGATACTTATCAATTATAAATGAACACATAACATCTATAGATTCTTTATCCAACTTTAACAATTGTTCATGTGGTTTTAAATCAAATGCACGTTCTTGGTAAGGAGAGGTATTTATAAATGAAAAAGAACGAGAGCAATGATATGATGGTATTGATAAAATAAGATAGATAGCTAATTGAGTAGACATTTGTTGGGCATTTAAAAATGCGTTCCCAAGTTTTAAAATACGGAGATTTGCATCTGTATTATCAGAGCTACACTTTTGTAAAATTAATTTTAGTTCAATGGTTATGGACTTATCAACTTTGGTCATGTACGAAGTGCAATAAATTGCTGCAGCGTAGGGGTCTAAGATGTATTGAATATCTGTGTTGGCATACCACATTTTTGCAATTGTCTTATTGAATGAATTAGTTCGAATATTTTGAATGGTTCGTTTCAAAAATACTTGTGGTCTCTTCAATCAACTACGTAATGCCAAGATGTATTCTTCTTCAATTATTTTGAATCTAGTGATAAACTCTTCAAATATCATATTATTATTTATTTTTAAGATTTAAATACACAAATATTTCTTTGGCTTTATTTTTCAAAGTTAAAAGGTGTGAAGTATCTACATTATCCAAAGGTTCTAATATTCTTGTTTCCTTCATAGGAGGCAATGGGAAATGAAATCTACATATGGAGTTGCCTTTTTTTCTACAAGTACGACAATGTCTATGGGTTTGGGCATCAAGTAAAGCTTCCGGTAACAATGTTTTGTCAACAATAATGTATTTGTCTATAAATTTTCAATCTCTTTTGTAGAATTTTGTTTGTGTAGTGGTGCATTTTTTATCCAAATTAGTGCATGCTCGTGTTCACCTCCACGATGTTGGAATTCAGTAACAAAATAAAAATCTATAACCTCACCTAAAATTGAGGATTCTTTATGTAATAATTTACGAAATGCCTTTGTACGATGATTATAATATAAAGCACATGTCACAGGATCTGATCTTATTAACTCCGCAATGTGATTGGAATCTAAAGCATCAAAATTTGGCAAATTCAATCTTTCAGCGTTCAAATTGAGTAAAGCTTTCAACAAGGGTTTCCATAATCGCTCAGCACTAGTTAAGGTAATGAAAAAGGTTGGAGGACCTAATTGTCTAATCATTGCAAATAAATTTTTTCGTAGTCCTTCAACATAATTGGGGGGTGTATGTAATTTTTCCAAATCACAAAAACCTATATGAGAGTTTAAGATTTTATGTAGATTTGGTTCTTCAACGACTTGGTTTGCAGTCAAATTTCTACCACTAAGTTTACCTTTACGAATACGTATCCAACTAGAATGTCGAATTTTTTCAATACAAATTTTGATAGCTTTAAAAAATATATTTTGTATATTTGTAGCAAAATCATGATTTTTATGTAAGATTTCCCAACTTGCTATTTGATGATATAAAAATCTCTTAGTTTTGTCATTAGCACAAGGATGTCCATAGAATAAGGTTGGAAAATTTAATTCCTCGCTATGCTTGTCCTTAAATATTTCGATTGAAGAATATTCTTGGACAGGAGCAAGCAGGATTATATTTTCATCATCAGTTATTTTATTTGACTCTAAGAAATTATGAATTAATGTTTCACTTGGAGGATCTTCAACTTCTTCTTCAAATCCATCTTCATTTGAATTTTGCTCATAGTTAATTGTGTCATTTGTATTTAAGCTAGATTGCATATATAATGCAAATAGGCTTTTCCATTGTGGCCGAATGTTAAAATTAATTTCTTTATAAAGCGAAATTTCAATTAAAGCTTTTAAAGCAACCATTATCATATTTGGCCTAATATTTCCAGACATATAAGGAGATTTATATTCTAATCGTCTTTTCAATAAAATTCCAATTGTTGTACCATCTTCTGGAAGCCGAGGAAGAAGCAATTGCGTTTGGTCTATATTTGCTGGTACATTTATGATACTTCCATGTAATTTGTATTGGCCATAATTATATCATTTATGAATTTGTTCAAATGCAAGTCGAGGAGAAATCAATCTTTCTTCCAACATGGTTAGTTTTTTAACATAATCTATTATATAATTTCTCCTCAAGTTATTTGGAACCTGATAAGATGACTCCTTGCCCGATTTTAAAAATTTCAAACAAAATTTACATAGATATTTTTTTCATTATCCAACAAATCAGAGTTACAATCATATATATTATTAGTATTTTTAAATGAATTTTCATCTATTACTTTTGACATTGATTGAAAATTAAGTCTTTCACAACATTGACATGGATAAGTTGGAGTGTCTACCAAAGTATTTAGATACAATGATATTTGTTTACTTTGCTTTGATTTTGAAGTTTTTTTATTTATAATCATATGATGAGGGCCCTTTATTAATTTAGAAGATAAGGTTTTCATACGTTTAACAATTTGAATTGTGCTTTTTGGAATTGCAGGGTGTTGCTTTATAAAATCATTAGCTTTATTTAATAGTGTTGAATTGTTATTTGATTTTAGTAAAGAAATAATTGATTCATCAAATTCATTCCATTTGGTATAAACACGCAATTAAGCAATTATGCACTTAGCCAAGTGCACTGATTGCTGGTAGAAAGCCGCAAGTTATTTGCTCATAATTTTTAAAAAATCAAAATTTGGCAAAAGTTTAGTATGTTTTTTGTCACAAAATTTTGGTGTTTGTCGTGTCAAACATTGGCATCTTCATGTTCATATCAGTAATATATTTTTTACATTCGCTACCTTTTTTTAGAAAATATATGATTTCTAATCTAGTTTGCAAATCCTGCTACAAAATTATAATCATGTGCCCAAAGAGATTATAAATGTGTTTTGAGTTATTATAGGATTTTAGAGTACTGCACTGCAAATACAATGTGTAAGAGATACAAAAATATATATGCAATTTCGTAAGACAGTGTAAAGTACCTCACTGTATTTTATAATGCAAAAACATACATAGTCAAGCAATTCCACACTATTGCTGAGGGATTCTAAAACCAAACATATCATATCGACCACCCAATATATAAATATATACCACCCACCGAACGATAGACACATCTCAAACTGCATTATACTAACGTATTTGCCATCTAAATTGCGTGCATGCTCTACTATAGTATAAAGCTCCAGGGCTCAGAGCTCATCTTCTGGCGCAACGACTCCCTCCACGTGTCCAATGGCGCTACCTACCACATCCTGCACTAGACGATCTTGATCCTATACTGGACGATCTTCCACATCTTCGATACCAATGGACGCACACTCAACATATCGGTAATTGCCAGGAACACCCTCCCGCGTATGCCTTACGCTATCATCATTGTAGAAAAAGCCATCCTCTGTATTGAACTCATTGCACAATTTTTTTGAATATACTACACCCCTTGCCTACCTCTAAAAAATTTTGCACTACACAAGATCTAAATCCAATACCATCATGTTAAGTATGTTGTTAGTTCTTTGGTGAAAGAGCATATCAATCCAAGTCAATTATTTTCACACATTGTCACAAATTTTCGGCCAAGGTACCAAAAAATCTTCTACCTTTCCACACAAAACTTTGAGATCTTCGTATGATTCACTTTTGATTTTTCCTACGGCATTATGTCATGTCAACTTTCTTATTGACCATTTGGATTCTCATTTCAAACAATATCAAGTTCCCAAAAAAATCCAAATTTTTTTTGAACCTCCACTCATTGCACAATTTTTTTGAATATGCTACACTCCTTGTCTACCTCTAAAAATTGGTGGATAAGGAACTAAGAGCAAGCCCAGTCTTTCCTCGTCAAGTGCTTCCGGCAACGGGGATTGACGGGGTCACTGTGGGAGGCGGGAGGGGAATGCCGGGACCCTGCCCCAGTTGACGCCCTGAAAGGGCTCCCGATATGGGCTTACTAGTGCCCCCGTGGAGCTCCCGGAGCCATCGTGGCAGTTCAGCAGGACATTAAAAAAATGAGTTCCATAAGGGGAGGTTTTCAAGAAGATGCTAACTAATTGCCTTCACAAAACAAGATTGTCCATCACTTTCTCATAACAAATCCAAAAGAATGAATCAAAGCTTCACACATAGACAAAAATTATAACTTATGAGAAAAAAATACAAAAAAACTCAATTTTTTGTGGATCTTTGAATGACCTATGTGACATGGAAAATGAATGAATTTGAACATTTTATAAGGCTTTCATGCAAATACAAAGTACAAAATCTGTACACTTTAGTACATTTATAAGAAATATATTAAAAGTCACCATCATATTCAGAAGTTATGGAGGACCAATAATCTTTAGAAAATGTAAGAGCTTGTCCTTCTATTTTCTGATTGACTAACCTAGTGCAAATTCCTTTCTTGTTAACTAGTGCTACACCTAATTTAAAATTTGAATGTTGCTCTATACCTGCTAAATTAAATTGTAAGGTTCCATGAATTAAATTTTCTGATCTTATAAAAAGCCTTGGCCTATTGGATGTAGAAAACTTATACCACATTTGGTGAACAATAAAATCACCTCCTTTAATGTCACCATGATGAAACCATGTAATAATTGATGCTCCTTTATCCATTGAATCAATATGAGGTTTGGTTTTTGAATTTTTTGATATGTGCATGGAATGCACATTTGTTAAATGGTCCTCTTGTCCAATAGCAATACACTTTAGCTCCACAAATTGATCTTCAAAAAATTGATTGATGGAACTGCCAAATTTTTCCATATGCCTCCATATGTTACTTGCAATCAAATCACCTAAGGCCTTCCAAGAATATTCTTTTGCATGTGATTCTTTTGATAGATGATATTGAACCACATTACCACGTACATTAGGGCCTCCATGAGAACCATATCCATGAGTGATTGACAAGTAGTTTCCTCTATTTTCATCTTTCCCACTTTTTCCTCTGTATGGACAATTTTCATAGTAAGTATTTAATTCTATCAAAGTACTTTTATAAATTGGTTTTTGTAATAAGTGAGGTATGTAAAGTAAAGAAATATAATCATTAGTCAAATGATTATGATGAAAGATTTTATCCTTTATGATCAATGCTCCATCTAAAACTAATAAAGACTCATCTCTTGTACTTATTATTTTTTCTTCTGAATAACTCTGCTCCCAAGTATCTTTATATTTTGAATGTATCCAAAAAGGATCTTCTAATTCATATTGATTTTGCTTACCTTTTTTTCTCTTTTTGTTTTGTCCTGTACTATCAATCATTTTACATTTTGTAGATAATGTAGTAAAACATATGAACATCAATTACTTTATTAATTCCAAAGTGTTGCAATATTTCACTTGCAACATTATTATCTTCTATTTTACATTTAATAACATATTGCTCACTTTGTTTTTCATTTATGATGTATTGAAAAAATTTCTCAACAATCCTATGAAATTCTTCTATGTCTTTAATGGGCACCACATCACAAATACACAAGTTCATCTCTCTCCTACAAAATATTTCTACTTCAAAATTATTAGGTACTTTACATTTTTTGCATGTAATTTGACTGTTTGTAAATTCTCTTAGACAAGATTCACAAATTTTATGACAATGGCTTCTGTAATAATTTTTATGTGGGGTTGGAGATTGATGTTCTTTAGGTTTTAGTGCAAATATATTTTTAAAATATGGAAGTTGTAAGGTAAATGTGCATGGTACCACAAACATTTTTGAAAATGACTCTCTTCTCTTATGATTACCAAATACACAACCCTTAGCCATTTCCCCTCCATAGTTAAGTTCCAAAATATTTGTCTTCAATATAAATCACACTTTTGACTTCAACCCCATAACTTTTTGCAATTGGAGATTCCATTATAAAAAACAACCGAGATTATAAAATTAATAATATTGTGTATTTGACATCCAACTATAGAAGTGAAATAATTATAATTAAACAATGTTTTTTCTTTCACCTATCAAAAACCACTTAAAATAAAAGTACTATCTCTTTGTATATTTAAAAGAAGCATCAACTAACAAGAATAACAATACTACTTCATTTTAATCTTTATATACACTTCAGATGAACATAAAAAGTGAAAGAATGTGTTGGGATAGGCTTCAAGTAAAGTAACAGATTAAAAAATAAAAATAAATTTTTTATTTTTGTCATTTAATTTTAACCAAATTAAAAAAGCAAAGTGTATTGAGGTGTATTTGAGGTGTGCTTGAGGTGTTCTTGAAGTACACCTCAAGCACACTTCAACATGCTTTTATTTTTTTCATTGGATTTCAACCAAAAGTTTATAAAAAAAAGTAAAAGCGTGTTGAGGTGTGCTTGAGGTGTACCTCAAGCACACCTCAACACGCTTTTACTTTTCTCATTGAATTTCAACCAAAAGTAAAACTCCTACACAAGCACGTCTCCTCCTCTGCAGAAAAATTCTTCCCCTTCCTTCTCCTTCCCACCTCCACACTTGCCATGGTGGCGTTGACTGAGTTTGCAGGGAGGAAAATGTCTTCCTCCAAAGCTGCAATTTTTGCCGAGACCGGGAGGTGGATGGCGAGACGCGGCAGGGTGGAGTGAGGAGTGCGGAACCGATTGGGGTGCGGCTAAACCGCCGGGCCCGCCAAGCGCTGTTGGCGGGAGCCGTTGGCGTGGCGACTGGGCTTGCTCTGACAGCGTGCTTAACATTATGGTAATTAATTGAGACCTTTTATGTCTACTTCAAACATTATAATCTTTTCAATCCGTGCGGTCAAACTTTATGAAATTTTGTGAGTGTATTACTTACTAAGTCATTATTGAGATCCTACGGTTAAAACTACAAAAAAAACTTCATTTATTCTTCCTTGCTATTTGCACAAAAACAAGCATTTTTAACGATTTTTGGTTGAGATATTCTCAACATAACTTATGGACCAACATACTCTGGGTATCAATAACAAGTGTATCACCAGTAGGGTATGATTTCCTGGATACCACTACCCGGTCATCAATCAAGGTATCATGTAGGATATCGACTTAGGGTTTCGGATTAGGGTTTTTGAATTGCGGGTATTAATACTGGATATCAATCCACGCTTATCCTACGAGGGGTGTGTGCGCGCACATCCTAGGAAGTAGTTGTGAGGGAGGCTGTGAGGGAGGCTGTGAGGGAGGACAATGGAGGGGAGTTGAGAAGGAGGGGACGGACGTTGTGGTTGGCTAGGTTTTGGGAGAGTTGGGTTTGGGAGAGGGGTTTGAGAGAGCTGGATTCAGGATAGTAGTTTCACCGCGTGTGAGCGGCCTGAGGTCGACGCAGGGAGACGATTCGGGATCGCGTAGGGAGACGGCAGTCCGCGAGGTCTGTGACAATGGAGGGGAGTCCGCGAGGTCCGCGACGGCAGTCTACGAGGTCACAATGCCGACAATGGAGGGAAGACGGTGTCCGAGAGGGGATAGGGTAGGGAGACGGTAGTCTGCGTCGGTGTCGTGGCCGCGAGTTCTGTGACCGACTGCGCCGGCACAGACGTAGTCTGCGCCCGTGTCTCTGACCGCGAGATCTGTGACATCCGCCCGTGTCTGTGACCGTGAGATCTGTGCTGACTTTTGCCGACTGCGCCGACCTGTGCCTATGATCTTGTGTCGACGCGCGTTGACACCGGTGTGATTGTTGACTGCGCTGACCTATGTCGAGATCCTACGCCGACTGTGTCTGCAGGATTGCTGATCTGCCGGCTAGCGCCGACCTCCTCGTCTGCACCGACCTTCGTCCTTCTCTTTGCGCTGACCTCCGAGCTTGACCCGAGCGCTCGCACTGACCTCCATCCTTCGCCTTGTTGCAGGAAGTATCCTCGAGCGCAGGTAGTATCCTCGAGCCTTCTCCCCAGCTTCGCAACTTCTCCTTGTCCATAGAGATTCCTTCTCGCGCTGAAGTGCCCGCGCTACTCCTATCTCGCGCGATTCCAAACAGTGTCCGCGCTTCTTTTCTCGTGCGAGTTCAAACAACTTTGGTGCACGATGATGCGTCGGGAAGGGGAGGTGGGCATTGGAGTTCAAGGTTTTGGGTTGATAAGGGGGTTTCGGAGAGGGTTGTGAGGATTAAATCTAACGTTTTGGGGAAGAGAAATGGTGCTTGTGTATATGAAGGATGTTATGGAGGATGTTTTCGGAGATGAAGAATGGACGAGCAGTTGGAGGGTGTGCGCGCGCACACCTCTGGTCTGCGAACTTCACGGGATCGACTAGGACTCTATGGGAATGCAGACACTAGGGTTTGACTTTTTAGAGTTAGGGTTATTGGATGTGGCGGCTAGGATTTGAGTTGTTGGTTGCGGCGGCTAGGGTTTGGTGTTGGTTGTGGTGGCGAGGGTTTGAGTTGAGTTAGGTTGGCGGGTTTTTCTATATGGCTGCTAGGGTTTAGCTTAGTGGGCTGTTGTGTATAGCTACAGTGACAGATTTATTGTCACACTATGGGCTACCGCACTATTTCTGTTCTGAGTGGTTTCAAAGCCAACATTCAGTACTATGCTACGGGCTGCACTCAATCGTTTATGGCTTCTATCATGTGTAAATACTGAACTTCTAATGAATTTGAAATTTTGGAAATATTGAAGTTGGTGTTTTATTCGTGTGATCAATGATTGATACTCCGTCACCTCATTCTATCGTGCTGACCTATACTTTGAGTTTCCTAGTTTTGATTCTGCAATGAAACAGAGTTAGAGAAGCTTACCAAGCTCACGTGATTTGCCTCGAAGCTCCACTTGCCTCCTTCAATCTACACACCACACACAAAGCTATGTAATTAGCAAATGAACTAACAAAGACACTTGGTTTTGATGTTGTGATTCCAGGAGAGCTCACCTTTGAAAGTAGGAAGAAAAGTGACCATTTAGGTTTGTATGGAAACCTTATATGCACGTTGAAACCTTGTGCCTCAAGTTGAATAGTGCAATTTTTACTTTTGGACTTTCGAAATTTTACTTTGTTTTCCATTTGTTTAAATTTTTTACATATTATATTAAATTATTGTGCTATATATAATATAAAGATACTTGGGAGTTTTTGTCACATAGTTTCAACAAAGTACCATATAAATTTTATGCAGGTTCCGCAAGTAGGAAAGAGTTGAAGAGCATGTCTACCAACAGTAGGGGAATGGTGATTTAATGTTAAGCGCCATCAAATACCGGTGCTTGTACCGCAAATACCTGCAATGTATTTGCGTGAGAAATTACTTTTCATTCATTTTTGAAATTGATTCCCGATCGATCTTCTGTTTTGTATTGTTGTTAGAATGACCTACATTTGGAATTACAAATCCTTCCTTGTATTAGCGGTTGTAACAAGTTTCAATGGTATTAATAATAACAAGTAATATTATTTCCTCTCATATTTTTAAATTACATTTGTTGTCTCTACTGAAAATTTCTACATGAACCCAACTCAATCATTTGCCCACATGATCACGCATTGTAAGACAAGGAACCCAAAAAACTTTTTCTTTTCCACATAAAACTTACAGATCTTTATATTATTTTCATTTTATAATGTGGTGTAAACCTTCTCTTTCACCATTATACATACGGATTCTCATTCTAAGACATGGTTACGTCACAAAAAAATAAAGCGCAACTTGGTAAATTTTGAATCTCTACTCCTACAATTGTTTTGAATATGCTACACCCCTTGTGTACCTCTAAAAATTCGTGTACAAGAATATAACATCATCATTAATATTATGGTAATGAACTTAAACATTTTGTAGTGCAAAGACTCAACACTGAGTATAGTCAAAGAAAATTTCCCTCAACCTAGGAAAGAAAATTAATCGTGTAGTCTACTTCAAACACTAATCTTTCAATTCGTGCGTTCAACCTCTTTGAAATTTTGTAAGGACGTTACTTAACAAGTTTAAATTAAAGTCGTACGCTCAGACGTATCCATAAAAACTTTTTGTTTCCCACTTTACTCATGCCACTAGAATGAGCGGTTTTGAAGAGATTTTGTTGTGAAAATGCATGTCCTTTAGGGATTAACCCCTAAGAGCCCAAGTGTATGTGGGCGGTACGTTTTAGATTTTGGGCAGGTTACTAAAACTCGAAATTAAATCTTTAAAAAATAAAATTCTTATACTAGATTGTCCTTGATAAGAACTCCATGGAGATATAGTCATAATTTGATTTTTGGATTTATGGTGTGAAAGTTAGTACCACTCAAAGTTAGAAATGGGGACTCTGAGGAGCTCCAAATTTTTGCTAAAAGTCTCTATTGACATTGAGATTTTCCATACAAGTAGATAATATTACTTTCTTTGAAGATGCAAAAAAAATGTTGTCTGTAGTGTAAAAAAATATTTTAATTGAAGTCAAACATTTTTACACATTTCGGGCAAGCGGGGAAAAAAACTTATTCTTTTCTACATAAAACCTAGAGATCTTTATATTTTTCACCTTATATTTTTTCAACAAGAATATGTGGCATAAAACTTCTTATTGACCGTTTGGATTATCATTCTAAAACATATTAAATTCTCAAAAGAATAAATTGTGAATTGATAATTTTTGAACATCCACTCCTTGCACACTTGTTTTGAATATGCTACACTCCTTCTCTACCTCTGAAAATTGGTGTATTGGGAACTAATATGCAAATTACATGGATTCATTCTGGGAGCCATCTGGGGAGAGCCATAGTTGGGTAGAGAAAGATGCATGCATTTTTTCATGGATAGACACACCGGAAAGAACCATGTCCAAGGCCAGTGGGTGGAGAAAGCGCAATGTATTTGGAGTGTAGGTTGAAAGCAAGATTCGCATTCTTCAATCAGCAAAGGCTCACATACTACAATATATTGCAATGCAAACCGAAACTATCAATGACGACCGTTTGCAAGCAGCCCTAAATTCTATAGAGTAGATAGTGTGCCTTTATGAGAGTATATTAGTTGTGTATGGTAATTGCTATATAGTGTATGTGTAAGAGTAGTATATTCTAAGGGTGATGTAAGACATTATGTCATTAATCCTATAAAGTGAAGGTGTTTTTACTATTGGTGCTAAGTCCATCTGTAAAAGCATCTATATTTAGTTTCCACTATTGTATGCATTATGTACTACGTAGAATATCTTTTAATCAACTGCCAACCCTTGTATAAAGTATGTTTTTTTGTGATTACGCCTGTTTGTATACTACAATCCTTCAAATCTATCTTTGAAATATTGTGAAACTATATTAAATACACATTTAACTAATATTAACGAGGGGCCACCAAAAATTAGTTGTAAATGCCAAAACATCGCTTCCAATATTAACAACCATGATTGTACGTAATATTGTTGCAGAAGCTCAATTTTTTTTCTTTTGGAAAACTTTTTTTTTTTTTGATTTTTTTTTTTTTGCAATTTTTCCACTTTTGTTCGCAATGGCGGCCGTTGTACTCAAGTGCACTTTTAAATGGCCAAGTGCATAATTGCTTAATTGCATGTTTATAAGGTTGTTTTTTATTTGAAGGTAAGTTCGTAGCTAAGATTTCCTCACTAAAAGTTGAATCGTTTTTTTTTATATTTTTCAGAATTGTCTTTCATTGGCTTTTGTAGAAAATTTTCACTCTTTAATTTCCCTAATTTGATTTTTTTAATAGGCCAAACTACTTCTACAGTTAAACCAAGTTCGTTATTTTTTTATAAGAATTTTGATGCAACATCTGACAAATTAGATGTGTCTTGCATCAAAAAATTGTGCACTTGATTATGTTTCGTTGTCCAAAACATTATTTTCTTTCTTAATTGGATGATTAGGCATCATTTTATAGATCAATTTGTTTGGAATCAGACAATGTTTAGATTGCTTTTTATTTTTATAATTGTCACTCATACAACAAGTTTTGGACGAGCTTTTATTAGTGCGAGAACCTTTTAGCATTGTATGATAATCATTTGATGATTTTAAATTTCAGCAATTAATTTCGGCTTTTTCAGATTCAAAATTGATAATTTCTTTAGAAGAATGTGATTCCAAATCGATACATTGAAGATTTTCTTCTGCATAAGTGTTGTTACAACGAATATATTCTAGCAACAATATGGGCATGTTGTTGTTTATCCTCTCAATTGGTTCATAATGGCTAGAACCAAAAGCTAGATATAAACCATCTTGGTTAAATTCATGTCATGAAATGAAGATTATTTTCCCATTCTCATTGTTCCAAATAGATATTGGCCTTTGTAAATAATCAGATATCCATTTTATTGCTGTAAAATCTCCCCATAGACCCCCTACACTAGCACTTACTGACCATTATTGAATATATTGAGATTCATTATATACTCTATGATGTAAATCATGCATCCATTCTGGATTTAGTTCCATTTCTGTTGTTTCAATGGCTTTTGGAGTGTTAATTGAAAGACAAAATGAAAGATGATGCATGGAATTTAACCTTAGTGAAGCTGATGATATTTCATAATTTAAAAGGTAACATATTGAATCAAATAAATAATCACCAACAATATATGGATAAGACATTTTACGGCATAAATTGCACTCAATTAAAGCGATGTCAATTGGAGCCATTTGAAAAATAAATACAACAAAATACAAATTCAATACAGAAAATCATACAAAATAATAAAATCAAAAACCAAAATTGGAGCCTTATAATTTGAAATTTCAATAGAAATTCAATTCATAAATTACAATTATTAACTTTAGATTTATAACCTGAAAAGTAGGAAAAATTTTAGAATCAAGGATTTTCCAAATCACAATTTTTTTGAAATTTCACATTTAATAACTCAGTTTTAATAAATCATTAATTTTTAAAATCGCAAAATCTTAAAACTTCTAGATCATATCTTCATAGATTTAAAAACTCAAATTTAAAAGCTAGCAATTGAAAAGTCTTAAGACTTAATAAGACACATTTTATTTTGCGTTTAATTAGTTGCAGATTAAAGAAACTCCAAAATTTGATATTTCAAAATTGGTAGACTAGGAAATTTCAAATTAAAACCTCAATACTTAAGAGATCAAAGACTTGAAAATTTAAAATTTAAAACTTTAAATTTAGAGATTTAGAGATTGAAAAAGCCAAATGTGAGAAATTTGCAATTTTAAAAATCATGAAATTAAAATACATAGAATTTGAATATTCAGCTTTTAAGTAGTAACAAATATAAAATCTCGGCATGTAAAAGTCCGTAGATTTAGAAAATCAAAATTCTAATGATTTGAAGATAATATAAATAAGTAATTTCAAACAAAATAGATTGAAAAATTGCAAATTTTATTTCTCAAAATTAAAAAATAACCGAAATATAATAGTTAGAAATTCATCAAATTGAAATTCAATTCGTCGGTTTTGAAACTAGAAATTTAAAAACTCAAAATCATAAAATCTTGAAATTGGAAATTAAAAAATTAGAAACTTGAAGATTTGTAAATTTGTAAATCATTGAGGCAAGCCCCTTTTCTATTTTTTTATTTTTTAAAATATTACATGGAAATCAACAAAAATTATGAAACCTTTCTACTCTTTCTTGCTAAAGTACTAGCTGGTGAATCATCTACACTATCTACTTTCCTCTTGTAATTTTACTATCGATCATTTATATTTACATTTTTATCTTATATACTAGCAGTAGTAATTCCGGTAGTTACATTTGCAATATCCTCACTTGAATTATTTTCAATACTACTACTATGCTACAACTCGGTGTTGCTTTAATATTGACCTCCATGTCTTCTTCAAATCCATTTAAAACATCCCTTGGTGTTTACATTAAAAGTTCCCCAAATTCGTAACATAGTGAGTAACTTGATTTGTTGGCCTCGAGGAATACTCAGGAATTGTTCTTCGGACATCCTTACAAGACTCTCCAACCACCATCCTTCAAGTGTCATTGATACAACTTGAAATTTGATTGAGATCTTGCCATTCAAAAATTGCACGTTTAAGAACATTTTGCTGACTATGACAAACATTACAATAGTAACCCTTTTCAACAATCAATAGATTTGATTGTTTACATTCAATACACATTTGTCTAAAAGGTGCTACTATAGGACTGGAGATTGAAAGCAATCCTTTGACCTGTGGTAAAAAATAAAAATAGATTTAGTAGCTAAATGAAATAAATAATATCAAAATAATTATCATAAAATTTACCATAAAAATTACTGTAAAAATAATACAAAAAGTAAAAATAATGTTTAAAAGTGAAAATCAACAAAAGAAATGATACTTACTGTACAATCAGTTTTAGGGGGCTTTGTTGCATGGCTTGTGGCAAATGGATCTCAGTTGCGTCCGAACAAAATCATCAACCACATTAGCAATAATGGAGCTACTATCTGTTCGTAAATGACGATCTCCAAAAGGTGTAGCAATAATATTTTTGAATAAAACCATTACACAAGTACCATTGTTGAAAGTACTTTGGATCTGTGTATATTCATTCTGAAATTGAGGACCTAGTGCAATTATATCTTGGTCTTCTTGTTTGCAACCATCCGCCACCACTAATTGATTACATGAACCGTATATCCCTCTATCCCCTATTACACATGTATCTAATGTGCCCGCAACCCAAGCTTCATGAGATCTCTCTCGAAATTCTACTATTGTGTCAGTGTGATAGAAGTTTGATTGGAATTGATCAACACAACTCTCTAATACACTTACAGTGGTACATGGTAAAATTTGAATGCACAACGGCATATCTCCTTTTTCATATTGTTTTTTAGACTTTTGTGCAACACCCAAAATTCTCAATCCGCACACAAAGTCCTACGCGAAAATACTTTTTGTGTTGTTCTATCAAAGTTAGCCACACACTAACAGTTACAGTTGAATCCCCTTCTATCTTTAAGATCCGCGTATAAGTAGGGCCACCTTTCACCCTCTTTTTCAAAATTTTCATACCGTGACATAATCTTCCCTTCTAAAGCAAAATCTCGAAGACCTATGTTAATGTCATCTACTCCCACCACCAACCTCAACCTTGTGGTACCCGTGGAGCGAAGCTAGTATGCGAGCGTAGAGCGGGAGCATGGAGCATGGAGCATGGAAACAAATGCGTGGGCATAGAAATTCTGGAAAATGTAAGGAATTTTCTAAAATTTTATTGAGAATTTTGAAGGAAAAATTTGAAACATACAATCGTGGACCTAGATCCACGGGCAAAGACCCATAACCGTGGACCAAACACCTAGATGCTAAGAACATGGATAGAGACCCTAGCCCTACAACCGTGGACATTAAATTCTATGAAATATGGTTCGGGATTAGTGAACAATATAATAAGGGCCCCGCAAGACTGCAGAGGAGATGCTGATGAGGCTAAAATTCAAAAATTCTATACTTCATTGACTATAAGATATTAGAGGATTAGGTGTTGCACAAGCTACTTGTTCTCTAAAGACGTCTCGGTACCAAGACATCTTGGGATGTTGAATTCTTATAAAACGCAAAGATTTGAATTCTGCAAGATGAAAACCAATTGTTTCCACCCAGATCAAATAGGATCAATGTCCCAAATCATTTTGAGTCAAGATCATTATATTTAATCTATTGAAACTCCATCCCAAAGTCAATAACACTCATGCATGACACGATCAAAAAACAACCAACATGTAACTGAGAGTAGAATGAACGGGGTAGTGGCCTTTTAGTCTCACTACATTAATAATTTCAATTGGAATTCCAAAGTGTCAACCCGGTATACCTCTGCATTGGCCAAGTACATGGAGAGAGAAATAACACTTAGCAATATGTTGCAACTTTGCCTCAAGATGCCGCTATCAAGAGTATGTCTAATCTCATTCAAGCTAAAGCTTGGAGCGTGAATAAAAACATCTACTTCCGCACTAAATTGGTAGATGGCAATCAATTTGAAATACAAATGCTTGCAATTTGCCCATTGCCCCCTCTTTCCTATCGCCTTTGTTGACATTTCCTTGAAATTAGGACAAGTGCACTCAGGAAACGAGCTTATTGTAATGATGTATTGTTGAATTGAAGGTGCCATGCCTGAATCAAGCAATACAATGCATCCAAATCGGAGATTGGGAATCAAAGTTACTTGACGAATAACTGCCTTTAAGGTGAGTGCAGAAGCGCAATTGTTTGCTTGTTTTGTTGTTGGTGCATTAGGATTTCTCAGAATCTTCTTCCCAGACCGTATACTCGGATGGTCGTCAGGAATAGACGGAACTTGGAATCCTGAAAAGTCTATTGGTAGATCACAATTCCCAAATAGCTTTTGGGGAAATAATTCAACATGTTGAGGAAGATGGAACCCTGCATTATGAAAATCCAATATTTCTTTTGGTATAAGATTAGTTCCAAGCTTGACTAGCCAAACGCTTGGGGCTTCAGGCTATAAAAGAACCCATTTCCGCTTGGAACCCTTAACGCACCGATCAATGTCATCGTTGCAGAAGAAGAATTAACACCATATTCATTATATTGGGAGATTTCCATGATTTTGATCTAGTGCACATTCAGCTCGACTCGAGCTGAATGTGCATAATGGGTACATTTTAGAGCTTAAGAGCGACATATGTATTAAATTGGGAGGCTCACAATCTCCCAATATAATGAATATGGTGTTAATTGCATCCTTTCAATTTTGTCTTTCCGGTAATTTTCCATATTCCATGTATAAGTTGGTGCAGCTGTTCCTCTGTTCCCATGCATAATCTTAGCGACGCATTTCTTCTTTGTTAGAGCTTGTAAGACAAAGCATGCTTCAGCCAACATCTCGGGCAACCGTGCAATGTGCCACTCAGACTCATCACAAGCTGATTCTTCTATGCGAGTGACTGGAGGTGCGGCTAATGCGTTCAATGGGCCACTTGACATATGGATTTCAGCTTCTTCTTCTATTGCATGAGGTAAGGAATCCTCTGAAATCGTATTCAAATGAATCTTAGGTGGACCTGCTTGGGTGGACCTTGTAAGTACACGTGGTCGAGAGAAATTCATCTTGTCATGGCGGTGTAAATCATGCTCAGAATCGGACGGCAAATCTGACATCCGCTTCCGAGAGCCAAAAACTTCCTCACCTTTGAAATGTGGATCCCTTGTGCAATACTCTCCTACTTCGGGTATAGTAGCCATGACATCATCAAGTCCTTTCGGATTTCCGATTTGCTGAGCATACCTCTGTGCTACCCGTATCTGGAGTTTGGCTTTACCAGGACCGATTCCAAGATTCTCACCTTTTAAAAACTGATAATACCAAACCATCTGTATAAACGCCCTCACGTAATCATCAATAGTGGCAACATAATATAAGTCATTCCCTCTATTTCCGAACTGCTGCAACCATTTGTTATGCACTGGTTCTGCAAGGTTGCAGGATGCATCTCTGCGAGTGTATCGACTGGTAAGTCCTGAACAATGAATTTGAATACATTAGTACTATTGTAAACACGCTTTCAACGGTATATTACACGTCCAAAAACTCCCAAAAATGAGGGAGTAATGGCCAAAAAACCCGGGACAACCTGATTTAGGAACAGTGTTGATTGTTTTGACAGCTTGGTCAAAAGAACCGCAACTCCAAATCAAGTGCGGTTTTTTTTCCTAGTTTTGTACTAGTGATGAGTTGTGCAGCATAATTGTAGATCCAACAAATCCATCTCGGCACCGAGATGATATGTATTGAGTATGAGTTGTGCTTTTCGGGATTTTTGGGGTTTGTCTAGTCAGTGCTTTTGGCGTAGTCAGATGTAAAGATGGTGTCGTCAACTCGGTGAATGAACCGCATGCAATGCAAGTTGGATCAAGAAACAAATTAGTGTTCATTTGATCTTAAGTCGTTGTGGATTGATTCGTTGGAAGAGGTGGTAGGGCCAACTTCATATACACACATTGGTGAAGCTTTATCACACTCTCGTTCTCTTTCTATGTGATGATATCTACATGATTAGTTAACTTCTGAACTTATGATTGGTCAACTTATGAACGTCAAAACTGGTCGCAATGTAGATAGTGACAACGTAGATGGTGACAACGTCTGAAGTGGCAAAACTGGTCGCAAAAGATTATAAATGAGATGTAATAACCAAACCAGAGTGAGAAAAATAGAATGGGCACCGAGATGGTATGAATATAGTATGATTTGTGCTCCATGGGTCGCGTATAGGGGTCTGTCTCGTTGCTGCTCTTGGCGAAGTCAAATTTTATGCATGAAGTTTTGCCGCTTCAATTCATCTCGGCACCGAGATGAATTTCTCACTCCAGCAGTCACAGTAATGTACCGTTGAAAGCATGTTTTCAAGACGCTTTCAACGGTATATTACACGTCCAAAAACTCCCAAAAATGAGGGAGTTATGGCCAAAAAACCCGGGACAGCCCAATTTAGGAACAATGCTGACTGTTTTGACAGCGTGGTCGAAAAAACCGCAACTCCAAATCGAGTGTGGTTTTTTTTTCTAGTTTTGTGCTAGTGAGGGGGTTTGAGTTCTCGAAGGTGTGTATATATGTTGCATGAGTCCTGATGGCAATGCTGATGCCGTGACATGTTGTCCGTAATATGCAAATGCAGAGGAACTTGACAATTAGCGCTCCGTAATGAGGTTAATTGTGCGAATGCAGTGGAATCTAACTATTAGGGTTTAATAATTAGATCACTTGTTTAACACAAAGAGACTTGTTCAATAATCAGGTTAATTCCTTAAATGCAGATGAATTTTTTGTCAGGGTTTAGTAATCAGCTTAATTCTTCAAATGCAGAGGGATATGATAAGCAGAATTTAGTTAGTATTGTTGATGTTTAATCGCATAGGTGTCAAATAATTAGGTGAACTATTAGGAAACTGATGAGATCACAAGCCATTGATCACAAGTATGGTAAGAAACCTTTTTTCAGTTTCCCTTGTTTGATTATTGTTCGACAGGAATCATGGTCTGTCAAGACAAGTGCGGCGTTCCTAGCGAGATAGCTGACAAGAGTTATTGTTGCATTTTGAGAATGTTGCATGAGTCCCGATGGCGATTATGATGCCGTGACGTGTTGTCCGGTGGCTCGGTGACACAGTTGCTTGTGTTTGCGACATGGTCCTGGTTTCGCTTGACTTGACGTGTCTTGACTTGCATGGCTGAGAATCATGCATGAATCTTGGTCGAAGAAGTGCCACTCGGTACCGAGATACCTTCAGACGTGAGTAAATGTTGTGGCTGGAGAATGTTGCATGAGTCCTGATGGCGTAGCTGATGCTGTGACGTGTTGTCCAATGGCTCGGTGGCGCAGTTGCTTGTGGTTCGCGACGTGGTCGTGGTGTCGTGGTTTTGCTTGACTTCACTTGACATGTCTCAGAGTCATGCATGAATCGATGCTACAGGGAGTGCCTCTCGATATCGAGATAGCTTCAGACGTGAGTTGATGTTGCGACTGGAGAATCCCAAAGTTGGACTCTCGGTACCGAGAGACAGATTTGAAAATATCTTATGTACAATTAGTCAAATTAGAGTTTGGTCGAATGTTTGGTATGTCAATACTAATGTCCGGACGGCGTGACTCTAGTGCTATCAATCAGACTGAATATTTTTTCCACCACCACTAATATTTATTATGTCTGCTTGATATAATTTAAGTTGGGGAGGTGCCCCGCCAAGACCTGCCAGAAGATGCTTCTCTAACTATTGTAAGCCTCTACGTGCTGCCTTTATATTTCATGTCTCCCTCCAATGAATTTACATCTGCAACACAGTAAAATGACAAGGTTTAAGGTATGTTGTAGCAAGATGTTTTAAAGGGCATTTACTTCTACAAGCATTTGTTCATGCAAGTCTAACGGCGATAGCTCATGAACATATCGAACTTGCATTGTTTTGAATAATATACTTCCTAAATGAGGATAAACTTACTTTCTTCCTCGCAAAGACTTGTTGGTATGCCGGTGTAAGTAACTTTTGGCTCATTGATATGATGATCATCATTATTCAATCTTGTCTCTGTTTTCCGCTTTAAATTTTCTCTTCTACTATACTTGGTTCTGGTGGAATTTTCTAACGTGCCGAACTCCATTCAATGCGTAGTTGAAAGAAGCCGCCGTCGAGATGTTTGAGTCAATTACCCGCCTTGATAATTTGCCAATTGACTATTCTGCTCCAACTGAGCCGCAAATCCTACCAGAATACATTGAGAGCTGGCGAATGAAGCTATCGGATCAGACATATACGAATAATTTCAAAGGGGCTGATGCCTTCAAAAATTCCGACTCATTTAAGAATTTCACAGGCGCCCTTCTTGTTGTCAAGAGGTTGATATTTAGGTGCGTCCTGATCTCTCTCCTTCTATTGTATGTGAATGATGCAACCAGCAAATTCTCTATATCTGTTCTATTTAAGTATTCATTCTTCGCTGTTGAATTCTTGGCCTTCTTTACGTTATGATTGGTGCCCTAAACCTTGGTCTTCGACACAGTAGTCTTATAATTTTTATATTACCCTGGACTCCCCAACAACTTTATAATTCTCCATATTTTCCAATCATTATGTAGGTATTTCAAGCTCAAACTTTTGTCCAAGAATGCCATTGAGAAAGCAGACTTACCTCCCTTTCTAAGTACATGGTTGGATTGAACCTCCCCCGACTGCATGTTCTCCCCGATTCAGCTAAGAAATTGGACCACTAGACATCTGCAAGCTTGCCCTTGGTACCTCAAATGTACTCAATGGTTCACTCCACCTCAAGAAGTTGCTCTTTTCAAGTCTCTGTAATCTACATTGGATTCTGATCTGAGTAATTTTTCAGACTTTGCTCTTTTGTATATTTCTCTTGGTGAAAGAATCTGTTGAAAAATTTTCATTCCAATCCATACCATTTCATCATGCGGTTGGCGTCGATGTTGGTAAAGACGACACTATTCAAAACTTTTGTGGCTAAGATGACGTAGCCATGATTGGTAACGTGCCTTGGCGAGGTCCTCGCGAAAAATCCCGCACATTCATGTAGATGTTGATTAAGGCATGTTCTGCACCTAGCAACATCACGATGGATTGCATAGCGGCAACAGGTTACTCTACATTTTCTCCTCTATGTCCTATTCTCAATATGAATACTTTATTCGATGTAATGTTGCAATGCTCTCATCTTGTACATTGTCTTGTCATAGGGTTCACCATTTACGCTTGTCGTGCTTCACATCCCCACATACTAACATTCGAAGAGGACAAGGCTATTTTCGACGCCTTCATTGCTTCAATTATGTGCTCACCGATGGTTTCCAAAGCAGATTTTCCACTTCCTTCAATTGCTTCTATTGATTTGGATGACGGTGAAGTACCAATTCAACAAATCGTGAAAACATCTATATTTATTATTGTTTTTTAAGTGCTTTGTAGTCACTGAATTTGTACTTTGTCTAGCCTATATGAAGCCCTTAAATGGTATTTATGTATTTTTTTTTGTTCATCTTGCAATTTTTTGTTTGAATTTCTGTGATATAACTTGCGATTGTTATTATTAATATATATGCATCTGTAGCTTATCTGACTTACTTCAATTCACAATTTCACCATTTTTAACTTTCACGGCTATAGGTCTAACTTTGAAAGTCAAGTTTCTTATCTTCAATTTTTGTTTTATAATAGAATCCACAGTTATACGTAACCGTTCTTCTTTTTAGAATTCATATTTTTTTCTATTTTTTTTTTATTCTCGCTCACTTTTCCACATTCTACGCTCTACCCTCCATGCTCCACGCTCTACGCTCCCGCTCCACGCTCACATACTAGCATTCCCCGGTACCCGTGGCCATTGATTCAAGCACAAACGCAAATTGAAACACAAACACTGACTCGAATTGGACTCTGATGAAATAAATGCGTTGTGATAGTGCAACAAAATGTGTCAATTATATCATTACTGACTTTGGATCTGATAATTAAAGAGCCGAAAGGTACATTGTCAAGTGTTATTGTTTGAATCGTCCGCTTTTACTTTTGGAAAAGATAGATACAAAGAATCGATAATGAAGAGGATGCAAAATCTTATTAGCCAATTATTGTTGACCTAGTGCCATTAAACAATTGGACCGCTTTCTAACACAAATCGTTTGATTGAATTCTTGATTTGTTAATTAACTATTGTCACATTTTAAATGGATCATTTGAATAAGCATCATGTGCATTGACATGTGTGATTATTGAATTAGATTGTTTTTGCATATTCACAGAATCTGAATGTGTTAATACTTAATTGGACCATTTTCTCTTTATTGCATGTCAATCTTCAAGTGTTTTTGTTAAAAGTAATGACGCCTATTAGTCAATATTTCTCAGCATTAGATTATTCAACTTTTAACAGCATGTCTCATCGAATACATGTATATTGACCTATAATAGGCATTTAATAGTAAATTATTTGTACAAACAAATTTATTTTGAATTTGTAAATATTAATAAAAAATTATTTAATATAATTTTGGTGCAATTTCAGTAAATGATTGCAAATTAGTGGGATTATTTTAAATGAATTTTGTCGTTTATTTATTGCTGCATGTTGAAGCGTTATGAAATTTTGATTATATGGTTTTCATTCAATTATATTAAATTCAGATTATCAATAAAATTATACATTACAAAGAAACTCAAAAGAGTTAATGCAAAGCATTGAAAAATTTAACTACCGATAATAGAATCAATCAAAGAATTTCAAAGAAGTAATTGTTTCAAAATCTTGTTTTGAGTAAATACAGTAAAAATCATGACAATATAATAAAAGTAATAAAAAAATACTGCAAATGTTAAAATTACTGATGATTCTAATGTTTGAACTTTAGACCTAAAACATTAGAAATTAAAAAGTAAAAATAAGGTATTAAATGGTGAAATTTGAGCCACAGGGAAATCGAAACCCTACATGTCTACTTACGTATGGAAATTATGCACCGGCCTTCACTCCTCGGCACCCCCCCACAACTCTTTGAGAGGGAGTGCCACTTTCATTTTGCTTCGCAACAAAATGTTGCCCGAAGGCCCATCCTTTCGGGTACTATCAAAGGAGCGGAGGTACCATGAGCGCATGGTGCAAATCCCAATACTAAAGTTTTCTTGTCCATTCCACTTCAATCAAGCTAATTGGCAACCCTTCCACTTTAAAATTCACTATAACCACCTTACACAATCATTAATACATCTAAACTATAAAATTCTACATGTACTTTAACTTTGATGATAAAGTAACAATAATGTGAAAAGATCCACATTATCAGAGATCAATATAGATCCCATGTACATCCCATAGACAATGACACCTTGGGTCTCTCCAAACACTGTTATATACGAATTTAGGCAAAACTAAAGTGCCGTTCAATAAACGTGCCACCGCCACACTATTATAGATCTGCAAGCCCTAAATCAATGAGACATTGTCAATATCTAGCATGTTTTTGATAGTGAACAGAGTCTTCTTACGTGTTTAGAAGTTTACTTAGAACCAGTGTAATGCCAAATAAAAGTAGATGCTATACCGCAACACGCTGCTGATGGAGGCCGTTGATCAACAACGTGTTGCAGTCTTTTGTAACATACAAGGAATACCATGCGTTGTACAAAGCTATCGAACATTGAATCACGTTGGTAGCACGTGAATTGAAGGGCAAAGTCTTGTCGTCTAAGAATAGAGTGGCACAATTGCGAAGGAAATTAAATAGTAAACATCCACAATTCATTGGAGATTCCTACCACATAGATGGGCAACAAATGATTCTAGAAGTGAGGGTCAAGAAGAAGGTAGTTAGGAAATTGAGATTATTTTCCATGGCAAACATAACCTTTCTATCGAGATTGAAGTTGTCCAACAATCAATGGTTTTGTTTTATGACATCACAATTGAAGGTAGTCTAAAAATTTGCTTGAATGTCTTATAATTGATATTTTGAGAAACACTCCTTCAAGATAGAAATGACCCACAAGAAGTTCCGTATGCAAGCAAAAGTTCCATATATGTATAAGATTCTGTTTTTAATATACATAAGATTTAGTTTTATGATTTTTTGGAGCCAAATTACAAAGTTAAGTAGCTTAAATGATCAAATCATTTGAAATTTGACATTTTCTTTCTAAAATTCCTATATGATAAAACCCTCTCAAGAAGTAGATTGTCATGGTCATAGTCTTCTTAGCTAATTTGGAGGAAATTAGTTTTTTGTATAAATCAGCAATTGGCGCTTGCAAAACCCTGTAACTTTAGTTTTGTGAAGACCTCAAAGGGGGTCGATGAGGAAGGAGTAGCTCCGCAAAACCTGGTGAGGAGGGGTTAGGTGTTAGGCGCAAACTAGACACACAAGGCAATGAGAGTTGCTGGGCCTCATTGCAAATCCCTTTGTATACCTTGTTTTGCTGCTGAATGGTGTTTTTATGATGTGGAGTGTGTTGGATGGGATTGCAAGATCTAGATCTTATGTCATAAGTTGTTTGGGTTGCATAAATCTAGCACTAGTATGGGAGAGTAGATCTGAAGCGGGGCTCTGTGTTGGCCCAAATCTAGCACTAGATCCTGCATCACTCATGTCAACTCTTGCACAAACAGATCTAGATCTGGATATCATACCACTAGTTAGAAACACCACACCTATCACCTCCTCAACTAGGATACAACCACATGCACATAAAGAACGACTACTACACACATTGCGCACAAGATCAACTCCAAGTTACCAGATACAAGCACAGACACATGAAGACCGATTACTGCCCACAATATGCATGAGACCAACGCCAAGATACTGGATTCGCCAACAAGGACCAACACTCCCAAGGACCAGCTAAGTCTCACATGTGTATTTTGTACTTAGAAAAGTTTCAACATTGCCCTTACAAACTTAGTAGGAATATGATAGTGACTGTTGATATTGTTATATTCATGACTAATCTATATTGCGAGAAGCCACAAAACTGTCACGTCCGAGAAGATCAGTACTAGAACGCCAAGGACACCGCAGAGAGCAACAACACTCGCAGGAGATCGCCAAACCACCTGCGACGTGGAAGATCGTCGAGCCACCTGCGACATTCACAACAAGTCAACGGCAGCACACTGTAATCAACAGGAACAACACCAAGTGCACGTCAGACAACAACCGCATAACACCCCACCTGGCCAAGGTACGTTCCTCAACCCCTCATCTAATCATTATTTGCGTGTTATTCCATACATTTAGGAAAGAACGAGATTTCTTCAGCTGGACAATGAGTAGTAGTGCAAGCACCTCCACACCATCACGCCACACAACGAAAGCACTCAAGAAAGGAGTACAACACCAAGACTTCAGCATCCCACATCGCCGATCTCCACACATGATCCATGCAAGCACAAGAGAGAAGTACGACCTGGTACACCGAGAACAGCGGACCACACATATCAAAAAACGATGCCAACGTGACGAACACCAGATTTACAATGCACCAAGTGAAGTTCGGACTAGGAAGACACAAACTTACGTCACAGTGCATCACCCACGACAAACGTACAAGTACCATCACTACATATCAGCTGCAGCACACTCGAAGACACCCCAACAACAACACAACAGCCACTCCCAACACCAAGAGCACTAATATTGTAAGATCTCCAAGACCCCAAACCCCCAACAAGCAAAGTTCAGGTATGCAACCTATCAGGTGCGTCTCCTCATCTCCTTGTCCATTTTGTCGTTTCTCGCACTACATGATTACAACAGTACAGCGAATGACGGCCTACCTAACCGAAATCAAAGTTCATAGAAAAACCAAGTTTGCTACATCAGCCATACCACCATCGAAGACATGTTGAAAGGTGGAGACAACTACTAGCAGCCTCAACCACAAGAACGACGAAATTAGGTGTCAGATGGTTTTAGATCCTAGGGCAGCACATCGCGACCCTCGAAATCAAATCAAACGGCCAAATGTACACATAGAGCGACTCAACCCTAACCTCCAGCAACCTCCATAACGAAGTTCTTCATCAACGACAACAGTGAAACTCATTGAAAGCATATCAATAAGGTATAAGAAACACCCTCATTTTCACCTCAAGTCATCTCATCTTGTTCAACTCGCCAGAGCGCCATTGCACGGTGCCTTAAACTAGAAAGGAGGCCTTACCAGGAGCTGTGCGAGGCATCGTGAAGGAGCATTGAAGGACCACGAGCGGAGACGTACAGCGAGGATCCCCCCCATCTGTGAAAAACTCTCGCCTCACCCTTCTGTTGTGCTCTTTTTTTTGCACCCCCTGCGTACTCAATACTTTATCTATCAGTATACTAACTTAGAATGGATGTGTTCCGTAGAGAATAGACAGACCAAAGACTGTTTGGTGAAGAGAAGTAAGGAGAAGTTCAGTGGGAGCACTGAGACAGAGGAGCACTCTTTGGTGAAGACACGTTGGACATCGCACCCTCCCGCACCGCAGCAACCTTGCCGAGTCTACCGAGCCTCTTTCACGGCTTTCTCCCCGAGCCTCAACTCCCGAGTCCTTCGAGTCTCCATCACGCCGCAGCACCCCCACGCAGCAACCCTCTCGACTCTTCTCCGCAGCGCAGCCACTTACAGACCCATCACACCGCCCCGAGCCACGACACATCGACGCGTAGAATCATATAGAGGTACCATTCACCATCCACAACGCAACCTCCCGACGCGCAGAGGTAGATGCAGATCTAGGCACAACCTCCCAACACGCTATAACACCCTGAACACCGGCCGCCCGAGGAGGCGCTGGAGCACCTTGAACACTGCCTACTCTTGAATGCCGAAGATCCGCAACACGAGCTGCTGCAGCAAAGCGCCGATGAGCTGCTATACCTAAACCCTAGAGAAAGACGTTACACAAGACACCGCCAAGCGAATTGAGTGTTTGTTCACCCTCCGCCCACGTACACCGCAAGTAAAATCAATCCCCTCCCCATCTTTTCACCTCTGTAAATACAAAAATGTGGTAATACATCATGGCCTGTATGTGACTTGTCTCATTACATGCTCGTTAATACTATACTAAGAGACCCACTAAACCTACATGCCTAGATTGATTGTCTTTGTATGTATAAATGTGTATTGCTCTCACTTCCCCTCTATTTGTCCAATCAACCTTCTATAAGCCCACAAATTAATTTGTGGAATGAAGGTTGTCACAAGGTTGATAGAGGGAAAAAGTCACCCAATGCTACAAAATGCGTTAGTAATATGTATACATTTTATTGTAGAATGTCTCACTCCAGTAATGCTGCCTCTACTATCAAAAAACACTCCATTAAAGATGTTGTAGTTGAGAGTGTTGTGGACATGAATGCTACTCTGAAAATAGATATGGATACCACTTCAAATCCCAACCAAAAGAAGGTGAAGGCGACCATCATACCAATAGCAGACTTTTGGTTAGGGTTTCGATCCCTAAACACTATTGCAAGAATCCAAGGTTTGCCCAAAGTCCCAATTCTCAGTATGGAGGATCTTAAGTTGCGTGGTCTTAGTGAGAAGCATGCTAAAGCTGACATTGAGTCTTTGCCATCATTTCCTTATGTTGCACAAGAAGAGTGGCCTATGATACGTCCAGATGGAGTCAAAGGTAACCATTTCAATCTAACACAAATCCCTAGTGAAGTTGTTGTTGATAATGATGGATTACATGGTTGTGGAGAAATTAAAAGAGCTGGAGATCCCCTGAGCACCCTACTAGGAGAACCGATTGCCATTTTCTGCCATCACAAGTCAGAAAATTGGAGTGGCACCATCAAGTTACACCTCCAGAATTCCAAGATAGATGCACGGGCCCTTCTCCAAGGTATGAAGCCATTTATCCTGGTCTTGAATGAAGGTATCCCACGTAAAGGGAAGGTATGTAAATCATTTGACCCTTTGGCTTCATCAAACAATCTCTCAGTCAAAATCACAGGACCAAATCTTGCCAACAAAGAATGGTTCACAATGCATGAGGAAATTGTTAGAGAAAGCTTTGCTAGGGGATTCAATTTTGAAATGATTGGGTAGAAAAGAAGACAGCAAACAAATTTGCATGGATGAAAACAACATCTCCAAAAATGGCCTCTATAGTTAAGAGCAACAAAGTGGCGTTTGCCAATGAGATCTTTGTGCCCAATCTTGTTAACAAATGTAAAATGAGTCAAGATGAAAAACTAAAGAAAAATGCATTCATACTAATTGCTAAAAACCTCAGTAAAATTGAAACCAACGAGAATTTTGAGGAAGGACTGAAATCAAAACTTGGGGCTAATAACATCGTTAGCATGTACTTCAAAATTGATAACGAGAGACATGTTGGAACATGTAACGTACAATGCCTAAATGTTGCTTTGTATAAGAAGCATGTGAAACAAAATATAGAACTCCATGGAAAATACATTGACTTCACTCCTCATCCTAGAAGCCTTGACGGTTCAAATCCCCCAAATGCGGAAGAACTCAACAGGCTAGGATTGAGCGACGTGAACTCAGCTGCCATGAATGCGGTAATTGCCATGGAGAATGCTCCAAACCAGATTCGTGGGCAAAACACCATATTCGTTATATTGGGAGATTTAGCAACTCCCAAATTAACACATAAATTAACACATAGATCATAAGAGCTAAAGTGCACATCTAATTTCTACAATATGGAGGGATATGAGTTTCCATTAAATTGGGAGGTAATGTTTTCTACAAAAACCCCTAGAAAAATAAGTACTACGGATAACATTGCATTACAAATCTAACTATAATATTGAAAAGAAGAACACATTAGTCGACACTTCTTTTATACCACATGTGTTCATTGAATATGAATAGCTAAATATTCACACTCGATCCTATTAACCCGGATTAACACCATGCTCCAATTTAGCTAAAAGTGAGCTAAATGACGGACAAATATCCACTTGTAAGAGAATTAGCTAAACACATTTTGATGAGCCTTTTTTTATTTAAAAGAATTTCAATTCTCCTTGTGGAATACACATTGGCTAAAAATATATAACGAGTTTCAAATGATGGTGCTTAGAAGTGGGAAAAAAATTGCATACACACTACCTCTCTTCGAACTAAAGTGTCCCCATCACTTAGAGGTGCAATGAACTCAAAAAGGCAATTCCACACTTTAGCTCCACTTGACCTAAAGTGCGCACCATTACTAAGTACAATGAACTAAATAAGAAGATTTGCTCACACTTTAGCTCCACTAGAGCTAAAGTGCGACTCAACATATACTTTCTATCATTCACCATGAAGACAATTACTGGTATTATTGGTTTCAAGATTAGAAGCAATTTATCATATTGTTAATTTAAAAAGAAAATAAAACATACTGCAAATTATCACCGATACGCAAAAATAATGGAGAGCATATTTCATAGCAATCATTGGCATCACATACAATAGTCATACAGAGTGTAAACAAATACAAATGTCTACAATCTCAGCACCAATGGATCTAACCATACTACATGAAGTATCACGCATCAGAATCCAAAATCTTGGAAAAGGAAAGTCCATTGATCTAAGTCCACTACGACTCGGACCTGGCAAGTGCTTCCAAAGAGGCCTTGATAATCGCTACTTGCCCCTTTGGAATTTTTGTAGTTGAATCTTGCACATGACCTCCATCCCTCTTTGAAGACCTAGGTTTCCATGCTGTCAAAATTGAATCGGTACTCTCCCACGTTATGGCTATCCCCTTTTCAATTGTCCAACGAAGGTTGCTATCAGTATCCCAATCTTTGTAGAACTTCACAACATCGCGATCGCGCGATATAGGGCGGTAGAATTGGATACGCACGGTGTTTGGAATATCCGGATTAGAATTAGGATCTGAAACCGCTTGAGCAATCCAAAATGGGCGCTCGTCCCCATCACAAGGCCGCAATGCAACAAAATAGCCAGCAAAAAGATCACGGCCAACTCTAAAAGAAGGAGGTGGACGATCGCGTCTCTGGCCAACAAAATGCTCATCTTCACGGTACTCCTCGCGAACCTCACCCTCCGCTGAGAACTCATCTTCAATGGCATGGGCAATTCGCGTCGTTGGCCAAAAGCCGTCTTCCAATGATATCGGTGTATCCATTGGAAGTGTCAGAGCATCTCTAACATCGCGCCAATAATACGATAGCGGCTCAAAACGCGAACGGGCTTCAACAGACTCCCGCGATGATTGCTCCCAGTGATCGATGAATCCTGAAAGTCCCTTCACCACTTCATGGAGATGCCGCATCGTAGAAGGCTTCAATGCATCAAGTTCTCCGCGAGGCCATAAAGACCTCCCTTCAGAATCCTCCTTCCACAATTTGATGCCACTACCTTCTCCTCCCTTAGGAAGCCAATCCTCATCATGGCAAAGGATTTTATACTTTATTACCGGACAACCACTTGAGTCCACATAAAACTTGAACTGATGAGCCTTCGTATGACCCTGCAAAGCTTCATCACCGTCCGCAATCATATCCCCAATGAACTTCTTAAAGTCAGGAACCTCTTGAATGAGATGCGGGATTGTGGGAATACTCTCATTTTTCATGAACGACCTCATGAGCAAAGGAATGGTTAGAAAACTCTCCTTCCTGAGTGTCATACTCCAACGTCCAAATAATGCATCTATATCATCATGTGTATGACCAACTAGCATAAAATTAACATATACCTCGCGGAAGATGCGTTTTGCAACAAGAAGAGACCAAAAACAGAAAACAAACCTATTTTTGTTATCACCAACAGCATTGTCCATTTGCACGTTCAATATTGGTGGCAAAGGCCTCCCAGGAACTGGGATATTAGGAATCTGCCCTAATGGATCCAAACACATCTCTGCACCCCGTAACACGGCCGCACACAATGGATGAGAGCAAGATTCAGGAAAGAGTTGCCGGGACGATGACTTCGGAGGCGCCTCCAAGTCACGCAATAGTTTTGCGAACGACCCAACCGTGTAATTGGCATCATGGGAGTATAAATCAAGGCCGTAATGGGCGTAACGTTGGTCCACATGACCATGGGCAAGCATGCCTGTGATTGCAAGAAGCAACTTCATAAGCCCATCTAAGTGCTTTGTTTTATGTGAAAAAACTGGGGACGCGGTCTTTGAGTGATCCATCTTATCATGCATGATGGTAAGAACCTCCTGGGGCGACGACTTTGATCGAAATCGGTTCAGGTAGTACAAGTTCCGATGTGAGAAGGCAAAATCGATGTGAACCTGCATCTTCTTTTGCCATAGCAGCGATGCTTGTGTTCCAGGTTCAGTAAGCTTCTTCTGATCCTGGTATTTGTCACACGTAGAACAACGGGCGAAGTTGTCTCCACCTCTCTTGGCATAGTACTCAGGAAAGCTCACTCGCCGAATTTTATTCAAGCTTGAGGTTGAGATTGGCGGCAATCCACAATCAGCGAGATGATCATCAAGAAGCGGTATCTGATCCTTCCACTTAAAACTTGCAGGAAGGACCTTTGCCACAGCCTTCTCACTAGATGGGAGAACACGGGACTTGTGAGGCACGTGGTCCGCATGTCTATCGAGAATGGCTCCAAGAGCGGCAGTAGCCACAATCGTATGACCTCTAGGCTTACGCAAACCGGTATTCCCATGGTGTTGAGCCGCATGACCAGCGGCAACGTCCTTCGCATTCCGATAGAAAGTACTCGAACTTACACCCATGATTTTCATCCAAGCATGGGCACAAACGTCCACACCCTCTAGGGTCACAACCTTCCTACCCGAAGAGTTTCTATGAAATTGTCTATGAACGTCGAGTTTGATATGATTTCTAAACTGCACAATGGTCTCACAGTACAAGCGCATCCGAAGGACTTTTATTTTATCTCTAGGATAGTGTTGTACACAGTTCTCACTGCAACAACTATTGCTCGCAACTGCGTTAATGGAAAGAGGGGTCATGAGAAATTCAACATTCCTAGACACTGTTGGACGTGTATTCCTTGAGGAATTGTCGTAAGAACGGGAGCTCCCACCTAGAGGTCTGTTACGCTCAACCAACCAGACATTGTAAACGTCCCTAACGCAATGATGGAAGAGACTCACACCGTTTAAGAAGACTTGTTGAATAGGCCAGGACTTAAACGAGTACCTCCACTCATGAGGAGCTTCCTCCAGAACAAAAGTACTGGACACCTGTACTACAACATTCGAATCCCCAAGAGGACCAGAGGAACCTAGAATTGCACTGGACCGGACATTGCGAACCAACCCCTCTGCAATGCGAACACCCGAACCATTGTGAAGCAAAACAGTCATCCCGACCCAGAGACCGCGAGGAATAACATCAAACTCAGGAAGGTCAGGGTTCACGGGAGCGTCAACATGAACATCGTCGTCCTCCGAAGACGACATTCTGCATTCCAATGAGGTAAATATTTAATAACCCTGCCAAATAAGAATAGGTGAATACCTTGTAGGAATAGACATCAATGAAGAAGCATATGAAGAGGCAAAGTCTGGCGCTTGAAAATACATTTGATACAAGTGAATTGACATTAAAGAACAGGCAAATTTAGCTCGATTCGAGGTAAACTGATGCGGTATTATATGACAAGTAGAAAATTTAATGCGATTAGTTTTAATCCGAATATGAAATAATCTCACCCTCGACAGTGACAATTTGGCCCGATCCGACCTGATTTAATGACTATAAGACGCAATGTAATTTTATCCCGAGTCGAGTTAAAAAGACATAGAAAATAAGGTAGATCAGTTTAGCTCGAGTCGAGATAAACTGTCCTTCGAAAGAAGGTAAGACAGTTTAGCTCGAGTCGAGCTAAACTGTCGAAACATTATAGTAGGACAGTTTAGCTACATACGAGCTGCACTGTCCTACAATATTGAATCGACAGTTTAGCTCGACTCGAGCTAAACTGACAATAATGATATTGATCGACAGTTTAGCTCGAGTTGAGCTAAACTGTCCTTCGAAAGAACGTAAGACAGTTTAGCTCGAGTCGAGCTAAACTGTCCTTCCGCGATTCTCGGCGCCTTTGTCGGGATTCGTATGGGAAAACTCTTCCGCCTATGAATCTGACTCTCTGTATACTACAACCCAAATCTTTCCGTTAGTCGTCTAGAAACTCTCACTGATGCTTCAAAATCACAGTAGCAGTTGGAACCAGCGTAATAACCCTACACACTATCACATCATAATTGCTAGAGACTGTGCACGGAGAATGCAAGAAGTATACATTGTGTACCTTATGAAGAAGACAACCGGTACGTTGTTGCCTCACCTGCTCAACCGTGCGCAACCTATAGGTGTTGCCCTCTTCAAGCTCCGACAGTCGTACTACCTCCAAGCCTCTCCACAACAACCTTGCACAACAACCAAAGCGAGAAGGAAACAAATGAAGAAAGTTTTCGAGTATCGGCGAGGTCACTCACGGACACACGAACGTTTCAGAATTGGCGGGACGAAACTTCAGAATTGGCGGGGGGGGGGGAACTTTTTCACAGCCCCTAAAAAGTGCAAATTCGAAATCTTAGCGGGAAATTGAATCAACTATTTCCCGGTTGACTAAAATAAGGAAAGGTCAATACCTCGAATATACTCGCACATGCGAGTTATATACACGGTTTTAGGGTAACGCTCAGGGTTTTGGATAGGTTTAGGTTTAGGATTTAGGGTTAGGGTTTAGGGTTTGGAGTTTCGGGTTTAGGGTTTGGAGTTTCGGGTTCAGGGTTTGGAATTTAGGTTCAGGTTTAGGGTTCACGGTTTAGGATCCTTGGTTTAGGTGATATCTTCTGATGTCAATTCATTTCAATATAATAATACTTTGAAGATTCATGATATTGACAATTCAACTAAGGTATAGGGAAATGTAGAGAAGATATTGAGATGATTAGAAATAGTTTTTATTACAATCCAAATAGGACTTATCTATTATGTTGAAATCAAAGACCTTAAGAGACGAGTAGCATATAAAAAAACAAAAAAACATATTATATGTGCACGTGTATTTTTAGCCAAAACAAATGTATTCAAACATGCTTTGGACATCATTTCTTTGGGATTTTAAAAATGTGCGTCATGTAACTATTTCATCATCAATTTAGAATGTGCATTCTTTGGCAAGAATCCCAATGTCCCCATGGTCTGGATTTGCAATTGAAATTGGTTACTTTCCACTTAGAGGTACTCAAAGACTTGAAATGTGCGCAAACTAATATTTCAATTAAAATATCTTATTCTTGAGTTCACATTGTATTTTCATGACTTTAGGGTGTGGCAATCTAAGCATGACATAAAAGATGGAAGATTTCTTGACCATATACTATTTATTTCATGTTTAGACGTGAAATTGAAGACTTTGTCATTTGTAAAACATAGAGAGTGGAACAATATTAAAAGATTTAAATAAGAAACGGAGAGACCTCTTCATGACAAAAAAAGGATAATCAAAATATAAAATATAACTAATACAAAGTGTATCACTTAGTGCATCAGGCATAATTTAATGTTCGTAATGTAAGTAATTTTGAATTTATTTATACATGCAAAAATGGAATAATTAGTTTTTGAGCACGTTCTAGTGGTCGCAAATTATATTTTAAATTCTCAAAATTTTGTAGAAGGATGATAAAAGTAATGAGGCATATTTATAAGTAATGTATTTTCTCAATGAGAGGCATATTTATAAGTAATTTATTTTCTCAATGAACGTCTTCATTAAAAGTTATGCGAGCCAAAAGAGAAACTTCTCGATTGCCGGCACATCAAGCAACCTAAAAAACCTTTTGCTATGACACAATATGGAATGTGGTATTTTCAATACATAGAAGTAATATTAGAACAAATGATATTGTGAAAAAATATGTTATTTTTCTAGTGAAAAATAAGATTACATATTCATTCATCTATTTTTCACATTGTCACATATTATTGATTTAGGGTACCAAGAATACTTAGACTTCATATCCACTAAAAATTAGGGGATCGTCATATTTTTTTGTTTTTTAATATTACTATTAGAGATTTAGATCCACACATTATGAAAATCCTTTTAAAATTCAAAAGATTACTCTTCCACTTGTGAAATACTTATCCATAAAGAGAAGTACGGAGTTCAAAATGATTGTTTGTAGAAGTGGAAATACACATTGCCCATACATCAGATCGGTTTTTAGCAGAGGTGTGCACCATCACTACATGCAGTGAACTAAAAGGAGTGTGTGCACACACTTTAGCTGCACTCGTGCTAACGTGTGCCTCATCACTAGGTGCAGTGAACTAAAAAGATAATATGCACAGATTAGCTCTACTAGAGCTAAATTGTGCACCATCACTAAATGGAGTGGATTAGAAAGCAAAAATGCACTATGTAGCTCCAGTATACAGAAGATGGCTTCTACTGTAGTGGACACTAATTAGGAATGCACACAGTAATTGTAAAATTTACAATAAGTGTAGTGACAAAACTATATTACACTAAATGCCAACTACTACACTAAATGTCAATCCTAGTAAATAGTGGAACATAAAGTTTTTTACTTGTGGACAATTACTGTAGGGAACCTTAATCATGATTTCATTACATCTTGAGCATCATAGTAAAGAAGGGTTGAGTGCATGTAGAAAAGGAAGAATTTGCAAGAAAGAGCTTGGGAATAAGCGGACGTAGGTATGGAGCAAAAGGAAAATATAAGAAATTGGACAAAGTAGAATGTAAAATATGGAGGGAAAATGAAACTACAAGTAGAAGACTGGAAATATAAGAACATTCTTCTGGAAACGAAAATGAGAAAAGAAAGGAATATTGGAAAAGGAAAAAACTTAAACATACAATAAATATAGGAATACAAGTAAAATACTCATTAGATATCCATCACATAATACGCATTCAATGTGCATTACATATTCAGTAAATATTAATTAAATACTCATTAAATATTCAAATACACATTAATTTTACATTAGAAATTTATGCACTATTCATGAACTATTCATTAACAGCGCATTTAATACTCTTTAAATAATCATTAAATATATAAATATTAATAAACTATCATAAATATACTTTTAAAACTTCCAACATTCAATAAATAAAATTCCAATATTCTTTAATTGTGCATAAAAGTTACAGATATACCAATATACATGAATTATCCTCTAAAAAATCATTACAAAGTCATTAGTTATTGGCTAAATATTTGATTACACATTAAACATTCATTAGATAATATTAAATAATGTAAAGAAAATGCAAGAGATGGGAATGAGAATAGTTGTGGATAAGAGGATATGAAATTGAGGTTGAAGATGAGACGAAGAATAAATGCATGGCGACTGGTAGGCTGAAGACTTTGAGCTTATACTATTTATCAAGTATCAAAATTGTGTGCTAGGGAAGAGTTTTGATAGAGGGCTATTACGAAATGAACTGTAGTAGGTGAACGAATGAGGGATAATATTCAGGACAATGGTGGCTAAAAATAGTTGCCAACTTGTTGACAAATAGTGTACTAGAAAAAGATAATCTCGACCGGGGCCGAGTGACCGGAATGCAAGAATAAACACGGTAAAGCCAACTCCGTGAGGCCTAGGCCGGTGCCCCGGCCCACTGGAGTGGCGGCGCCGGTTCCTCTAAATAGTAAATTTACAAAAAGTACAGGGGACACCAAAAGTCCCCGAGAGCATGTGTTCAAGCATGAAATTACACGAGGGAATTAAAAGAAATCAATAAAAACCTTCCAAAAAATTAGCCTACTATGGCGTTAGTGCTGGGCGCTGGCGTTCCCTCACAGTGGCCAATTCGGGGACGGTGCGGGGGGAAAAGGGTGACCCCCCTCACTTCATCTCAAACTTGGGCACCTTCCCGCTGGCGTGGAAAATTCTCCGTCAGGGGTGGAGATGCTCTAACAACTGTATTTGTACCGTTACAGTAAAAGCAAAATGAAGTGAAAAGTACAGAAAAAATTCACAATTTAGCTCTATTAGAGCTAAAGTGTACACCATCAGTAAATGTAGGGAACTATAAAGCAAATACGGACACTTTAGCTCCATTAGAGCTAAAGTGTGCACCGGCATTTATTTTTTAATTATACAATTGCAAGATGTGGTCTTAACATACTTATTGTCTATTCGATTGTCATAGAAAATAATATCAAACTCATAAAAAAGCAAAACTTGAATTCAAAGTAATAGAATCTTAAAATCGTAGCTTTAAAACTCTCTTAAGTGTGCTTCACCTAATAATTGGTGTAGGAGGAACTTATATATATCGATGGTAATGAATTTACTCCTTGTGTAATGCAAAAATTGAAATCGAGTGAAGTGAAAGCCATCTGATCCACTAAAACCATGAAAGAAAACTAAACACTAAATACTATAAGCGTTCACTTTCGTCCAATTTAAGTTTGTGTATTGTTGTGAAAATGTCAATTTAGAAGTTTTAATTGAGATCATACGAATGAAATTGGAAATAATCACTTTCCTTTTGCTACGTGTTCGTTGCCCCAAAATATGCAAAATTGTAGTGTTAATGGCTCCGAAAAATTGTATTGGAAATTTACGAGTACACAAATACTACAGGCGCGTAATATCTTGAACTTATTCTGGTAAAATTAAATTGGCTTCTTAAAAGTCCGGGTATCAGTAACGAAGGTTTAGGATTTGTGGAGCATCCGGCATAATACCCGGGAGTTACACCCCAATATCGCGAAGGGTATCCCGAGGGTATCTCGGGACCACCAAACGGCCACAGGGTTTCGACCCTCACGGCTTTAGGTGGCCCAGAAACTTCCCCACGAAGTCGTGGCGCGAGCCATTTTTCTATTCTTTTCGTTGCAGTCAAGGTTTTCCGTGTACTTCCAGGCGTTGATGTTTTGTGAGTTTTGTGAGTTGATGCGTTAGTTTGTGTTAGTTTCGTTATCTACAGGGATTGTTATGTTTTTACACTGTAGCGCTGTGTATAGGTTCCGCGTGCAATTTCTGGAGTCTAGGGTTTCCTGCGCATAGGGTATGTAGGACGTGCGATTTGTTGTTGTGTGACTTCGTGTACACTGTAGCGCCAGAGTTTAGGGCTGTTTGCGTGAGATTGTGTGAGATTTGTGAGAGTTTCTGTGAGTTTGTGAGAGTTTGTGTGAGTTTGTGTGAGTTTCTGCAAGTGTGTGTGAGTCTCTGTGAGCGTGTATGAGTTTGTCTGAGTTTCTGTGAGTGTGTGAGTTTCTGTGAGTGTTTGTGCATTTCTGTGAGTGTGTGTGAGTTTCTGTGAGCGTGTGTGAGTTTCTGTGAGTGTGTGTGAGTTTCTGTGAGTTTCTGTGAGCACGTAGAGTCTGAAACGGCCGTGCGTGGAGGATTGACGTGAACAAGTAACAAGACTTCCAGCTTTTCCAGTCGGATTTCTCAGTTTTAAAGGTAAGTGCACTCATTCAGTCTTGCATTTCTTTTGATATTTGTGTAGTTTTGCTTTTGATATGATGTGTTGAAACATAATATATGTGTAGCATTGCTTTTGATGTATGTGTCACCACGTAGATGAGAGTGTGTATTGGTTTCAATGTGCTGGTTTCAATGTGATGATTTGAATGTGGTGGTTTTGTGGTGGTTTGTGGATATTTGTTGTGCTAGTTTAAATGTGTTGTTTTGTGCTGGTGTAAATGTGCTACTTTCTGCTAGTTTGAATGTGTTGGTTTCAATGTCATTGTTTCAATGTGCTGAATTCAATGTGTTTATTTCAAAGTGCTGAATTTCAATGTGCCCATTTCAAAGTGTTGATTTCAATGTGAAAGATTTCAATGTTTTGGTTTCCATGTGCTACTTTGATTGATTTTGTGTGTGGGTTTGTAATTGTTGTTGCAGGAAGTCTAGTTCCAGTAGAATTTGTCTGGGATTAAGGTTCATAAGCAATGGCTGAAAGGTAAAATCCATACTCTCACCCAGGAGCCCTAAACCCTACGCCTTCAGTATCATATAACGAATGACAAATCTATACAATCTACGATGAATACGCTATTCATTGAACACAGTTTAGCTCGAGTCGAGCTAATGTGGGAAATCCATATCGCACTATTGTCCACACTTTAGCTCGACTCGAGCTAAAGTGTGCCTCCACTGTGCACTAATATCCACACTTTAGCTCGAGTCGAGCTAAAGTGGGCCTTTTCTGTGAACCTTTGGCCACACTTTAGCTCGAGTCGAGCTAAAGTGGACCTTTTCTGTGCACATCTGGCCACACTTTAACTCGACTCGAGGTAAAGTGTGATCAATGAAGCAAACACGAAAGCGCACTTTGGCGCAACTAGAGCGTAAGTGTGCCGAATGTGCACAGAAAAGTCCCACTTTAGCTCGACTCGAGCTAAAGTGTGGACTATAATACACTATCGAGGTAACATAATAGCTCGACTCGAGCTAAATTGTACGACTGCGTACGTCTTCGGTTACGCTAAAAGCGACTCCTCGAAATGTAATCTTAATATAAACTCTCAAACACTGGGTTTGAAATATGTCATGACCTCTCTGTAAAGCCAACACACTTTACCTCGAATCGAGCTAAAGTGTGAGACAATAAACATAAAGAACAACTCAAATACAACAACATTCGGACTTTAAATAGTCCAAAAGTATAGTAAACCAATGATACCGACCACCCAACTCATGTCAACTTCTCGTTATATTTTCACATGTGTGCAAGAGCTTCAGTCTCGCTTCAACCACTTGAGAACCTCAAAGAGTGAGGTTCGTGAGTGATTAGAGCGGAACTGAAGCTCTTTCGCAGTTCTGAGAGTTGAACGAGAAGTAGCCATGATTTGAATAAAAATGTATAGGAAAGTCGTTTGAATGAATACTGTAAGTGTCAGAACTGTTCAGCTATGCATTCCATGCATGAGCACTTTAGCTCGAGTCGAGCTAAAGATGAAGCTAAAACTTGAATACAACATTGATACATTGGTGTAATTGCAGTCTCCTAACTCAACTCACGTCTACTTTCCGTTCACCTCTCATAAATCGTACAAGAGCTTCGGTCCCGCTTCAACCACTTGAGAACCTCAAAGAGTGAGGTTGGTGAGTGATTTAAGGGGGAACTGAAGCTCTCCCACATTTCTGAGAGTTGAACGAGAAGTAGGCATGAGTTGATTGTAAGCGTCTAAGAGAACGTTCTAAATGACTAAATTTTGTTGTAGAGTATTACTCACATACTTGAATATCGGTACACTTTAGCTCGAGTCGAGCTAATGTGTGACCTCGCCGTCCTAATCGGATGATCAATAGAGCAATCTAATATCTTTGCTCTGTTTCGTGTTTGTGCAGATCTGAGAGGGACATGATGGTGTCGCAGCTGCAGCACTTCTTCCAGCCAAAGCCTGTCGACGTTGACGATGACGATGGAGACGACAACAACCACTTGGATTGCTGGGAGCTGAAGGACCCATCGATGACACTGAAGTGGACGCTTCTGTGGGCGACCTATACGGATCATTTAGTGTTTGGTCAGACCTTCGCTGGTGCTATCGTCGATCCCCAGCACATCGACTTCAAGACCAAAGTTACTGATGTAGTCCACGAAGATAACGATCACGTTAAGTTGTCGTGTGAGACGACCACTGAGTCCTTAGATCCGTATTTCTTTACTATTATAGTAAACAATAGTTCATCTCCCTTCTGTATCTTGGATTTGGTTGATTCTCTTAGGTCTTCCAAATTTGAGGAAATAGTGACTCAGGTCGAGCATGAGATCTCCCTTAAGAAATGGGAGACTAGTAGCGGACAGCCACTGAAAGCAAAGGCTATAGCTAATAAACTGCGCGTCATTCTCTCTAGAATGAGTACCATTGCCGCTCTAGATAAGGCCAAGAATATTGCGGCAAGACGCCCGATAGAACTTTCAACGGTTTTGGGGGCCGTGACCGGTAGCCAGGACATGAGTCAAGCGTCCGTACCGGTTAGAACTCCAGGTGCGAGAACAAGTCGAAGCACTCTGCGCAACATGCTGTCTGCTTCCCCCGTCAAGAAGCGCTCAGCTGCCAAGAAGCCGGAGACCTCTTCAAGAAAGAAGTCGAAGCTCGTATCGGAGGATAAGCTAGCCAATTCGATGGCCTCTGCACTCTCGGAGCTCCCCAAGGCGCTCGGATACGGAGAGACAATCGACTACAACAACGTCCAACAGATTTACCAGAAATTCTAGACGGAGTGTCAAAGCTGCTTTTTCAAAGGCGACAGAGAGATGAAGATCGAGCTTGACGTGATGAGGTTGCATAATGCACCGCCGGAGTGGACGATCCGTGCGTTCGAGCCTCGGGGCATGGAGGAGTTGAAGCATTACTACCTCCAAATGCCAGACAAGACGCAGAAGCAGACTCTCTACGTCATGCCGAAGCTCGACACTATGCCGACGACTGTGGAGGAGCTCAGCGACTGCGACTTCTACATCATCAACGGCCAGCACAGCGTTGCTGCCTCAAAGGAGATGATTAACGGCAACGTTCCGGAGGTGATGAGAAGGCACTTCCGAACATGGCAATGTTACATTGTCTGGACGCAAGATCCGGAGAAGCTGGGGAAGATTTCCGCGTATTATAATCGCGTGAATCATTTGGTCCAATTCAAGCCCACGTGGGCAACAAATATCCTCGGCTCCCGTGCTTTGTGGATCCAAGCTGGGAGACCAATGCCGAAGCACTCCGCCACAGGCGTTCGCGGGTCTCACAAGTCAGGTCGGAGAACGGTAGCGGAGATTGCAAATGACAAGAAGTTTGAGGTAATATATCATAACCAAGGTCATGCACTTTAGCTCGACTCGAGCTAAAGTGCAAATGCGCTCTGTATCTGTACAGTCATATGTATAGATAAGAAATCGTCATTGTCTGCTCATGGGTTGCAAGTTAGCTCGACTCGAGGTAACTTGCAGTATTTGGACCCTACTAGACATGTTTATATTCCTGCTTTATTGTATACTCAAACGACCCTTTTATGTTCTGCGCAGCCATTTCTTAACGCGGTTCGTGAGCACTTTGCAATGATCGACGTTGCGAAGAGCCAGGCGGCGCTCAAGAAAGCCGGGAAGGCGAAGGAGCTTTCAATTACTAACGAGGTAAAGATCATCACCGCGACAGATGAAACCTTCGAGCTCTGGTCCGATGTCATCTCTTCTGCGGCGCATGGCGACCTCATCAACGTCGATTCAACTTCGACGCCCTTGGCAAAGTTCAAGGACACGAAGTCTTGGGTTCCTGAGAAGGATGGGGTTCTGACGCGCGAGTTCTTCAAGTTTCTCGGCAACATGACCGAAGCCGATCACGCGAAAATGTGCAAGCACATTCTCAATCGATCAGGTCCATCTCGGAAACTGCCCTACCCTAAGGTGGTCATCAAGCTGCCAAATTCTGCGCTAGAGGATTGCTATACAGCCCGGGACTGGGTGGATCGGAGGAAGAGGAAGGAGGTCGCTCGGATGGAGCTTCAACTGATCAGGTCGGAGCTGGCCTTCTTCAACAGCACTGGAGCGTACAAACGTTCAAACTGGCGGACGTTCAAGAAGAACTACAACGTCAGCAAGGCCTCCAAGCGTGCCCTCTTGGATTGGGGTCCACCGGATTCGTACTACGCCAACTGGAGGCAGACGCAGTTTCGCAACTACAAATGTGAAGATCTCTCTCCGTACGCGAAGGAGTTCTTCAGAGTCTTCATCGATGTGCGATCGCGGTTCGTTTCACCAGTGGGAGCGCTGCACTTCCATTCTTACAAGGCGGCAACGAATTCGCTCGGGACGTGGCCTTCGGATTCGTGGTGCAACCTGGGCTGCAATGTGAAGCTCGGCATCATCGACTTCCGGAACATCCCCGGGTTCTCTGGGACGTCATCGTCGTCGTTGGAGAGGCCCTTCTTCGACAAGTTCATGACGATGTTCGCATCGAAAGGGCAGCCTCCCCTCACCGATCTTCCAGCCTGACTCTTCATTTGCGGCAACGAGCAGTCACACCTTCAAGTGACAGCGTTTGCTGAGGGCCCGTCGTTGTGCCATGCATACGATGTGCTGCAGTCGAAGTATCTTCCCTCCGAGAACGAGCGCCTCGGAGGATTCGCGCCGAAGACCAACAACGCTCTAGACCCGGTTCGGCTCCTCTTTCTCTTCAAGAAGGAGCTTACGGTGATCCCGGCCATAAAGAAGATCTACGCAGCTCCAGAGCATGTGTTGTACACGAAGCTGCGCAAGTACAACGAGTTGGCGTACTCCATGAATTTGAACGAGCTGAGGATGGAGTTCTTCATCAAGGTCCTGGAGCTGTTCTGCAAGAGGGGGGAGTCTGTTGTCCAACTGTTTGGCAGGACGAAATTACTGACAGCGAGTGTGGTAAGCATCCGTGCAGTTTAGCTCGACTCGAGCTAAACTGTTTATTCCCTTTCTGACCTCTTAGTTTCAAAGAGGTCTTGCCTATGCTCATTTGGTGTCACTTTAGCTCGACTCGAGCTAAAGTGTCGGCTTTTACTTGTACGATTTTATGGATGTCATTTACTTCGTTCGTATGATTTGAAGTTATAATAGCTGAGTTTTCATACCAACAATTGTTTGTAGTGAGTTTAGCTCGACTCGACCTAAATTGAATTTTGTTCAATCTATTGGTGTGCAGATGCTGGACCTGGAGGCATTCTGTATTTCTCACGACACCGATGAGCAGGATCTCGACGACGCCTTCGAGGTCGCCTTGACGTTGGATCGGGCCGATTTTGATATATCTGCGTATCACGTCAACTCTGAGATCTTCCCCGAGCTTGGAGATGCCGTTGGAAAGGGGAAGGGGAAAGCCATTATTGACCTCGGCGATGAGGAGGAAGATGCGGAGCCGAGCGCTGTGGTTGCGTGCCCGATCTCGAGCACCGTCACTCCGGATAATGAGTCCCAGGACGACTTCGTTGACGCTACTCCGCCTGAGTTTCAGAGTGCCTCTCAATCTGAAGCAGGAGACACAATCGCATCCTCGCGACAACGACTCGACTTCCCGGAGTTGGATTCGTTGGAGATTTCCGACAGGCCTCATTCAGCTCCCACCTTGGGCGCTTCAACCGCTCGCCCGGCGGCCAAGAAGAGGAAGGTTGCTAGTACGAGCACGCGCTCTCCGTTGGCTGTCGTGAGCAGCGCTCAGGATGACAGCAGGTTGATCTCCCTGGAGAAGAAGCTCGAAGAGGAGGCCACCCGGATGAGGTTGATGGAGCAGCGACTGGCAGAGCACGACGAGGAGCTCAGCGATCTACAGCGGAGGCGTGACGATGAAATGAAGAGGGACCAAGATCAGAGGCATGCCGAGATGATGCTCATGATGCAGAGATTCATGTCGGCTAATTTGCCTACTGCCGCCAGAGCACCGCCCGTAGTTATTGTTGCAATCCCCCAGCCTCCCGCATCACCGGACGGCGGGTCTGCGAGTCCGTCTCGCGATTTGCAGCTTCCATATCCGTCGGGTACCTCCCCCGTCTCCAGTGGGGCTCAATTGCTTCTTGTTCTCCCTTCCGCATCGGCCCGCCCCTCTTCTCTTCCGAAGTCGCCCGATCGGGACGAATCTATCGCAGATGTCCCCAGGTCATCGTCAGGTTAGTGTAACGTAGTTGCGAGTGTATAGAGGCAGAACATTTTGTAAATGTCCAATTTTGTACTCCAGTATTTATTTTGTTAATATTACAGTGCACGGCGAGCACTTCAGCTCGACTTGAGCTAAACTGCTTGACATCTAACCACTGTGACTTGTATCCGTGTCCTCTGTGCCCATCAGCTGATAGGGTGAAGTTGTTGAATTTTTCTAGATCTAAGTTTCGGTGATGACGCGATTGCTCAACCAGTCATAGAAGAGGTCGTCCAAACTGCAATCCCAGTCATAGAAGAGGTCGTCCAAGTTTCAGCCGTGCTCGTAGACGAGATCAATCATGATTCTGAGCCACCTCTTCTTGTCCCAGAACCGTGCCCCCAAATGGATGTCGGGCACTCCGGGCCCCTTGACAGCATGCAGAGTTCGTTCGGATCGATGGGTGCCCGAGTCGAAATGCTGCAGGACGATGAAGTTCTCGAGGTATTCTTCTAACTCTTTTCGAACTCCACTCATTCCCCCATCACTCCTCCCCCCATTTATCTCTTTCGTTCTACGTATTGTTGATTCGTCGTTGTTAATGAATCTGTAGTAATATTGGTCGTTCTCCTGGCGTTTCCGAACCAGGTCGGCGAGGCATCAATAAATGATGCCAATAATCTAGAAGAAATACCTAGAGTCCATTCAGATATCGAGGGCAGGTGGTTAAACATTGTGTTGGACCTCAATGGGATTCTATGCACGTGTGAGCCGTCGTGGCAGGCCAGAGGATCCAAGGGCTCTATCCCGTCCATTCACTCGGCTTCGTTGCCGGCCGAAGTAGGCCCTAGACTAGTTCGAGTGCGCCCTGGTTATGCTGAATTTCTTACGAAGTTGTCTAAGATTGCCACCATCACGATCTGAAGTTCGATGATGGAATCTACAACGCCTCAGATATGTAATTATCTTTTTCAGCATAGTTCTTCGTACCCTCTCAGGATCTTTGGTCAAGAGAGTTGCGATAGGGTTCCCGAGCGTAGAGTCGGTAGCAGAACATTCTACATGAAGGAATCTGGCACTCAGAAGGACATCTTCTTGAAGACCTTATCGAGCCATCTCTTCAATAGGTTGGGTCGTGAGTATACTCCGGCAAATACGCTTGTCATTGACGACAACCCGATTAAGCACATGCTCAATTTGCCGGAGAACGTCCTTCTTCTTCCATCATGGTCGCACAAACATGTTGGCGCAAGAGACGACTCTGTATTGTTAGAGGAATTGCTGCCATATCTCTCTGACCTTCATCAATTTCCGGGTGGTCTAGCGCAGTACCGGGCCGAACATCCCTCTGGCCGGGAGATGGTTTATAATGATCAGAAGACGTGTGGTCAGTCTGCGAGTATCTGGAACGCAATCCAAGCGTTTCAAAATCTCCGCTCTTAATGCCGTTGGGAACGCTTAGATGCCTTTTACACTTTAGGTCGCATAGAGCTAAACTGTATCAATTGACTGCAGCTCGATGTTGTAAATTTTGTTGGGCCATGTTTTGTGTATATTTTTTTTATAAATGAAACTGAGATGTTTCACCCCTTTGTTTGTTGTGGGAATTGGATATCCACTGCTGATGGAATGTCGTGCTATTTTGAATGATTGGAATTTTCATCTATTGTTCTAAGGTATGTGAGTGTCGCTGCGGTTGAAATTTCTACAGGACTGTGACTGTCGGGCGTCCGTGGATTCCTTGCTAGGGCCAGAGGAGTTCGTCTTTTCTCTTCGGAGTAAAGGGCTTTTGTTGCACTCTGCTGCAACCGCGCAATCAACCATGGATTATTCGACCATGGCAGTGGACAACGGAGTTGTTGAAAGCCCTATTGCGCGGGAGCCAATTCATGATAGGAACAACTCGCCTTCGCCGCAGTGGCCTCGTTTAGTTCCTGGGTCCCCGCCTTTAAATCCGGATAATTGTACTCCAGCAAAGCGTATTCTCTACGACGGTTTAAGGGATGGTACTTCTCAACACTCGCTTGCGGTGCGTGTTATGATGACCTCCAATTTATTGCACTATTGCGATGTTTTGGCCTAGACAATTTTGGTTTGTTGTTGAGCTACATTGCACTAATGTAGTTTTGGTTCATTTGAGCTTGTTTTTTTGTTTGGGGTTAAATGTGCTCTATGGATCTTTCCTTTTGCATTTTAGCTCCATCCAACCTAATGTGCACTAGGATGGATCTCAATGATTAAATTTTCATGTGTGTTGTGTAGCAGCATTCGACCTAAAGTGTATTTCTTTGGATTGTGTATGGCGCCTATTGTGCAAGAACCATTCGGTAAATGTCTCCGTCCCCGAACTTTGTCAGGAGATGCTGCTAGAGGCAAATGCTCTCCTTCCCCCTCTCGCCAGCACTCGCTGCCCAAATCAAACAGTGACGAGGTGCGTAGGCGGGGTTTGCAGCCTCTTCTAGAGAGTCCATTAATGCAAGAGAATGGGGCAACATGGACAAGGCAACGTCAGAGGGCTTTTTTGAAGACGCGTATAGAAGCTTATGGTGGAGCTCCGTAGACCATTTGATTAGTGATAGGACGATTTTGCCCCGGGGTGAATGAGTGTTGTTTGTGATTTTTTTCACGAAGTTTTAAATAAAGCTTGGAATAATGGTACATGCTTCTTTTAGCGTTACCATTTTTTGGGACATTCGGCTAATTTGGTCCATCCATGTAATGAAATATAGTATTCTTGGTGCATTGTTGATATGCTTTGCACCTACAATTGTCTATATATATTGATACTTTAATGATCATATATCTTCAAAATCATGGAAATCTCCCATTATAACGAACATGGTGTTGCAAGATCTTAACCAAATTGTGGAAACGGTGGTTAACAAAGGGACACAAAACACCATCGCCGAGCTTCGTAAAGAGATGGCAGCAATGAAAGGCAAAATTATTGAGGAAGCAAGAAATTATGCCGACATGGAACAAGAAACCACCAAAAAAGTCCTAAGAAGTGAGATGACCTCACTTAGGAAGAACATAATACAAACTATTATGGAAGAAGAAGAAAAAGCTAGCTAGAGAGTGCAATTAATTATTGAAGGAATGGACACGTCAAACTAAGTCTGACAAACAACGTGGTGGCAACAAGACTCTTAATAGTATATATCTATACTAAACATATCAAATACCCACCAGTATACTTTTATACTCACAATAATAAAAACAAAAAACACACCAAGTATCTACTAGTATACTTCTATACTCAAAACTATAAAAACAAAAAACATATATATCTCAAAGTATATTTTTATACTGTATACAAAATATATAAACAAACTAACAAAAGGGGAAAGGAAATACAAAAGAAAAGAAAATCCAAAAACAATAAAAGAAAAAAACAAAAACAACAACAACAACAACAAAACTCCACACCCCTCCCACTAGTAGCCATAAACATTACTCATCGCAAACTATTAATTATACTTTGCGGAGACATAGAAACTAACCCCGGCCCTATGCCAAATGTCTTCTGTGAGCCGCAAAAACGGCTCACGGTGATGAATGGACCTCACATCGGGTCCATTAAAGCTAATAAGTGGTGAAAATGGGTTATCCCATTGGTTAGCTTGTGGTCTATTGGTCAAAATAGCTAAGTAGCCTTCCATGCGCTAATTCCTTAACTAGGAACCACTTATTGGCAATCGCGGAATTTAGGTAGTTAGCCAAAAAAAAAATAGAAAGGAAAAAATGAAGAAAAGACAGAAAAGACAAAAAACAATAAAAAAAAAATTTAAATTAATAGTGATGGAGAAGAATTTACCTCCTACCAAGTCGTGGATCGCAATTGGTCACGATGAAGAAATCACGAAACCGAAAAAATGGAAGAAGAAGAGAAATAATGGTGAAGGGAAGAAAAGAAAAGAAGAGGCTTAAAAGCCCTTAAAAAAATAGTGGGAAAGGTCCAAAAGGCTTGGACAACCCCCTCATCACTCGCTAAGTAAAATTAGAAATTACCCCAAGCAAAGGGGATTCAATTTAGGTAGATTAAATTAGATTTAGCCTCCTTGGAAATTAGCTAATAGCTCACTTATTGAGATCATGCACACCTATGTGGCATGGAGTTAATGTTTAGATTTAGATATTCCTTGGTTAGTGGGACACCCACTCTTGTTAAATGCAAGGGTGGCACAGAATTAGGAGTCATAGGGTTAGTAGGTTTTGTAAGAAGGAAGCCATTTATGGAAGAAGGCCAAAGGCGGCAGGGAACTTCTTTGGGAACTCAAGGAGAGCAAAGGTTGAGGGGTTACCCCCTAGAGAAGCCTCATTCGGTTAGTGTGCGAGGAGTAGGAAGAGAGAGAACAGGGGAGAGACTGAATTTGTGTGGGGAGAGAGCCGGAAGCCCCGGCCCCAAACTGGTGAACGAGATTAGATTAGATCACAGAAGGAAGAAGATCACACGAGCTGGAGCAAGATCACACGACGAACAGGAGGAACCAGATCACACGAGCTGGAGCAAGATCACACGACGAATAGGAGGAAGAAGATCACACGAGCTGGAGTGAGCAAGCACGACGAGCAGGAGGAAGAAGATCACACGAGCTGGAGTGAGCAAGCACGACGAACAAAAGGAAGAAGATCACACGAGCTGGAGTGAGCAAGCACGACGAACAAGAGGAAGAAGATCACACGAGCTGGAGCAAGATCACACGAGCTAGAGTGAGCAAGTACGACGAACAAGAGGAAGAAGATCACACGAGCTGGAGCAAGATCACACGACGAACAAGAGGAAGAAGATCATACGAGCTGGAGCAAGATCACACGAGCTGGAGTGAGCAAGCACGACGAGCAGGAGGAAGAAGATCACACGAGCTGGAGTGAGCAAGCACGACGAACAAGAGGAAGAAGATCACACGAGCTGGAGTGAGCAAGCACGACGAACAAGAGGAAGAAGATCACACGAGCTGGAGCAAGATCACACGAGCTAGAGTGAGCAAGTACGACGAACAAGAGGAAGAAGATCACACGAGCTGGAGCAAAATCACACGACAAACAAGAGGAAGAAGATCACACGAGCTGGAGCAAGATCACACGACGAACAAGAGGAAGAAGATCATACGAGCTGGAGCAAGATCACACGAGCTGGAGTGAGCAAGCACGACAAGCAGGAGGAAGAAGATCACACGAGCTGGAGTGAGCAAGCACGACGAACAAGAGGAAGAAGATCACACGAGCTGGAGCAAGATCACACGACAAACAAGAGGAAGAAGATCACACGAGCTGGAGCAAGATCACAGGACGAACAAGAGGAAGAAGATCATACGAGCTGGAGCAAGATCACACGAGCTGGAGCAAGATCACACGAGCTGGAGTGAGCAAGCACGACGAGCAGGAGGAAGAAGATCACACGAGCTGGAGTGAACAAGCACGACGAACAAGAGGAAGAAGATCACACGAGCTGGAGTGAGCAAGCACGACGAACAAGAGGAAGAAGATCACACGAGCTGGAGCAAGATCACACGACGAACAAGAGGAAGAAGATCACACGAGTTGGAGCAAGGTCACGAGAGCTGGAGTGAGCAGTTCGAAGGCTAAGGATGGAGGGTGAACCGAATTAAATCAGGGAGCCCCTCTTCTCCCTCGGACCTCTTAAATTCCTTGTGTATGACGTGAAACCTAATTTTCTAAATACAAAAACCACGCGGAAGCGCTGCCAATTTTTTGGTAGAATTAGGGTTTGCTATATATTCAACTAAACAATCGATTAAAACGCCATTAGTAAGTGAACGCAGCTAGAGGCTCATTCTTAGTAAGGCTGGAGTGGATTCTTGTGTGAGTGGATGTGGAATATGCGTAGGAATGTGGTGCACGATCTTGAATAAACTTATATGTTGAGTGTGCACTGCTGGTCGTTGGTTATGAGTTCATGATTGAGTCGCATGGTTGATTGAATGCTGCCCTCATGTTAAGCACAAAAAACTAATAAAAATCAAAAAAACAAACATAAGAATCGGAATTAGAGTCAAGGAGATAATTAGGATTATAAGTTTGTAGAAAATAGGGAAGCCTGTCTGCTGCCAACTGGTTCCAGGGTCACACCTAAGCCTGAAACTGATCATTAAGGGTCTGATCAAGTTCGGAATGCTGAATTGAACCCATAAGAGTTGGAAACGTTGCATTCGGAGCCCTAGAGCAAAAGTTACACTTGTTCCAAGGTGGGTTCAATCAAAAGGCTGGATTAAGTCACCACCTCACTAATCAACCACAAGGGACCTAAGTGAACATGAGATGTGTCACCATGCTTGTATAAGTTGTGTATGAATGGGCTGAGGATTGGTTACACAAAGAACTAGGCCCTCGTATTAGGATCTTGTGTTCAAGATAAGCCACCCTTTAGGGGCGGTTTATTTGGCTCATATCTTCCACAACCATCCAAAAGCACACAAAAGATTATCAAAAATATATTTCATTCCGAATACTATAGAACTCCACCCCGAATATCAACACCTAGCTTCTTCCTTTGCGCCACTTCTAAAAAATAATCACATACTTCACCAAACTTATTCTACCCTTTACCCCAACATTTCCCGCTACATACATAAAAAAAACAACCACCCATCCACACATATCTTATTCGCCATAATTACCACCCTCCACCTTTCAATAGACAAATGCAACAATATCACCAACCAACATACTACCAACACAAACCCAACACACTGGACAAATATATTACTAAACACTCTATCCTCTCTACATAACCCCCTTGAAAGACATATAGATACACTCCACCCATACACCAAATTCCTAGAAGAAAACCAATACCTTTCTGAACACAAAACCTCTCTACACAATGACCTATATAACTTTATTCATAGCCAAACCCCACCCCCTTCCCCCGACGAATTACAACAAAAATTTCCCTACTTCCCGCACAATCTTATCCTTGAAACTCTTAGATGCTTTGAACCAATTCATGCGAACACGCACCCCACCCCGACACCCGCCTACATTTCGCCTCCGCTTGGTAACCACGATAATATAGACGATAGAAATACATATATGACTACATGGAACACCTCAACGTTAAACACTGCTTTACCATGCATCCACAATTCAACCGCCCACACCAACACACCACCCGCCATAATTGCCATACAAGAAACTAAACTAACCGCTATTAAATCCACAAAATACATCCAAAAAACATTCCCCGATTATAAACTTATATTTAATAACACTCATTCTCTCAGAAGATGCATCCAACAACGAAGGCCATATACACCGGCAAGAGGAAGTCTACTCATGCTCATACACCAATCATATGCCTTCCCCGGGAATATTACTAAAATCTCTACCCCGGCTAATATATCACCATATCTTCAAATTATTGAAATTACTAACTGACCTCTCCAACCATGGCTCATTCTTCATCTATACATGCCCTCGCACATAGAAGACTCTAGGCTTATTCCGGAGATCCAAAATTCCATCACTTCACAAATAAATACACACACTAACCATACAATAATACTTTGCAAAGACTTTAACCGAGACATCGCCCTTATTGGAAGACAAAACGGAGGAATTCTTACCCCCCTACTTGACATAGACTATAAATGGAAAAATTATACGAATGACCTAGAATTATATTTAATCCCAACCGATACACAATACTCATGTCAAGGTGGACTTAATTACACACACACTAGCCTAATCAATTGATTTTACATTAAAACACCTAACCATACCCAATATACATCTATCACCAATACCACAACCAACTTAAACTCGGACCACTTCCCAGTCCAACTCAACATACCTCACAACACCCTTATAAGTAGACCTCCTACAACCATCAACTCAAATGATATTAAAATACTAAACCCCATCCCAAAAGAAAATCTTGATAACTTTAACACAATATTCTTTGAAAAAAACTCAATACAAATAGACTCCTTACGGATATTCTTTCTAACCACCAACACCTTGCACACATACAATGGCAAGAAGCTTGCACAACTCTTGACAAACTTATTAATGAAATTTCTACTACATTAGAAAAGACTTGTAAAGCGCCCCCGATTCCACAACTCACTCCTAGAACCTCAAAACAAGGGGGGTATCTCCCAAGAAAATTAGCCAGAAAATGGAAACAACATCTTGTCACATACCACACGATTCGTAAAACAATTTATATTGCTAAAAATAACCAAAATTGGCGAACCCACCCCATATTCTCCAAACTACAAAACCTTTGTCACCCTCAAATCCCACAAGTACCACTACCCAACACCCCTCACGAAGACTGGCAGAAAGACATTGCAATCATTGCAAAAGTTGCGAACGAAGAAGCTCGGAAAATTACTACAAAATATGCAAGAGAATGTGTCAAAAAAGCCATTTCTAAGTATTGTCAATTACACGAAACTAGCCCAAAAAAGATTAATAGAAAAGTCTTTAAAAATAATACAAACCTGCCACTAGACTGCATTTTAGATCAAAACAATAACATTCTAACCAGCCCAGATGACATTGCAAACGAAATACATATTCAACAATCCATAAACAATAGACCATCCACCCCCCCATGTCACTTCCATCGACAACATACATCAACATGCACGTGCGGAGTTAGGCAATACCCATGGCATGATTTGGACGGATTTACCATTGATAAAAGAGGCGAACCAACAACACCTCTCCACACATATTATAACAGAGACACATATAACATGTGCCTAAAAAATTTGGGAACCAACAAAGCCCCCGGCCCGGACCATATACCTAACTCAATTCTAAAAAACATGCCTCCAAGATTCCATGACCTTCTATCATTATTCTTCCTTCATTGTTACAAACAAAAATCCATTCCCGCATCTTGGAAAACAAGTTTAACAATCTTATTATACAAAAAAGGCAACCCATCTGTGCTACCTAACCACCGACCTATTGCCTTAGCTAACACCATTTACAAATTATATACTAGCACACTAACATCAATATTATCGACCTACAGGGAAAAACACCAAATATTATACGAAAGCCAAGAATGGTTTAGAGCCGAGAGAAGTACCACACGGCAACTCCAAAACCTCATTGCCGCTTTTGAGGATGCAAAATTCACTAATAAAGACATTTACATACTCTATATTGACTTCAAAAACGCATTCGGTTCCATTGACCATCGACGACTGCTAGCCATTATGTGCGATCTTGGGTACCCGGAAGACGCAGTCACACTGGTTGGTAATATATACTCCCAATCTACCACTACATACACCGGAAAATTCTTTTGTAACACATGCCCTATTTCCATCCAACGTGGTACCATCCAAGGCGATACATTGAGCCCATACCTCTTTATTATTTTTGTAGAACCTCTATTGAGATGGCTTCAAAGAGGTAATAATGGCTACACATTCGGCACCTCAAAAGTCACCGTAAACTTGGCCGCATGTGCCGACGATCTAGCGGCCATCTCCGAACGTCTCAAATCACTCCAAATTCAATTAGACAAAATAGACAAATTTTGTCTATGGACCGGGATGGAACTTGGGGTCCAAAAATGTGCCGTAACTGAATGCCCAATCAAATCCAAAATAAACCCGACTGCCTTCAAAGCCTTTATCCAAGTTACCAATATCCACTATCGTAATCAACCAATTCCGGATCTCAACCAAAACCAACCCTACATATACCTTGGAATAAACCTAGTCCCATCGCTAAAATGGAAAATTCAAACTCATGCTACTACTACAAAACTTATTAAACAATGCAATGAACTTATACTATGTCCGGCTACATTGCAACAAAAAATAAAAATGATTGATACCATCATACGTCCGGGTATCTCATATAGTTTCTATGCGGTCCCTTATTCCATGCCCGCCATAAACAAACTTGATAAAAAAATCATAGCCATACAAAAGAAAGTATGCGAACTCCCTAAATGTACGCCCAATGTCATAACACAACTCCCCCACGAACTATTTGGATTCGAAGCTTTTTCCCTTAAAAATGCCTATCTACGTTGCATTGGAGAACAACTCCAAAATGCACTTAACCACAAGGGACGACTAGGACTAATTTACAGTGGACTCCTTCGGCACATCCTTGCCATTTATGGAGGAGCACAATACCTCCAAAGACCTAAAAAATCTGATTGCCTTCGGTCTCCCATTACCCGCACACTTTTTCTACTCAAAACAGAAGGCCAAACATTTCTAAAAAGCATACTAGAAGATTTCTTACTAGGCCCCGCACCGCTTGAACAAAATTGGGCATATGAAATACATAACCTCCCTAGACTTGACCGACAATTATCCGCCAAACTCCTACAAAAACTTTTCTCTGCAAACATTACTGATCTAAAACAAATTACATTACCAAATGGAACACACCTTATGGATGACAAGAGCTACAAAATATTCTACGGTACCCCTCACAAATTAATATAAAGTGCACTAAATATTGCCAAACAATTATTTTGTCATCCTCCATGCCTCCCTATATGCCCCAACCCTTGCACCATTCACGCCCCACCTTACACACTTAAAGACCCGTACATCATTGATCACAATGACATCCACCCCAACATCAACCTCCCATTAATCCCTCCAAACCCGCCACATTCACGATCATATGCCCCTCCACCACATATATTAAAAAATCCTTCCATGCACCCAATAAACAACATAACTGCGCACAAACGTAGAAAGTACATTGACTCCAACAACATAAGCAAACAATATACGTCATATCTATGCCATTGGCCCCACAACAACACCACCTACACCTAATGGCTCCCGCAAAGAAATCTTTTCCCTTGGCACAACCCAAATGCTTCCTTACATAGCACCAAAATACTCACACAATACTACTTTAGAACTCAAAACAGTTAGTACTTGAATATCATACAATTACACCACCCCCAAGCACAACCTCGAGATAGAAGATTTGTCACGCCACCTCTTATTATCCCCCTCCTCAACATCTTTACAACCGAATGCAACCCCGAAACTGACATCCTCGCACAAACAAATACAATCAAAATACAACAAGATAATGCCTACATATACGAAGGTAATGGTAGACACCTAATAACCATACAACTCGCTAGACTACAATGGCTGTGGAACCAATACCACAATGCACTACAAACCTCCATTAACATTGAGCCAATACCCCAAACATTTGAAACTGAAATTATTTGGCTATATCAAAAATATAAATACCGAATACCCAAAAATGACCCCCTAAAAAATGCACACTACACACTACCCGATCCTATCTTAGACCACCTGATTACATCTCTGAATATCACACATTCATACTTTTCATCCCCCGTTACATGCTCTACAAAAATTTCAAAATTCTACTCCCCATTCGAACGTGATAAGATTTTTGGTTCTCTTGGAAAAGCTTTTGATTATAAATGGAGCGGAATAGGCCTTGCACACCGTCACAACGAAGAAGAAACACAACAAGCAACACATTGGGCATGCCTAGCAGCAAATAATGATCCCAACCACAACATCACCATTATTATCACTCCTGACACTCATTGGTACCACAACTCTTATCCACACTCAGACCCATTCCCGGACTCTCGCATCATAGTACTATTTGAAGCAGACTCTATGACTTACAAAGAACCCACTATACGACCACAAATACAAACACCCCGCCTTGAACCAACAACCCTACGTATCCTATGTATACATCACCAAACTCGAGAGATAGGTACTCTAGAAAACCTCACTCATCTCACTTTGATAGCAAAAAATCTAAACATCAACAAAGTATACACCACAATTGCCCCTCCCACACCTATTTTAATCCGTAAACCGCAACAAAAAATGGTCTAAACCCCCCCTCACAAACATCTCCGCACTACCAATTACCGAATTGAGCCTCCCACACCCCTACTACCAAATTAATACCGACCTTAAATTTGACCCCAACTTTAGCTACTACACTCACGGCCCCTCTAAAGAACCAATCGAAGTGAGCCCGGGACATTGGCACCGAGAAAAAGCCGGCTATGGGATATACAATTCAACCAAATAAATTAAATTAGGCAAAAGACTACATGGACTCCAAAATATTCTAAGAGCCAAAATGATGGCTATACACAAAACCCTTAAAATAATCACCACTCAATACCCAAACGAACCGGCTCATATTTTTACAGATTGCATAAATGTATTATATCTCCTAAATACACACATAAAACACCCCACTTTGCACAACAGTCACCCGGACAAAACTATCCTCACATCTATGGTTGTAATGCTCCAAAACCGCACACAAATCACTACACTCCACAAAGTCCGAGCTCATGCTAATATCGCCAGCAATGAACAAGCCGACAAATTAGGAAAAGAAGGAAGAGAAAAAACCCACAAGAATGCCAAACACCCATACAAACACGCCCATGCCACCCCATATTACTTTCATAGATATGAATGGCCCTCTATGGGCAAAACTCCCAACAAAGGTCCCATACGATTCTTGGACAAATACCTCAAAAACATGATCTTGTAAATAACCTGGAAAAATTCACAGAAAATTTCCCCAATATTGATAAATGGACCGGCAACCTAAACATTCACGACGTACTGTCCAATAGTTTTTGGAAAAACCCCATAATTACGGATCCACAAATCACATGCCTAATCAAATTCCACACCGGACAATACATGGGAAATGCCTGCAAACAACTCTTTTTCGGAATAGAAAGATTTCCTACAATAACATGTCCAATTTGCAACACCACGGACCCGGACTCGTGGCTACATGTCTTACTCAAGTGCCAAAACCCCCATGTACACTCACTAATTGTCAAAAGACACAACAAAGCCATATGAGCTATTCGTAAATTACTTGTATCATCATCCAAATCCCGGTGCTTCATCCTCATGAATGCCGGAACCTTTAATGACAACCCACAAGAAAATACGGTCCCTCCTTGGCTATTACCATGCATATGTTGCACTCAAAGATGCCACTGTAATGCAAGATTCGAACCGGACCTACTATGTGTTAGAGGACTATCATATAAAGACCCCCCACCAAACCACATAGACCCTAGTCTCACTATTGAGTTTATTGAATTCACATATTGCAATGATAGATTCTCTCCGGACACTACTGCAAACAAAACAAATAAATACCAACCACTACTTGACGATATTCAAGCACTAGGATGGAAAGTAGACCCCCTCATTGTCATCACCGTGGGTGCTAGAGCCACCACCTTCATTCCCTCAATGACAACCCTTGAAGAAACATTTAAAATCCCCATCACTTCAATCAAAACCACTTTTTCAAATAATAACATTATTGCAATTCAACATGCTATGTCAATACTCCTGCATAAACGAATAATTGAAAACAACCAACCCCTTCCCGACACTTTGAACCCCCCTCCATAGACTACAATTGCACTTCACCGTACACGCCCTCCCTCTTTCGGAGACTTTTGGGACCTATGGGCCTTTGTTCTTGGCTACTTGTTACTGGATACATAGTGTCCACCCTCGAAAGGGGGAAGTAGTTCCATACTACTACCCATGTCCGGTGGGCATGGACTTAGTGGTGGAATGAACGGACATTTTATTCACGCCGGCTCCCTCCGGGGACCGGCGTTCTTCTTCTTCTTGGCGCTTGTTTTGCAACGCACTAGTCCAATCATTTTAATGTAATTTTTATATTACAAACTATAAATTAAAATGGTAACATGGTTCACTGCACGGTTGACTGCACCGTTTATGTAGTTCACCGCACGGTTCACTGCGTGGTTGATCGCTGTCTGGTTCACTGCGTAGATTATGATTTTAGTAGTATGAATAAATAGTTAACTTTCTTAAGCTAGTCGGCTCAACAAGTGCAAAAACTTGGAGAATATTGTTGACTATATTAAGACATGTACATTTTGTCTTTGAATTAACATTTACGGGTTATTTCTCTGGCAATGATAACTTCAGAATTGTATCACCTCTTTGAACATGGCAGAGTAAGAATAGGAGAATTGGAGATTGCCAAATTGTTGTTCAAGAACTTGGAAGGAATAAATTTCAATATTGAAGATTATCATGGAAACACTACATTGCGTTTGGCTGGTAGAGTAGGTCAAGCTGATGTTGTTGAGAAGCTATTGACTTATTTACATGCGACAAGATGTGAACCTAGATATGATGCTCACAAATCGGAAATTTCAAGCCACTCCGTTGTATGAAGTTGATTTGACTGAACATTCCTTTGAGATGAAATTATAGATATTGAATTAGAGGGCGTCTATAAACATGTTGGTAAACTCGGGGTACACACCCCTTCGAGGTGTTGTATTTTCTTCATGTCAAAAAATTGTAAAGGTTTTCTTGCAAAAAAATTGAGGTATTAAAGGTGTATGAAGCTGATTGGCATGGTCATACACACATTGACTAGACAAAATAAATGTGCCAACATGGATAGAGCAGATTCACAAATTATTCTTCTGATACTTAAAAACCTCACATTGCGACAATATTCGTTTAACATAGTGAAAGCTATTCGAGGGATTTAATATACATGGCTTGCAAAAGAGATATTAGGTTGCTTTGAAAGACTGCTAACATTATGAAAGAATATAAAATCTAATGAATTAAACCTGTGTTTACTTTTGGGAAAATAAATAGAACAAAATTATGTCTCATGTGACGATTAAAAACTATTTATTTACAAATCAATTCTTAACTTCATTTCCCGGGGAATTGTTTGTAGACATAGAATTGGTAGAAATAAATTTTCAAGGACAAAATTTTAGACTATATAAAATATTAAAGGACATTTATTTTTTAAGACATAAAATTTTAAAAGACATATTATATTAAAACAAGTAGATTCAAAACATATAATATTTTTAAAAGGATATATTTAAACACTCATTTCCATTCATCTTAAAACAGGGCATTTCAACATGGAAATTCTTAGTCTTCCTTTATCATTGAGAGCATTTTGTAGTTGTTCACCAATGTCAAAAATAGATATTTGACCAAAAAAATATTATTAAAAAATTAGTTTTTCCACCAAAAAATTTTTTGCATAAAAAAGTTCAAAAAATGTGGTAGCTATTTTTAGAAATTTTTGGGCCAAATATGACCCTCAGTGCAATATGCAACAATGTTAATGATAGTTGGTGATGTGTCAAAGGTGTAACAATTGTTTCCACGTCCATCTAAACAAGGATTCTAAAAATGTGATACATACGTATGAACTGACAATAACTCCCTGGATAACCAAAAAAATCCATAACGGACACATATAAAATTGGGGTATAACCAACCTACTTCCGTTCCAATACCACCAATTCATCTCCAAATTCTGCTCTTAGTCAAGGCCCTTACATTTGGTCGGCGCTTTTGTGGGTACCTATTGACAGCCATGGACTGTACATAGCATCACGCTTTGAAAATTCTTAACTAATTCACATAAGATTGGATGAAATCACTTGGATTGAAATTGCAATTCTATTCGGCTAATACTGAAAAATATATATACTACTATTATTTCTCTCCATATATGCACATTGCTTAACTTGAGAGTACCTGAGAGTCTCTCCTTGTATGGTTCCTTGTGTGCCAACAAACAAGCGGATACATCTACGCAGGACGAAGAATCCACAGCCGTGAAATCTACGCAGATATAGATAACGCGCACAGTGACGGCTTACGGACCACAGCGCATGAAATTTAGGGTTCATCGCTTCCGCCTTCCATTGAAAGCCAAAATCAGGCATGACTCGGTGTTTCACGCACATATGTGTAGTGCATGAATCTGCGTCTGCTTTCCTCGCCTGCTCAAACGGTTTTTTTTTTTTTTTGTTTGGGTTTGTATGTGGCGATGGATAGGAGAGTGGAAGGTTGCTACGAAGAGGCGTGCGGAATTCAGTCGTGCCTGGCCAAGAACGACTTCCAGATGGAGAAGTAAGCGAGGGACAATTGCACACTTGATTGCTGCTCTTTTCATGTCTAATTGTTCAGGATGATCTGCGAGTTTACTTTTTCTGCTTGTCTCAGATGTCGTAACAGCATTTTAGAGCTGCAGGCGTGCTGCAAGCACGCGCAGTACAAGACGAAGCACTGTGCATCCGTCGCGGGAATCCTCGCCATGACGATGAAGAAACCGGAGAAGCAGGCACAGCAGACGAAGCAGCAGGCGACATGATGCAAGATTGGTAGGCCTTGTCGGGATACCGGGAAGTAGCGACGGCATCACCTTTGGATAAAGAAGTGCAACTCTGCGAAAGAATGTCTGATTACTCACCTCATCACAGAATCTGCTCCTCGCACACCACACAACAGGTTCTTAGAGCTAAGTAAAGCTGAACGCTCAACTCAACACTCCAGTTCCTTCAATCATACTGTGATTAACTTCCTTCAATGAATTATGCACAGATCATACTGTGATTAACTTCCACCGAGTGATGCTGAATGCTATTGTATCAATAGAACTCCTCTATGGACGGTACAGTAACTGGCTATTCCACCGCACCAAGCAAAGTTCACTCATCAATCACACCTCGGAATGTTGATACTACAAGTCACAAATTCAAACAACTCCTTGCAAATTCAACAACTCATACCTCACCAAGTATGATGCAACTCCAGACACAGGAAATCGAAAACCGCCACTGGACTTAAAACCCACATCTAGGCGGGCCCAAGATCTTACCATGTGGTAATCCATCACTCTGACGGCATTCTCCGCCTGACAAATGTCGTCAAACGCCAAGTCAAAAGCCATTGACCGTCGATACCCGCGACACGTCACTCCCACGACAGTTCTGACGCCCGCAACGACTGTTCCGCGCCATTCCAGGCATCAAGGAAGGTGAAACTTGAGGTTCGTTGCGGGCAATCGGCCACTTGGCGAGCGCTATCGCCACTAAATCCACGCACCAGCGAATTGCGTCGCGGCAAGCTTCCCGACGCAGTCGCAACCCCGACGTCATTCTCGCATGCTCTTCTCCGGAGTGGGAGCGAGAGGAGGATATTTGGTTATAGTATGTCAAGACCGTGGCGTTGTTTTTCCACGCTCGCTCAGTTGCGCCAGAGAGGGAGAGCGTCCACGGTTTCGGAGGGGACGCCCGCGGGGAGCAGCGCTCTGTCGCGGATCGGGATCGGCGACGAGAATCAGCCGGCCATCATGAAGACGTCGGACGTGGTGGTCAAGGCGCTCGAGAATGAGAACGTCGAGTGAGTGCGGACTTTTCTTTGTGTGGAGTGGGTTCTTTGTGAATGAGCTTGAGTTTGTGTTTGAATTTTTCTTCTTGAATGTTGATCGTGTACTCGATATGCGCTATTAAGATTTCGTGTCGCAATCCTGAGTGTGCACTAGAGACGGTAGGTGTTGCATTCAGTCGTTTATCCATCGAATTAGTCAGGCAATGGCGGGCTTATGATTCCGGGGAGCTTGTGGCTATTTTGTGTGAATGTTTGTTTTGTGAATGAGCTTGAGTTTGTGGTGAGTATTCCTTGGGGTTACATTGTTCCTGTTCTTGGCGGTCCGGCTGCTTGAATGACTATTGTTTGTTTAACGTCGATCGTGTACTCGATTTGCACTGCGACGCATTATCAAGATTTCGTGTCTTAACGACGAATAGGATATTGCATCAGTTCGTTGGACTGTTCGTAGCAGGGTTTGGCGGTCTTATGATTCCGGGGGTTTGGCTTTGTTGTGTGATGCTCTCTGTGAATGAGTTTGTCTAGCTTCTGAGGTGTGAGTTCGTAGTGTATGTTCCCGGGGGTTACATTTCTGACGGTGAGGCTGCTTGAGTACACTAAATGGTTGCATAGTACGGGGGTTGCATGTCGTAACCCTGTGTGGATTGCTGCTCTTGTTTTGTTACGGTGATGGAGATTTTTATTTATTTTTGATGTGCAGGTATATATTTGGAATTCCAGGAGAGGAGAACCTGGATCTGCTGGACTCTCTGCGGAATTCCTCGATTAAGCTGGTGGTGACGCGCCACGAGCAGGCTGCTGGATTCATGGCTGCCACTGTGGGCCGCCTAACGGGGAAGGCCGGCATCTGCTTGGCTACTTTGGGCCCAGGCGCCACCAACTTCACCACAGCAGCTGCATACGCTCAGCTTGCCGGCCTTCCAATGGTGAGTGGTTAGAAAAGTCTTTTGTATAGATGGAATAGAGGAGTTCCTTGTAAGGTTACCCGGTCCAGTCGTAGTAAGATTCTCCCTCTTTTGACTAGTCTTTTCTTACTCTAAATAGTAAATAGATCAATAGAAGAGCTTGGTAGTCGAGCGTCCTTTAATTCGGTCAATGGAGAAGCTTGGTGGTCTCTAAACACAGGTTAAAGTAGGTTATGCTATCTTCGAGAGTGAAGAAAGAGTTTACATGAGACCAACTCTGATGAATGCCACCCGCCTTTCTCTTTTTGAGCTGATTTTAGATTAATTGAGAACTATTTAGAGCTGATTTTTATCCAACTCAGAATGTGAAGGAGAAGAGTATTTTGTTTAAACGTTGGGGTACTATACAAAAAACTCTAGAGAACTCCTGGAACATGATCTTTGCAGATTTAAGCAATGCAATCTTCTTATTAGTCTATTAAATCTCATTAGACACCTGGAATCATGATGAGTGTCGTTGCTTAGACTGAACAAAAATCTTCATGGAACAGATGATGATCACAGGACAGAAGCCGATTCGGAAGAGCAAGCAGGGCTCCTTTCAAATCGTAGACGTTGTGGAAATCATGCATCCTTTGACAAAGGTATGGTACATCCTTCTAGGTCAGCTTTTCCTTCAGGCTTTCTGATTTTGCTGTTGTATTGATCAAACTTTGGCACCATTTGCATGCAGTTTGCAAAGCAAATTGTGGATGGAGACTTGGTGCCTTCTCTCGTGAGAGAGGCCATTCGAGTTGCAGAGGAAGAGCGACCCGGTGCTGTGCACTTGGAGCTGCCAGAAGACATTGCAGGGACGACCACGGAAGCGCACCCATTTCCCGTGTACCCAGTGCGGCGGCCGATCGCGGAGGGGAAGGCCATCAACAAAGCCATCGAGATGATCAACAACGCTTCTCATCCGCTTCTCCTGATCGGAGCAGGCGCCAATCGCAAACGAACACAGAAAATGTGAGTTACATACAAAGCTGGTTAATTTGACTAAAACTACTTCGACTCGTGTTTAGAGACCACCAAGCTTAAATTCCATGGACTTAATTGAAGCCTAACAAGACCACCAAGCTCTTCAATATGTCTAACGACCAGTTCGAGTGAGGATCCCAAAGCAGTCAAAAGTGGGGGGTCTCTTACTGAAATCTTGCTGACTTTAGAAAGAACCCTTCGGTCTTAATAGTTCTTTTTTGTTGTGATAAGGAGAGTATAACATCGAGATTATAATGTGTTGCAGGCTCAGGGAGTTTGTCGATCAGCTGCACATTCCTTTTGTGACGACTCAAATGGGCAAGGGCGTTGTGACTGGTAGGTACGTTCTGCCATTGAGACTTTTAAGCACTTTTTTAATATTCGTTCACTGAATGTACGGTCAATGTGCATTTCTGCAGAGGATCACCCCATGTATTTGGGATGTTGCGCGTTATCAGCGAAGGACTATGTGCACGTTTCGATTGAGAAGGCTGATTTGATTATCAACGTTGGTCATGACGTTGTTGAGAAGCCTCCTTTCTTGATGAAGTAAGAACAGAATTCCTTCTTTATTACAGTTATTTGTTTAGTGACCTGAAGCTTTAATAAGAATTCAAATCAAATTAATACCACCTCTAAATAGTTCTCTTAATTAATCTTCAACTGACTGGATGCTTGATATTGCAGCTTTGGGAAACCTCCCCTCGTCATCCACGTCAACTTCTACACTGCGAAGGTGGATAATGTGTATTTTCCACAGGTCAGACAACGTCTTTCAGACCGTCTCCATTGAGATCTCAGAGAAATCTAGATGGTGGAATTTGTGACAACACAAAGTACTGAACTTGGTGGTTATGTCTTTTGTAGTTGGAAGTGGTGGGCGACATAGCCAACTCAATCTGGCAGTTGAAGGAGCGCCTCAAGGACCAGCCTCGTAAATGGGACACTTCCTTCATGATGAATGTATGAGAGACTTAAGCCTACCAGCTTCCGTCTTAGCCAAGCTTTGCGGATTTCTGTGGTGACGAGGGCTGATCATATCCTGGTTGCGGGAGGTTGGCAGGTAAAGAAGGACATGGACGCACACATGTTGCAGGGTGTTGATGATCCTCGCTTCCCTCTTGTGCCGCAACGAATAGTTGCAGATTTGCGGTACGAGTTTCATTTCGGGTTTTTCCTCTAGAATCGGTCACATTGTTTTATTGTTAAGTTTTATTTGTGGGAAACCTGACGACGAGCTCTTTTTATAGGAAACAAGTGCCCAGTGATGGCATTGTGTGCTTGGACAATGGTATGTACAAGATTTGGTTCGCACGGTGTTACAAGGTACTATCTATCCCAGACATTCACGATTCTCTCTGTGAATGGCCCCCATCATATAAGCTCTCCAAATGATTTCATTACGGGAAATGGTCAGCAGAGGCAAGGCTTGTTGTAGCTCCTAAAAACCATTTCACATGATCCCTGACATTGAAATTTCTCAAGTAATTGATTTGATCTAAAGCGCGATTCTGTAACTGCAGGCCTCTGAACCGAACACGTTGCTGTTAGATAACGCACTGGCAACCATGGGTGCAGGTCTCCCATCTGCCATGGCTGCAGCAATCCTTCACCCAGAGAAGAAGGTGGTTGCTGTTTGTGGCGATGGAGGCTTCATGATGAACTCTCAAGTAAGGACTCCAGAATAAAAACGTCATCGATGTCACACAGTATACTATAACTATTTTTTTATGGCGCGTCTGACCTGATCTTGTGTGTTCCTTCTAGGAGCTGGAAACTTGTGTACGATTGCAACTGAACTTGACAATTTTGGTTCTGAACGACAATGGTTACGGCATGATAAAGTGGAAGCAGAACCTCGGAAAATTCGACAAGTAAGTAGATATAAGTAGACATGATCCAATTCCTCAAACTCTTATTCAATTCATGAATTATGACTTGTCATACGTGCTTATTATTGTGATGTTATGCAGGTTCGGGCTGGATCTGGGCAATCCGGACTTTGTTGCATATGCAAACAGGTGGGTGGATTAATCAATTTCCAGACAGAATTCAACATTCTATTCAGCTGTAAATATGGTTGAGTGATGTATGTATGTCCTGGTTCCTTATTGTACTCGTTTTCTACACAGCTATGGTGCCAAGGGCTACCGAGTGACAAGCGCCGACGAGTACTCAAAGATACTGCACGAGTGCCTCCATGACAGCCCGCAGGGTACAAAACTCATTGAGGTAAAGCCGGCATGCTCGGCGTTTCTCTAGAGTTGTCAAACTTTTTTTGGGCCTAAAATTGAACCAAGTAAGAGGGAAGTCTGACAAGAATTTCGACTTAAACTCATCCTAGATTTACTTTTTTCAGCAAGAGAGTATCGAATTAGTAGAGTATTACCGAAGTCAACAACATCTTTCCAAATTTCTCTAACCTCCCTTTTCGGCCTTATACTGTAGTGTGTCAATGCGTGTTTGGCATCAATAGTGTAGGTGGTTCCCTTTTGGTTTGGGAAGTACAAAGTTAGCAATGGGAGAACATCAAGAGAATCCACAAAGAATCAAGACTACTTATGACTGAACTTTATATTGCATTTGATGACCTTGAATTAATGCACCTTGACACAGATTATCCTAGTAAGCTTATCTTTAATGCAAACATAAAAACAGGTTTTGCCATCTTGAATCTCTAACCGCACTAATTTCCTCTTCTAGTGAAACTATTGCATTGCTTTTCTAGCACTGAATTGGTATTATGGTCTTGGTTTTTTTTTAAAGCACGTACTTGGAGTTACTTAATTTCAGAAGATGTAGTATGGTGTAGATACTTTTCTTGATATCGTAATGACATTATAGTTTCCTTTTGGCTCTAATAATCTAGTGTGAATTTTGCAGGTGCCTGTAGATTACAGCTGGGCCAATGAAATATTAGACGTGGAGCTCCCACGTCATTTTGAGAAGCTTAAATGTGAAGCAGCAGCCGAGGCGGTGAGTTGCAAAAAGTATATTCTACTTCAATTCTCGTAGACTAAACATGATTCTATGTGTACTCCACGATTCTATGTAGGTAGAAAAAAATGTAGTCAGGTGGCCATGGATGTTGGGATGAAAGCAGACGATGCTACATTTATGCTCCTTGGTATCTTTCTTTTTATTTGTTCTACTCTCATGATTAGTTTGTCTTGGATGTCAGGTGATTTCGAAAGACCTGGCAGGCGTGGCTCCAGCGCCCAAACCGTGAAGAGCGTTGGAGATGTTGTACAGACTTCATTTCCGTTGTTTATTATAATGTGTATATATTATGGCAAAAACAAGTGGCCGCTGCTTTTTACACATGTCTCATCTCAAAACTCACAATCACAACTAATTGTCGCTGCATGGGAATAATTGTTTTTTTTGCATTTTACATTTTGGAAAAATTAAACAAAAGGTATGCTACCCAAAGTACTGTACTTGAAATCCGAAATTATTTCATTGCAAGAATGTATAATACAACACGGTCCGTAAGCAAGTGCAATCCTACCGGTCCCTCTAAATCTATACAAGTTCGGTACCCAACAGAGCTCATACCGAACACTGTAACGTAACCGCCCCCTTGCAAGAATGTTCTGTATAATACAGCACTTTCAGTAATACCGGCCCCTCTAAACCTGTACACTGTACCGACCACTTCACACACCGGCCCACGGTAACTTAAGGCTCCTCCGCGGAGTGGACGCCCCCATGACCGCTCACTCGTGACGACGACGACGACGACGACGTCGATGGCAATGGCGATGGCGATGGCCGGAACGGCGTCACCACCACGTTGCCGACCCTGGCACCTCGACCGAGCAGGCGATGGAGGTTGCCACCGCGGGGCAGCAGCTGGGAATCATGACCAGCCTGTTCGACATCGATCACGACGTGAGCCGGAGATGGCGCTGCCGAGGAGTGGTTGTTGTTGATGGAGAGGCGAATGAGTTCCAGCTGGCTCGGTGGACCAGCTTGTGAGTGGTTGCCCCAGAACAGAACGTTGGCTGGGATGGAGTCCCGCTTGTCGTCCTCGGGAAGTGGGGGCTCCGCGGGGGGCTCCGGCGGTGGCGGCTCCAGATGGAAGCCTTCGTCCTTGACGCGGTCGGGGTCCAGGACGGCGCGGCAGAGCGGGCAGGTGGAGTGGGAGAACAACCACATGTCGATGCACTCGAGGTGGAAGCAGTGGGCGCACTTGGGCAGCGTGCGGCCCATCTCGCCCTCCTCAAACTTCCCCAGGCATATGGGACACTCGAGATGACGCTCCTCACACTCCTCGTATCTGAATTTGGGGAGCGCCTCCAAGGCGTCCGTGCCCAGGCCCATATTCACCATGTTGATGTCGTTGAGCGCGTCGACGACCTCGTCGCGGTTGCGCCGTCTCGGCCTCCAGAACGAGAAGCTGGAGAGGCCGCGAGCTGCAGCTGGGTTAGTTGTGCTCCAGATCCACTTGGCGTATATGTGCAAGCACACCACGAAGAACACGACGGCGAACAGGACGGCGAGCGCGAGGACCATGATCTTGGTGGTCACGATGTACTTGGCATCCTCCGCGCTCCTGAGATTAGAATTCACTTGCGGGATGTATGCGTTGTACTCTGGATAAGGACTCAGCTTCACGGACGGATACATGTCTCGCGCTAAAACTCAACTCAACTTCGTCTAATTCTCGGGTAAATTCACATCCTCAATCAAACTCACACTCTCTAGTTGATGTCTATCTCTCCTCTCTGCACCTGAATTCTCTGCACCTGCGGCCATGACGACGTAACCTCTGCAAGAACCTATCGATGAACCTGCTAGGAGCTCGACCGTTGGAGACTCAGCTGTTGAATCCAACGGAGCGACACCTCGTAGCAAATATATGTGAGAGTGCGCACCATCTGCTTCTCGCAGATGGGGATTCAATGCTTCCATGAATCCATTCAGGTGTCGAGAAAAGTTGACGGAAGTTGACTGCTGAAATGTCAACCTCAGTTGACGGGATTGACTCTACATTTGGAGGGACATGGCCACGTCCGAGGATACACTGGATGAGGTTGGATCACGGAGTACTCCTTTACCAAAGGATGTGCTATGACCATCCGTGGAGTTGTGATTAGAACCTAATTATCAGGTTAGGAGCAGCCTAAGCTGAGGACAAGCTGCGAGAGTTTCCAAGCCCATCTACCTTGGCCTTGAAGGCAGCCAACCACCATCCATCCTGGGGCCCTCACAAAAAGGAACTTGCACGTACGGTGTGCGTCTGCTTGCTCACGCGTGTACCTCTTTCCGTGCCTTTCTGGTGGCGCAACTCACAACTTTGCGCCCTCCTTTGACTCAGAAAGCGCGGTCCAAAGTATACCAGGGAGCTCTAAAAGATACCATGGCTGCCAAATCTTATCTCAACGTACTTCACCGGTATACGAAGCTGCTGAAATGAGATACGCTGATGATCGAATTAGGCTGAAAATGCACAGAGTTGATGTTTCGGACTACCATCGATCAGTTGGGTGAACTGTACGAATCTTTTTGAAAAGTTCAGTACCCACGTTTATCCCCGCTGCAAGCAAGCGTGGTCCAACGTAAGAAAAGAAGAAGAGTCAATGTCGACGTTAACGTACAGCATGTGGAAGTTAGCGTGTGTGTGAGTCGATTCATGTTGCCGTTTCTATATTTTGAAGTTGATTTCTAAAGTACGCTCTCACCATGAAGGAAATCTTTCTATCCGTAGTTCAGACAGGCATTGGACCAGCTCTTGATGGATTCAGAGGTTTAGTGATCAGCTCTTCCATCATTTCATATTGACCCAGAAGAGACCTTGAATCATTCACCAATTTCCTTCATGGCTGATCATGCTGCTGGCTTCGATTAACGACTAAATTCACCTCAGATTTAGGTCTTGTTTGAGGAGGTGCATGAAAGTCGAAGCGATCCACTGATACAGCAAGATTTAAGCATTCAAATGATCCAGGCAGCCAACATACATACACCGAGACTGCGGGCCAGTTACAGCTTGACAAAAGGTGTTGATCTCCATCAAATTTGAACTGACACTAGAAGTTTGTGCAAGAAACTAACTAGCAACTATCAGAAAAGATACAAGCTTTAAACTGTCAACCCCAAGCTCTACATATACATGTATATCCATTCTAGTGCTACTCTGAAGCTCATATAATCGAGGGACAGAAAAAAAAGAAAAAAAAGATGCAACTTGCTAATTCGCCAATGATCGATCATTGTCGTTCTTATTTGATATTTTACACTGAAATATACTGCTATGATTTAGAACGTATGTTACGCGGTCGAAACTCAAAAATTCCATCTTGGTCGTCGCCATAGCCATAGCCATGGAAGCATGATCTCAGATGGAACTCTGTGGCGCGAGACCCGTTTTGTTGGCGTATTTCCGGAAGGGTAACGCCCGGATCACCAACTGGTAGTACGCCGCAGCCAGGGTCGCCCCGATCAGCGGTCCGACCCAGAATATCCACTGCAAACCCCAACAACACCTTAAAATAGTCGTCAGAAAAGAATTGGAAACAACCTTTTTCTATTGGCTAATTGCTGATTTCCATATAATCAAGGGCGGATTAAATCCTCGTCACATGCAAAATACGGATCTCTGAACTCTTTAAGGTTAATCTTCGACTCAGCTAAGATGCAGAGCACAGACGTAATTCTATTCTGAAGCATATCAGTGATTCTTCAACTCTTCAACATTCATCTCCGACTTTCGAAAACGCAGTAGACACAAACTTGGCTAAGTGATTTCATCAGGACATCCATTGAAGAGATTTGATGTGCATGAGGGAATCATGGACTCACGTGGTCTTCCCACGCGTTGTGCTGCGTGTTGAAGATGATGGCCGCGCCGAGACTGCGGGCGGGGTTGATGCTTGTGCCCGTGATGGGAATGGTCGCCAAGTGCACCAGGAAGACCGCAAAACCGATCGGAAGCGGCGTCAACGCCTGCAAACAACGTAGCAGATTGGATTATAATCATGGGAGAAGAAGGAGGGATTGAAGGAGCGAGAGATTGTGTGCTTACCGGGACGTGGGAGTCACGCGCTTTGCGTTTCGCGTCCGTCGCGGCGAACACCACGTAAACCAGCACGAACGTGCCGACGATCTCAGCGCCTAGTGCGCCGCCCTTGGTGTACCCATGCGCCACCACGTTGGCCCCGCCGCCCGCCGTCTGGTAGAACTCGGGCTGGAACCCCTTCACAATCCCCGCGCCGCAGATGGCGCCGAGGCACTGGCACACGATGTAGTAGAGCGCGCGGTTGAAGGAGACCTTGCGCGCGAGGAAGAGCGCGAACGTGACGGCGGGGTTGATGTGGCCGCCCGAGATCCCCGCGGTGCAGTACACCAGCACGAAGATCATGCCCCCGAAAGCCCACGCGATGCCCTGCGTGCCCACGCCGTCGCACGCGTCCGGCTTGCGCTTGCTGCCCATCACGGTCTGGATCGTCACGTACAGGAACAGCAGGCTGGACATGAACTCCGCGATGCCCGCGCGCCAGAACGACCAGCGCGGAAACTCCTTGTGGTCCACGAACGTCGCGTCGGGCGCGTCAAGGTACGCCTTCTTCGGCGGCTCGACGTAGTACGCCGGGGCGCCCGTGCCCAGCGGCGGCCGGTCGACGAACTTCGACGCGCCCACCGTCACATCGCCGCTCAGAGTTTGCTGCATTGTGGTGGATCACAAATCACTGCAAACAACGAATCACTCAGCTAGTCAGTGCCACTGGAATGCAAGAACGATCTAGAACTTGATCACCAGACATACAGAGCCATGCAGTTCAAATTCGTCACGTGAAAATAACAAAACACTCAGCTTCATTACTAAATCTCTCCATACTTTCTGAAAATTCCGCCGATTTCTAACTTAGCAAAACTACTGTCGAACTTGTTTCCTCTACAAGTGTGTATTTATGCCTCCTCTTCACATGAAACCAACGTACTGAATCTCGAATCAGTCCAGCTTCAGATGAAAGAAGATCGTCAGTTGACCACTTCATCAAATTAACGGGCTCTCAACATCATTGTCACTACTTCAGTTCAATGCATGCATAGAAATCACGAATCAGTGCCAGGCTCATCACGCATCATCGACCTCAGACATAGCGACAAACGGTTCACCGCGCGGGACCTGTACGTGCAAGTTCTACACTAGATAGTACACGGCCTATATATCCAACAAAATGAACTAATTCACGACGTCCTGCTCTCACTTCACTAGCCTTAAATTGCACCGAAAGCACTGACTCACTCGACTTGTACCACCTTCGGAATCATCAAGAAATCAGTGAGTTAACTTGTACTTGCAGTTGCTCACCGCATACCTGACGAAAGGAAACGGAGAGCCCTACTCTCCAACCTGCAAACATGAAAGAACGCCAGCAGCGAGTCTGGTCCCTTTTGAACTGACTGCTACACACCGCGAAAAAGTGTAATTGGAAAGATGAAGACGAAATAATAGCATTTTCTCTCTAGATATTTCCCAGCTCCCTCATCTACATAGGGTCCACTCCGTACTACTCCTCTAGCCTGTGATCATATCGTCGACTAGTCAGTGAGCATGAAGAGCGTGGCGGAGATAACAAATTGCAGAGTGCAAGTCCAGAGGAGAGAGACGAGGAGCACGCATTCCGCTCGGCAGTGAATTTGTCAATTTTGGGTTCATTGGATTCAGAGCTTCAAGTGGCGCGTTCACCATAATAGTGTGGGTGTATTATTGATGTGGATCAAGCACATGCATGTCAATTTTGGATTGGGGGTTTATTTTCGAACAGTATGTGTCGCTCAAAGATTGCATTTGAATTAGTGTGGAAACTCGAATTACGCTATATTTAGTGGACGGTGGGGTTCATAGTGCTTTGTGCTTCAAATTACCAAGTCCACAACGCATTAAGGTAAGCCTCCCCGTAACCAACAAAAACCCATAGCCAACGCCTATCAAATTGGGGTGTGTCCAACCCTCTTCCATCCCATTACCACCAGCTCAGCTCTAAATGGAGGTTTGCTATTAGTCAAGACCCTTACTTTTGGCTGTTGGTTATGGGGGGTACCTATTGTTGGCCACCGACTAAACACGGCTGCACAGTTTGAAAATTCTTAACTAATTCAGTTTTTATCGGAAAAATATGAAATCACTTGGGTTGGAATTGTCATTCTATTGGCTATCACCGAAAAATAAAAGTATAATTATCTCCTCTCTCCATATATGCACATTCCTTAACTTGTCGGTTTTAGGGGGGCTTACCTTAGTGAATTAATCTAGGAAAGAGCTTAGAAAGGCAATGGCCATACCAAAACTGCAATAAATTGTGGACTCCGTTATTTGTGGCATGGAATTGTAGGATGGACCTGACTCTAGTCAGTGAAACGTGTTATTTGTGTTGTAGAAAATTACAACTTTTAAAATTTTTTAAGTGGTCATTAAATTATCGGACGCAAGTTGCACTGTCAAAGATGCTTATGTGACGAGGCACTTGATCGAGTCTGGAAGAATCGTGTATTGTTGACAGTTGAACCCTTAAACGACAGGTTGGGAATCATAAATATAGGCAAGTATTTTACTCTGTAGGATCCAAGAAAATGTATTAAAATTTACCAAAACTTACACCTTTGGCCTACAAGAAAGTGTATTGAAGTTCACCACAACTTACACCTTTGGATTGAAGATTCTTCAACTAACATCTTTCATTTGGAGGTCATTTCAAGAATTGAACCTTATCATGTTTACATACGACCTTATACATGTAGAATGTTGTGGCCACTAGTGGCACCTTTTGACGTCTAAGGTACTACTCATATTCTGGTGAATGCACCAACATTAGGAGGGAAGACATGCATTGTGGCATTTGATTAACCCATAAAGGACAAAGTGTCAAAGATGGGATTTTTGAAAGTTCGGTCAGTACCTATGGTCAATTTCTAACATTCTTCTTTGAAAATTTTATAGTAGAAGGGCATTATTAAAACCTTGGTGGGAGAACAATTTTTTCCTAAGTCCAACATTTAATGAAAAAGTTAGAGGGTTTGAATTTCAAATGGGGAGAGCAAGCACATGGGGCACCTCCAAAAACTTTTGCTAGAAGACTGTATTGAATGTGAAATTTTCAATACTAGCAAGTAATATTATTTTCTTTCATACTGTCCTAAAAAATTTCTTATACTTAGAGAAAAAATAGCATATTAACTCAAGTCAAACATTTTCACACATTGTCACATAGTGACGGGCAAGGTACCAAAAGAACTTCAGATTCGTTTCCACATGAAACTTAGAGATCTTCATTTTTTTACTTTTAACTTTTTCCACAAAACTATGTGGTGTATACCTTCTTATGGATCATTCAGATTATCAATCTAAAACATATTAAGTTCACAAAAAATTAAAATGTGAAATGGCAATTTTTTGAACCTCCACTCACACAATTGTTTTCAATATGTTACACCCCTCTTCTACCTCTTAAAATTGGTGTATAAGAAACCAACATCATGCTTGACACAATGGTAATGGATTTAGACCTTGTATAGTCATCAAACATCTGACACCATGTGAAGTCAAAGTCTTTTGATCCACTCAACATTGGGAAGAAAATGAACCATTTGCTCAATGACTTTAAACACGATAATCTTTCAATCCTTGCAGTCAAAGTTTATGGAATTTTGTGAGTATGTTACGTAATAAGTCTTATTTGAGATCCTATAGTCAGAACTAGGAATAAAAGTCTTTGATTCCTTCTTTATTCATTGCACTAGAATCCAACAATTTTGGAGTGATTTTGGTGTGAAACTTTCATGGTACCGAACAAGGATCCACATGCTTCACAATATTGTAGTCTTGAAAACACAATATGAAGCTAATATATGTTCCTCTTTGTACAGAAGGTAATGCAAGCGCCAAAGTTCACACTATCTATTGGAAACCTGCATCCTTAAAGGTCAGTGGGGGACCATGTATAAGATCATGTATTTTATTCTTATCATATACACATGTATTAGAATTAGCAAGACATACACCTTTGGATTGTAGATTCTTCAACTTACATCTTTGATTTGGAGGTCATTTAAGTATCTGGATCTCATCATGCTCAAATACGACACTACACATGTAGAATACATGACCATTTTGCAACTTCTCAAGCATGTAGTATGTGCAATAATGACCTGAATCAAAATTGTCACGTGTCATTGGATTGGGCTCAACACGCATACAAACTTTTGTAACTATCGTATACATTGCCTTGCATGTCAAATACACTGAAATCATATTGTTGCAATCCAAATGTGGCTTCTTTGACCTTTAGGGATTAAAATCATCAAACAAATACCACTTGGGAATCACACTACTCTAAATTTCATGTTTAGTGTAGGCACACTATATGATGTATAAATACTATAAGTTTTTACCTTCGATGAACATTTTTATCAACCATGTTTGACAATGATCATCCTCTTACAATATTAATCTTCATCCATACTAAAAAGTTATAGCGCTTTCAAATCATAAAGTACCACTACACTAAAACATAAAATATAGCGTACTTCACTGAAACTGGATAAAACAACCAATCATCAAAATATTCAAACCACCATAACTTACTCAAATTTTGTCCAAATTGGGCATATGAGGTGTTTTTTTACATCTACAGAAAAATCAAATGTCAAAAAACACCCCATATGCCCAATTCGGACAGAATTTGAGTAAGCTACGGCCATTTGAAAATTTAGACGATTGGTTGTTTCATCCAGTTTCAGTGAAGTACCCAATCTGCGGGTACAGTTCAGGTCGACTCGACGTAAACTATATTTTCCCAAAATCATGGAATTATACGGCACAAGAAGGAATCCAGATTCCAGATGAAGCTCATCGGTGGAAGGTGGAACATGTTCTCCACGACGGGTGATTCGATTCCTCGGAAAAAGCTTCGTCACGTACCAAGCTCCCTTTTACAGATTCGGCGCGGCACACCCGCCTTCCATTGACGCGCTGCCACCAGCGACTCTTGACAAGCGAGTAAAACAGAAAAATGATGCCCAAAGTCGCAGATATGTGCGAAGAATCAACGTCGCAATCATGAAGACGCAAGCAAGCAACTGAGGAAAGACTGGCATCAACCACAACCTCTGCATCACCGATGAAGATCGACTACAGTCACGGCGTTTATCTCCAAGGTCTGAGAATACAAGGCAAGAAGATTATCAGTGTTGTCACAGAAAGTCAATTCCGAGACTAGTCTAGCGTCGAATGCTGCACAGTGCACACCAAACCATGGATGCTGGTTGTGCAGTGATGTAAGGTAAGCCCAGGGCAAACCGACAAGTTAAGGAATGTGCATATATGGAGAGAGGAGATAATTATACTTTTATTTTTCAGTGATAGCCAATAGAATTACGATTCCAACCCAAGTGATTTCATGTTTTTTCGATGAAAACTGAATTAGTTATGAATTTTCAAGTTGTGCAGCCATGTTTAGTGGGTGGCAGCAGTAAGTACCCCCCATAACCAAGGACCAAAAGTAAGGGTCTTGACTAATAGCAAACCTTCATTTGGAGGTGAGTTTGTGGTACTGTAATGGGATGGAAGAGGGTTGGATATACCCCAATTTTAGAGGCGTTGCCTATGGGTTTTTGTTGGTTATGGGGAGGCGTGCCTTACATTGGAAAGATGGTGTAATCTAGTTTAGAGTATGATTAAGTTTACATTACAAAATAAAGTCATGATTAAACTAAACACAATCTGTGCCATCTAGAGTTGCCACCTTTCGCTAAGATAATTGCTTGCATACTTCTGATGAAGGTATGGAATTGCTCCAATTATAATATATCCTACACTAATTGCATGGTTTGCACCTCTTTATTTCATGGTCTGCGACAATGATGAAACATATCTATGTCGCATAAATTCAAATGATGACTCTTTTGATCGACAATTTTGAATGATGATTCTTTAACCACAACATTTCAAATGATGACTCTTTTGACCAACAATTTCAAATGATGACTATTCGACCAAGGATTTCAAATGATGACTCTTTTGACCAAATTACGTTGCACCAATCCTCAAAATTCCAACTTTCATAAGCTTGAGCAAATACTAGGAATGCTATCTTGTGAGCGGCGAGCATTGAGCGGTGAGCATTGACTTTTTTTAGTGTTTTTTTTCACGTTTTTTTCTAAATCAGAAAGCAACGCCTATGGCCATAGGTTGTATTTTGTTTGTCTTGACATTCGTAAAGAAACATGATGAAACCTACAATGACTAGATATGTGGACAGATTGACGTCTAAATTGTTGAGGGCCTTATTGCAACAATTCTTCAAAAAATTCAAACGTGTAGTTATGGCTGTGGGTTTAAGTTTAGAGTAATGAAACATGTCGGACCTACTTGTTGGTTGGATTTGTACATAATTTATTGACAAATGAGACTGTCCACAAATTTTAGAAAATTAAAGGGATTCATGGAAGGTGATATACTGCTAAGGTCATACCCTTACGATACATAGATGATACCCATATAATATTGGGGATGTTATCCATATAATACCTAGGTGATATCCATGGTGTGCAAACCACCTTTAATTAAAAATATGAAATATTTTGACAGAAAGTGCCCGATGCCGATGGATGCATACCGTACGAAGCATGTAAACACGTTAAAGATGTGACGAATTTGCACCAATTATTGTATACTAAAAATTGGAAATTGTTGTAATAAATACTTCTTCATTAATTTTGGCATCTCTTTATTGCAGCAGTTCTGGAACATTCACATGCTACTCTTTTGAGGTTCATCAAATGAAGATATTTTTTATAACTACTTACACGGTCCTACCATCTCAATTTCTGTCCACCACAAGGATGTATCATGGCTCGTTTGGGTTCTGTAGCACAAGTGTAACCATTCTTGAATTCATTGGCCCCCGGTAGCCTCAATCTTTTTGCCACTCAAACAGGAGAGGTGCTTGATACCATAACGCTAAGTCATCTGAAGGCCATGGATTTGGAGTAGGTTTTACAACAGGGGAAAGGGCGTACTGGACAACATCATGGAGTTCAAGGAATCGTCCAAGTTTGAGTTCATCCAGGAGAACAAGTTATCAAGCCAATTAAAAGGTAAAGTTTTTGTCTTTATACTTTCCATCAATTGTCCAAGTAGTGTAGACGTTGTTAGGTGTATGCAATCGAGAGGGGACCTCCAAAATTGTCGGCTAATGTTTGATCATGCAAGCGGGTCAACGACTAGACTACCATGGCATGTCATGTGTACAACAGTAAGTATTGTCGAGTCATGACAATTGTCATGTGTGATATGCAATCAAAGGATGCTCAAGCCCAATAATTGTTCTGGAAAAATCTTAATGAAACAATGAAAAACCATGGCCTTGAGTAGACGAACTTTAAAGGCTTCATGGCTAACAGCGCTAATGCAAATTGACACGCCGTTTAGCGAGTTTATGGTAGCGACGACAAAAACAAGCCCATGTATGACAAAGAGCAGACTTGTTTATTCCATTGGACTAAATATCTTTAGTGAGCTACTACCAGAAGCATTCTTCCCGACTTCCAAGAGCAACACATTGCTTCTTGCAAGGTCTCAAAGAATGCAAAGATTCAACAGGAGGCTGAAGCGAAATACAACATAATTTATGCATGGTAAGTGTCCTCCACTGCGAGTACAAAAGCCGGCATCGTGCTCTGGAGGATTAGATGGCGTTTTGACACTTCTGTTATCAACAATGGGTCAGTGCTATGCAACTTGTTAGTATTCATCGCCCCTTTAATACGATAAATTCCATGTGCTCACTGTAAAAGAGAGTCTCATAATCATTATAATGATATTTGACACACTAGATGATAGAATTGACATGGCCTCCTACAACCTTGCAGAAACAGTCCACAACCATTGGCTCCAACAATCTGGAAATACGAAGACGTGTTTGTTAGCAACAACCGTGGACGACCTCATCCGTGCTTTCATGCACATCACTATGTATCGTTCAAGATTGAATGGTGGCATGTCAAGAAAAGATTTTGACAAATGTATGTTTTGTTTGCAATCTGTTCAATGATTAGATAATCCTAAATTCATTGCTACGGCTGTTAAGAACTTCTATGGGGCTGAGGATCTACAAACGAAGACGAATGGCCTAGAAGATGAAGAAATTTTGGATCCACCAAGTGAAAGCTTGACATGCCACAAGGATCAAACCAAGATTCGCACCAATCCGATATGGTGAACTACTCTCCCCCTCGTGATGGTAGAAGGGTGGCTCAGGCACGTATTGAGGAGGCTCTAAGCGGTCAAGACCTACAGTGTGGAGCTCTTTCACCGCAAAGACATTCCAAGTGTCTAATAACATGTCTTTTCCTAGGTCACACTTTCTTATTCCACCAAATCCGAATTCTTACCACAAATTTCAAAATGGCTATGCTATTTGTAGATTGACGGATGCACCATTGATTGAGCAACGCAACAAGTGGTCAAGCGCTCGCTTATGAATAACTGCTACATCTTCAACCTCTATGTCATATCGTATCCGGGTAGGGATGCATTATCACTCTTGACATTGGGAAGGACAAGTCGTACTACGTCACATTCACAAACCTCATGGGCTATCCGTGCCCTAATTTCTTGAAAATACGATTGTAGCCATTGGGGAAAAAGGAGAAATGGATGTGTTGCATACATGTGTATTACATCCTACCATATCTATGTAAGTTGGACTACCATGAGGACTTATTCATGCATGCTCAAAGCTACAGCTTCAAAGAGTCATGCGCATACTAGAGCTTGCCAACATCACCAAGGAAGTGTGGAAAAGGCAATGAAGTCCTTGTTATAAGAAATATTTGTGAATCTAGATTGCTCATAGGTAGTCTTGTAGAATACATGTTGAATCAATAATGGATTTTATGACTATGATTAACCCCTAAAAGCCCAGGCATTTTCCCTCATGAAACACTCCAAAACTGCCATAATCAAGAAGTGGCAACGAAATCTAACATTACAGTCTAATTTTAGACTTTTAACCGTACAATCTTAAAATAGACACGTATATGAACTTACAATACAAATTTGGTTGCAATCCACCGCACGGATGTGAAGATTATAGCGTTTGAAGTGCAAAGAAAAATATTTTTCCCCCCTTGCCCGGCAAGGTCAGCCTACTTTGACTAGGTATATCTTCTAGTTTTTACATTGAAATGTGATCAAATCTTTTACCAATATGACTTACATGTTGTTAGCTATTTGTGTGCAAAATTTGAGGTCAATTCGGGGGGTAAAAGATGTATAAATATACACTTTAGTGAAAGGGGGTACAAAATGTTGACAATTACTACGTAAGTGATATGAAATTTTTTGTTTCATACAAGTTGTTGCATTTGAGAATCCCAATGGTGGAAACTTTCAATTTATTTTTTCACTAATTTTAGAAAAAGAAACGTCTTAAAATAGTAAAATCCATAATTTTCATGAATATATGGAATAAATAAAGCATTATGGGAAAGGGCAGTGCTTGAAATTGTCCCGCCCTCGCAGCTGGACGGGGAGGAAAAGACAAGAAAAAAAAAAAAAAAAAAAAAAAAAAAAAAAAAAAAAAAAGTTTTTTTTTTTTTTTTTTTTGGCGGGCCCGCTTCTGGCGCGGGATGCTGGCAGGCCAGCTGACTGCTGATTTGCTGTTTTTTTAAAAAATTCTTTTAACAATTCTTTTAATAATTTTCAATGCTTTTTCTACTTGGACTTCGTGCATAGAAGTCTGGATTCCTTTCCTCGCACTTTCTGTCCCAAAATTCTGCCCCTTTTTTCTCCTCAAATTGCATTGGTTGACATGGCTGCCCCAATAGTCCAGAGTCCCCATTTTGACCTTTGAAGGCTAATAACTTTTGAACCAAGAGTCCAAAATCATATTTGAAAAATTCCCCATGTAGATTTCTTAAAGGACAATGTAGTGTAAAATTTTCATAAGAACCGGAGTATTTTTTCCACTCAAAGGTACATGCCCAAAATCCAAAACGTACTTCCCAAGTACACTTGGGCTCTTAGGGGTTAATGTAGTCATCAAAATTAAGTTAATATTTATACTAATATATTTCTGGGCTTCTAATTGTTATATTCCACGATCACTACCGTATGCAATGGTCAATGTTGTACAGTGGGGTACAGTTTGTTTACGAATTCTGGCCCCAGTGCAGGACAGTGAAAAAACTGGGAAACTTTGGAATGCAATAATTTGCTCAAAAATTGACGGATTTTGGAATTTCAAATTGCGTTGGAATGCTAGTGAAGTCTACTTCAATATTACAAAAAGTATATACATAAAAACTTGAAAAATGAATAAGCATTTGTATTTTCCTTATACACTATCTACCACCTAGTGCTTCCACCTCTAGCTAAGATCACTGCTTTAATACGATTGGGCATAGTTGAAATGAGGCATTTCAATTGCTCTAAAGGAACCTCATCCCATACTTTCTGAATGCATTCTATCAATTCTTGCTTATTTTGTGGCATGCTATGGTAACGAAGCCAATCTTTGAGTATCTTCCAAAGAATGTTTGGGGCCTACCTTCAAATCTGGAAGGACATCTGTGATGACGTGGGGTGCGTTTACTGGTTTTGACAAATGCCCATTAGTCATTATGCCTCAAGGAGAAAGAACTGCTGCACATTTTGTGAAAAATGTGTATGAAAGCACTTTGAGCGGGTTTTATTTCATGCACGATAATCCTCATGACCTCACTCTCATGGAAGATGGAGCTCCTGTTCATCGAAGTAAGTTGGCAGAGAATTGGAGACTAGCTTATGGCATGAAGAAGTTGAAGTGGCCTTCAAACTCACCTGATCTAAATCCAATTGAGAACATTTGGAAGATACTCAAAGATTGGCTTCGTTACCATAGCATGCCACAAAATAAGCAAGAATTGATAGAATGCATTCAGAAAGTATGGGATGAGGTTCCTTTAGAGCAATTGAAATGCCTCATTTCAACTATGCCCAATCGTATTAAAGCAGTGATCTTAGCTAGAGGTGGAAGCACTAGGTGGTAGATAGTGTATAAGGAAAATACAAATGCTTATTCATTTTTCAAGTTTTTATGTATATACTTTTTGTAATATTGAAGTAGACTTCACTAGCATTCCAACGCAATTTGAAATTCCAAAATCCGTCAATTTTTGAGCAAGTTATTGCATTCCAAAGTTTCCCAGTTTTTTCACTGTCCTGCACTGCGGCCAGAATTCGTAAGCAAACTGTACCCCACTGTACATAATTAATTCACAATAGAGATTGTCAATTTATTTGGGAAATTTCTAGGGGTTTCTCTTGGTGATACCTGTGTAATTCCACTGTGATACCTTTGTAGTACATGGACAATATCCATGCTATGGTGATACCCGTTAAATACCTATGCAATACCCTTATTAAACCTATGTGATACCCTTTACTACCCATTGTATCCAAATAATTGGGATCTTAATAAATCATTAATTAGGACGGATCTAAACCAAAATTGTCCGCTTCGTATAATATTCTAGCATGACGCTATTATTTGCAGTTCATAAAGTCTCCTTTGAATTTGAATATGCCCCCCTTGTAAATGTAGACGATTTGGAAAAAAAAAGACCTAGATTCCTAACCCAAGTATAGGAAGAAAAGAAGGCCCGGATCAAAATTGAAATGTATGGCACAAGTGACCACAGTTGTAGGCTACTTTTCTTAATTTATGATTTTGATAAAAAAATGTCTCCAAAATTTGTACTTTTGCCAAAAATGCTTACAATTTCACGTTTTAAAAAAAAAATGGTATTTTCTTACATTTCATCACCCTCACCCATCCCTACAATACAATTCTTCCATTCAATACTCAATATTCTATACATCATAGACACTGTTCAATCTAGATTTCTCAAAGTCCGCCAAGTGATCTTATTGCAAGACAAAGAGCAATTAAAATCTTGCAATGTCAACCAACAACAATTCTCTACTCTGAAACCCATTCCTTGCGATGTTGCTCACTAAAATGCAATGACATCTCATGTTCTAATCTTTGGACCTTTTAAACACTATGAAGTGCAATGAAAAATTGCCATCAAAACATCACAAGTGACTCAAGGAACTCCAGAATTAAAGATCTATTCCTAAACTCATGAAATTTCACATGGCATTTGCATCCCATTTTACAAGGCACATCAAGGTCCCTCTGTTTGGCTCTGACAGCTCATGTAAACACCCAATAAGTATACGCACGCGAGCACCATACGGTGCTATGAAGCACCAAGTCCGGCTCCTACAGCGCCACGTTTTGTGCCTCACACCCATATCAGGTTGAGGTGGAAAACTACTTTGGTTGCTAACCAAACCATTTGTTTACCCTTCTTTGACTTTACAATTTTTACCATAATTATAACTTATCTGTTCCCGATGTGTTCCCACATCATTCTCATGTGTTCCCGATCTTCCCAAGCGAGTTCCCAAGTGTTCCCAATGTGTAACTTTAGGGAACACTTGGGAATTCGGTGGGAAGATCGGGAACACATGAGAATGATGTGGGAATGACGTCCCGGAACACGTGAGAATGACGTCCCGGAACCGGTTGAGGTTCAAATATTGTGTACGTGTCAACACGCTATTGGCTGAGGTGAAGCTGGTTACCACCTCCCCAGCCGGTCACCCAATACACAGGCTCCACCTCTCTTGGAACCACTGCCCAATGATGAGACTTCGGGATCAACAGTTTGAAGATTGCTTGCAGGAACCAAGCATTTCAGAAAACGTTGAAATTCTCAGATTCCTAGGCTATGTTCTGAAAATTAGAAGCCTTTCAAACAACAGGTTCCCAGAATACAAACAGGCACGGGGGGTCCAGATTCTGGACTAGACGGTGAGCACAGAACAAGGGCGGGAGGTGAGGATCTCACCTTGACCCACTTGCGAGATCCAGAACTTGGAGCATACCACGAGGTGAGCGACAAGCTCAATGTTCACCATCGTCTTTCCGATGCCGAGACTTGTCCAAAAGCAGTGCTGCAATTCGTTCTCGCTTGACCGCATTCGAAGAAGGCTCAATCATTCTCGAAGGTCCTTTCATGGGAATGCCGGTGCTCTCCACACGGCTCCATAACAAGATCGCTCCAAACAGCACGCACCCCATTGCTAGCCCTAGTCCCCAAACTGTCACGGCCGTTTGATTGAACGGCCTCACAGGTCCTGGAAAAACAATGAAAGATGAGGAAATGAAATCTTCCAAATCCTGGTATGAGCACATGCAGACATGTCCTGGAAGAACGATGAAAGATGAGAAGGAAACCTTCCAAAACCATGTTGTTGTGAAATCACTCACCTGGGCGAACTCGCATGTCAGGATTGTACCGAGCAGTTGGCCTTCGAGCTCGGGCCTCATAAATGACGTTCTTGTTGAGGAGCCTCTGGTACGCGGCTGAAATTCGCAAGAACTCCGCGCCGTCCTTCGTGTTCAAGTCAGGATGGCTGAAACGACAGAACAAGCCTCAATCAACTGCTGAAGGCATCACCCTCAACCTAGCACTAACCTAACATCACATGCTTCGAAGAGGAACGCTTTCCGAACCTACACATTTTCTGGGACAACAGAAACATGGCCTTTCAATTCGTAGCAGAATCAGGGTTCCAAGGTTCCAACTACTTTCTGATCAATTGGTGTGAGCCAGCAAAGGACTATCATTAAATGATAAATGCATCAGCCTTGACCTACCTTTAACCTGACATCACATGCTGAGAAGAGGAAATTCTGGACAGAAACAGGGCCTTTCAGATTCTCAATCAACAAGCATGTCTTCGTTGCTAAATTAGGGTTCCAACAACTGGTGTGACCCAACAGAGAGATCACAAACGAAGACAAATCGAAAGCGAAGGACTCACCACTTGAGCGCAAGGCGACGATACGCAGCTTTGACGCTGTCCATGCTCGCTCCGGGCTCCAAATCAAGCGCACGGTAAGCAGACTCAACAGACATCGTCGAGTGCGAGCTCCGACTGTCGCTGCCGTAATTGCAGCGCTGCTGGAGCCGCAACAGAATCTCGGGATACATCCTCACCTCGAGGGTTTCATTCCTCACAACCGCACCAAGACCCAATTCGAGGGATAATCCTGAACTGCGACAGAGGAATCCCTGACCGAACGAGTCACGCTCACTAAAGCAAAGACAGAAATAATTCTAGCAACCAAAACCAGCGCGGGTGCAATTGCTCGGTTGGTGAATGAATGAATCAACAAACTCGTGCAACACCACCTCGTCGACTCAGTATTGAAAGCGTGGCACTGACCTCAACCTCATCTCCTTTCTCACTGAACTCTTTTCTATTTCTGGTACCTTTCCCAAAAAATTCAACATCTTCGCCATTGAATTCGCAGCAACGATTTAATGAAATTCTTTTCCATGACTGATATGCAGAGGCCGTTATCTTTTGTAGTGGATGCATGATCTGAAGTTAATGAAGAAGAATCTGATGCTTCGGAACCTGGTCTGATAGATTTGTAACCGTTCAACTTCAGCATTTGCAAGCCATGACAGACACCGACACCAAGCCTGACGACGAGATCACATTCCCGAAGCACCTATGGAGGAAAGAGAGCAGGGAGCTTCGCACCGCCATCTACGACGACTGGAAGCGGAAATCAATCAACGACGCCAAGTTCCGCGCATGCGACCAGCATGTCGACTATCCAACATTCGCAAATCTGGTATGCCCTAAGTCGCAGATCTCTCATTAGAGCTCGGATTCTAACGAGCGACTACTGAAGGTTTCTGTGGCGCATCTGAAGCCGGTGGAGCGGAAGTCACCGGGCGAGGAGTTGGCGCACGTCTACAAAGGAACGGCAGCGCCGTCATGGTCGTTCAATTCCGCAGGCGAGGAGAAAGAGAAGGAGGATGACGGACTACCGGCATTGCCAGGGTTGCGGAAACCTGAGGGGAAGCGACTCACAGACACGGAGTTTGCGAAGCAGTGGCGGCGCCTCAACAAGGACGTGTTTCTGCGGATGGCGTTTCTGACCGGCATCGACCCGGCAGACTTGCCCGTGATCTTCAAGGTGGAGCTCCCGCCGAACCTGCTGGCGGAGACGCTGGCCACCATCTGCACGTGCTTCCGCGCGGGAGAGAACGCGCGCGCGCATCCCGACCCGGACCGGCAGCGCCTCCCTGGCGCGGCGTGCGCTCGGGAAATGGACGAAAATTGGACCATGAGCATGCTGGAAGCCATGTCGCAGTGCGGGAGGTTCTCTCTCGCGATCGGCTTCGTTGGCGAGGAAACTCGTGCCATGGTGCGCGCGCTCGTCTCGCACCTCGTCGAGTCGCCGTGGTGCGCTGGGGACTCCTCCTCTCGCCTCTCACGGATCCAGAAAATTAGAGAAGTGTACAGATTGCAAGCTAAACCATCATAACTCTCATCGTAACCTTCATAACCTTGATAACTACAGCGAAAGTAGAACCCGTAACCTCCTCTCGCTTCTCCAGGATTCGCAGCATTCTACAGATTACAAGCAAAACCGTCATGACTCATCTTCTTTCCTCCAATTGCTAATAACTTCACCTTTCGAGAATTTGCAGCGGTTCATCAAGGTCAGTTGCCTGGTCACATCGACGTAATAGCAACTGGTGACCTCGCCTTGCATTGTCACCTTGGTGAAGCCTATCCGTGGCTGAGTCATTGCACACAAACTAATTGACGCCTCTAGAGAGAGAACTGTACGAGATAAGGGTGTAGGATTTCTTAGCTGTTCAATAATGTTTCTCGATGTGCAGGAAGATGAATCACTCTTGATGTCTTGTAAACTGTGATCGAGGTTGCATCGGAGAGGTCCTAAACTGGGTTTGGTTTCAGCACCATTCCACAATGTAGACCATTGTCGTCCCTCTGTTCTCGCAATGCTACAGGAGTTTGCAGCCGATAAGACACCAGTTGCACGCTCCATTCGAGTATGTACCTCAGGACTGCGCAGTCATCGTCTTGCAGCATCTGTCATAGACACGCTCTCTAAAGGTGTGGAAGCAGAATCTGGAGCCCAGGTGCCAGAGAAGTTGTTGCTGATGAAGGACGAAGCTAGTTAGGAAGGTATCATGCACACCTCCTTCATTAGAAAAAACTGTAATGCTCCAGATGCAGGTTTATTCACACTGAGATGTCAGGAATTTTTCCACAGCTAGCTAGACACTAAACCAATGACCTGCAAATTGCTCCAAGATGCGCTACAATATAACCGGTGTAAAGTAGGAGGAAAGACAACTGATTGTGTTCTTCACGTAGAAGCTCGGTTGTCTTCGTCCTGTAAAGTCGTTCCCAGCGCAGGCCTTGGCAACCCCAGAAGTGACTCTTTTATCAGAGCAGCCTCCGCATGCTCATGCGCCATGCGACCGGCTTCATAGTACATGTGGTTGAATAGTGCGCGAGCAGCCCTGCCAAAGATCCACTTTCAGAAGGATAACTGGTAAAAACTTCCATAGCTTTCCACCACCAGACTAACCTGTAGCGAAGACCATTTGCATCATTCATTTGTCCAGACTTGTGCAACTGAAATAAGAGAAGAGCACACCCACATAGCAAGATGAACTGCGCACATGACAAGAGAACTTACACTTCCTTCTGCGCTTCAATTTTCCCAGGGTCAGCCTCGTGCATGTTCCGTCTAAACTGGTCCCGTACAAGCGATTTCAAAACCTCACTGTTTGAACCATACTGCCCACAAGCACTTACAGTTAGCAACGGAGGAATAAAGACCATAGCAGAATTTCCAAACAACGAAGCTCCAAAATGTGAGACATGTGACAGGTGAAGACTCTGAACCCTAAGCACTCTCTTTCATCACGCTCCGATGTGTAGCCTAGAAATGCCGAACAAAAGCACCGCCCAGAATTCACCGGGAAACGTAAGCAAATGCAACACCAAATTCAGAAATATGTCGCACCTGACACCCGAAATAATCTGCCCGTCGTAAACATTCTCGAAACAACTGCACAAAACCACAATCCACCCCTTCAGTAAAAAAAAACAACGCAGACGAGTACCAACACCCCCATTTCATGTCAATTCTTACCCCACATCAGAACGATAACTTTCAAATTCAGATCCAGAAATTCAACCCTAATTGACGACAATTATCGGATATCAGAACATGCACATGCAGAAGCAACTTCAAACAGAAACTCTATGGCGTAGATACCAAACCCTAACCATCGAACCAAAATCGTTGGCGTTTCGGAAGGATTGGCATACACAGCGGGAGCTTTGGGCGATGTAGGCGGGGATGCCGTGTTGCATGGTGATGGCGGTGAATATTGCGCGACCAAGAGTTGGTTGCAAACACCAATCGATACTGCAACCATCAATGCCTGTGAGCTGTGAGCTGTGAGAAAGCTCACGCACATGTGTGCGGATGAGCTACTTTGGGTCCCAACGATTAGTGGTGGGCCCACTAAACAAATGTAAATTTGGATGAAATCTTAAAAGTATGAATTGGTTCCTAAGAAGATGCATTGGGAACACTTCGGGAACGGGGAACGTGTTGGGAACGATGGGACCACACTTGGAACACGGTGGGGAACTCTAGGGAACAACATGGGAATTCATTGGGAACGCAATGGGAACGTTGTGGTAATAATATGGTTTAAAAGGTAAAGTAGAAGAGGGTAACCAAATGGCTTGGTTAGAAACCATTATTATCAAATTTTACCTTGAATTTGGTGTGGGCATGAGGAGCCCAAACCGGACTTTTAGGGACCATATCTGGGAGATGAAGCCCCATATGGTCATCATGTGCGTCTACTTAGTGTGAGGGATGTCTCTGAGCTGTGAGGCACACACACGAGCTTCTCTGGGATACACGATCCTCCGAGTCCAGCATCAACCACTCTGGACCGCTAGTGTAGCCCTAGCCTTGTCATACGAAAATGACCCAAACTCCGAGAACCTCTATGCACACGGATGCCAACCCTTGGATCGCCATCCAGATCAGGTTTTCACTCGAGAAGCTTCACATGTCTGCAACTCTAACGTTCTAGATCGTCGTGCTTTGTCTCAATAGTCACTTGGCAAATCGTCACTTGCGTCCACAGCAACGACATGAAGAGAGTTGTCCTCGAGGTGAGAGTTTTGGATCTTGAACGTCGCTTGCTTCTCAAGTGAAAACCTGATTCACAACCATTGGACGACACTCTCCAGCAAGATGTGCGTTCTCCGCTCCACTGAGGTAGCGAAGCCATCACTTTGCCCACGTAGAGGGACGACTACAACCTCATGTACAGCTTGCACAATCGAAGGGACAAGTACATCCGCATTTACATCTTGCCCAACCGGAGGTACAAGTACAACCTCATTTGCAGCTTGCCAACCCAAAGGGACAACTACATCCTCATTTGCAACTGGTTCAATATCCAGACAAACATGAGAGACACCTGCATGTTTATTTATAGTTGGCCCAACATCCCAACAAATCTGAGAGACATCTACAAGCTCAGTTGCAGCCCGCACATCGATCACAACCTAGTGGTCATCAACAGGCTGTGGAGGGGCGGGTGTATTGACATCAAATATTTTACAAACTCATCTACAGCAGCTTGAAGCTGCTCCACTTTCTTGGAGGTAAAATCATGAAGAAAGTTGTCACGCCCTACATACTTTTGAAACCTCTTTGCAAAATTAAGAACCTACTTTGCAACTCAGACCTACACATCATTTTGAGCTGCGTCTGTGGCCATCTCGGGGGGTTTGCCTCTAAGGTATTGCATGTGTCCTTTTGGAAGTACTTAGGGGAAAACTTAAAGCCAGCATACGTGAAAGGTGACCTCCAAGATACTTTAGATTAGGCTTCAAAGTCAACGCATGCGGAATCGCTAAATACAGTACGTGAATCCAGCCCTCGGGCACGGTAAACCATCGATTATGAATTTGACTAATTTTAGTAGAAAAGCTACAAGAAAATTGAGCTACTTTAAATACACTGTGAAAATTAAAAAAGAATAATGAAATTTTGCCAAAATGCTAACTAACATAATATGTATTTAGCCACCTTTGAGATGATATCCATGGGTATCACATAGGTATATCAGGGATATCATGGTATATAGGGGATATCCAAGATTCTTCGAACTCCCAAATTCTGCACTCTCCGTCCGCAGCGCAGTCCCAACCCGAGAACCACCCTCGGTCCCGATGGCGCGACGCGCACCCTAAACTGCGCGGCAGTAGAGCCATAGAACCGGGCGTCGCGCGATTTGTATCACGATGGCTGAATGGACAGGGGACGAGAGAGAAAGAGTGGCAGTCGTTCGCAGAGGAAGCTGGAGCGTGCAATCACCGTCGCCATAGCCACCACTCCCTTCGTCCTTCTGCTTCGTCGCCCCGGCCAGGCTCCCTCCGCATCGCCCCCGCCCTGCAGGTATGCTTCTCCTCTTTCTCTGCTTCCAATTTCACGCAATTTTCCGTAGAATTGATGCATAGGAGGAAGGACGTGACATTGGATGCCTACATTGTGAGCTCTCGACGTCACAGTATGTGCTGCAAATCCGTGTTGCGCTCGGTTGCGCTCGAAGTAATGCTGGATTTATTGGAATTTCTGTTCGAGTTGCTTCCCGGAGTGGATTTGGTGTGGAGGTGAAACTCTGCTTGTGCTTTGGTTATTCTTGGTGCGTTTGTGGCGGTTTGGTGAGGAGGATTGGAATTTTGGCGAGGTGATGGAGGCATTGGCGATTGGCTCGTGTGTGCATTTTGGCAATTGTGAGAAGCGCTTGTGCTTGAGGTGTTGTTAGATGCTTTGGGGAAATTTTTGTTCTCGTTTGTGTGCTTTTTTTGGCCATTTTAATAATTGTGAATTAATCGGCCTTCTAGCGGACATGCTATGTCTATGTGCGCTAGCGGATTGTAGATGTCTTGGATTGTAGAAGAGTGTGTGGTTCTAGAGTGTGTCCGGGTTCGGAATATTTGGATTGGACTGGCGCTATTTTGATGTAGAGAAGGAGATCGGAGCTTGAGCACAAGCGAAGAGTGATTTAACGATGCGAATTTGAGTGACCTTGTTGCTGGATTGCCTGGTATGATAGGATTTTTTTTTGATGTTCTTGATTTAGTGTTGCCAAGTTGTCTTAGCGATGAGAGTCTGTGGCTATGTTTCGCTGATTGCTTGATCACTCGTCAACGCAGTTTATGCTAGTAGCTTCGGTTATCAAATGTGATTTTATCTCTATCTGTTGGTGTCTTCTTCTCGATTGAACTCCTGGAGGATGAGAATCGCTAAAGTGACGAGGTTATCGAAGTTAGCACTGAGATTACATATCAAGGGCTGAGAGAAAGGCATTGCTTTCTAGGTTCCTGATTGCGAGCTCATTTGTATTGTATGTTTGTGTCCAGTAATACCGAGTGGAGTGATCATCTTTGAGAGATTTCTTTGGGAAATCTGAGACTGCGCACATGCCATCTCCAAGAAACTTCGGTTCTCATGCCTTACTTCTTCTCAGTCGCTGCGGCAGGCAGCTGGATGATGTAGTCTCCCAGCGAAGCTTGTATTCTGCCGCTCCGATTTCAGATCTGGCCGGACAAACTCTTTTAGCTGGTTTCCGGGATATTGGCTGCAGCAGGTATGATTACATATGATAGGTTTTTCTTTTGTAGCAGTTTCATCATATAAGATGTCATTTAGGGTTTATGAATTTGATCGTCCTCATAAAATTCTGTGGGATACAGGAGGCAACGAAAACTTTCTGTCATGGAGACTCAGTTGAGAGGGTCGCAAATCGGTACTCCTGATGTGCTTGATCTGAAAAACACACCCACGGTTGGAGGAGGTGTAGGCGATACTTTTGGGGAAGATGCAGCAACTGAAGACCAGACGCTCACGCCGTGGACTCGGATAGTAGCGAGGTATTAGATTTGACCAATTATTTTCGATCAAAGAAAATGTGTTTGTTCATCAATTCGGTATTTGTAAGGATATCATTCGCTATCAATACTGGAGCACCCGTACTCTACTTCTTTGCATCTGTTCTGTTCTATCTGCTCGTTTCTCTACTTTTGCGTTGAGTTTTGACCGCACTGGTTATTGATTGACTTAAACTGAAATGGATTGCGTCATATTTTTTCGCCTTGTGTGTTGGGGCAGTGGGTTGGAGTTATTGAGAGATCCACGATACAACAAAGGTCTTGCATTCACTGAAGAGGAGCGAGATCGCCACTATTTGAGGGGTCTTCTTCCTCCGACCATTATCTCACAAGAATTGCAGGTAAGCCCTCGAAGCCCTCTAGCACAACGTCTTGTGTTCATCCCTTGATATGTAAGTCTGAAATGAGTGAAGTTTGGGATGGTAATGACGTTTTGGCACTTACAGTCTACAATGTGTACCAGCGATTGCACACCATGTGTTGTTTTGGACATGTACATGTAATACCTCACTCACTGACTATACTATGATGACACTATTTCAGGTTGAGCGCATGCTTCAGAATGTTCGATCATACAAGAATCCTCTTGAGCAGTACATTGCTCTAATGGATTTGCAGGTACCTGTTGAGATATATTTCTTTCATGTGTTTATGCCAGATATACGATAAGTTTCTCACTGATGTGATTGCTTTGATATTCTGCTTTTAATGATATTGTTACCAACATTGAACGTTATGAATTCTTGATCAAGGATTCTGACGAGGGTAGTGTGAACTGATCGTTGGAGTTGGTGAGGGTAATGAACTTTAGGAACGGAATGAGAGGTTATTTTACAAGGTTCTGATTGAGCACGTGGAGGAGCTTCTACCGATTGTTTATACCCCAGTCGTAGGAGAAGCTTGCCAAAAGTATGGCAACATCTTTCGTCGTCCACATGGCCTCTACATCAGTTTGAAGGATAGGTAAGCTCATCAGAAGTCGTTCTGTTATTATTGCAGGTTCTACGAAGGCAAGTCATTTTTGCTGTTGCTCCTGCTCTTCTTACTCGACTTTTGTCATAATTTTAGCACTTCTTACTCGATGGTATAATTTAGATTAAGAAGTGGTGACTAGATTAGAGCATAGACAACCGTGAATGTTTATTTTTAACTGATTGTCATGCAGGGGTAACGTGTTGGACCTTCTCAAGAACTGGCCTGAGAAGAATGTTGAGGTTATTGTTGTGACAGATGGGGAACGTATTCTTGGACTTGGTGACCTTGGGTTGCATGTGAGTCATATAGTCCACTTTCTTTCTTATTTGAGATCCCAATTTATTCTGTAATCCTTTTCAGGTCACTGAATTGTATGTATGCATATAGTTGTGGTTTGCAAAGCATGTGCTTTTTGTGGAACATCTTTCGTTCTCAGTGGATGCCATTATTTATTGCCTCTATGGCAGGGGATGGGCATTCCAGTCGGGAAGCTAGCTTTGTATACGGCCCTAGGTGGAATTCGACCTTCTTCTGTAAGTCTATCCTGCTACCTACACCGAGTTCCAGCAGTTTTGATTACCAGATAGGAGCAATGTCCATTACAGGTGCTTTTTTTTGTTGAACCTTATTTTTTGCATCAGACCTTCTGCTAAAAGGAAAATTGATGGTTCTTGGAGGAGACAGACGTTACCTATTGCCATTGACGTGGGCACCAACAACGAAACTTTGCTCAAAGATCCTTTCTACATTGGATTGCGGCAGAAGCGAGCTACTGGGAAGGTAGTGTAGTTTCCTAAGTTTTGGAATTGTCTGAATTATGTGTCTAACGGAACTTCAGCATTTTAGTATAATTCCTCTAACCCTCGATAACTTGTCTCCCTCCTTAATGACTACTTTTCTTTTCTGTTTCCATGTAATCGAATTATGGGGCAACTTTTTGCATTCAGGATTGATTGTGAGGATTGCATCGAATCATGTCCTCTTTTTGTACCCGCGTATCTACGATAATAGAACTGACCAGCCAAACTAGAATCTTGTCAGGTCACATCCAGGATGTGACCTCAAAAGGAACCTAGGCAATCATTATCGAAAACTAGGAGAGATCATGCATATCTCACCGCGTGTTGCATGAAAAAATTTCATGCTTATCGATCGATTGTGGAAGCAGGAGTACGATGATTTGTTGGATGAGTTCATGAATGCCTGCAAGCAAGCATATGGAGAAAAGGTCCTCGTTCAGGTAAAGATACCTGTGAAGTTAGTCAGCTCCCTGATGTGTAGGTCTGGTATTGGTGTCTGCTAGATATGTGTAGCCTGTATATATAATGAATTTTGATGACTTCCATGCTTGTCTTTAGGTAAGTTGGATGTGTTCTGATTCTCTTAGGGCCATTTCCAAAGGAACCTTTACTCATGTAATTCAATTGTTAGTATCCAAATGATGGATGTGTTCATGGCCTTTTGTATTATTTTGTGCTGACGCAATAATCTCACAAGTCTTAGAATGGCGATGGTGGCGTTTCAGTTTGAAGACTTTGCAAACCACAATGCTTTCCGATTACTTCAGAAGTATGCCACGACACACCTTGTCTTCAACGACGATATTCAGGTCATCCTCTGAAATATATCTCCTCATTCTTAAAGCTTTTGTTGATTCGTTTTCGAGCCTTATGCATCAATCGAAAATTCTCTACATCAGTATTATGTAGTCAAGATATTGAGATCGTTCCAAAGTCCTAGTAAAACTATAATGCTGCATTTTAGCATCTGTCGTTCTCCTGGACAGAGATCTTTAAAGATAGTGGGCGATGTCAATGCAGGGAACTGCTGCAGTGGCACTTGCAGGACTCGTCGCCGCGTTACCGATAACAGGAGGCACGCTTGCTGATCATAAATTCCTCTTCCTGGGTGCTGGTGAAGTATGTCCATTCTTATCCCTCTTTCGTTATGCCTCTGTTCACCATCAAGAGTGTAGCCCAATGAATCTCTACAACCTCACTAGAACCATTGCAGGTACTGTGAGATTCATTGAGTAGTTGTCAATTTGAAAGAAACATTTACATGGCTGTAATCTTGTTAATTCAGGATATAGTCTCTACATGTTATTTTATGATGTGTGCAATTCTGGATCCCTCCTTGCTCCCTATATCTGAATGTTGAAAATTAGCAGAGACTCGGCTCAAGTGTAGGCCTCTGTTGAATCCAGTGTCGTTTTGTGATTTTCAGGCGGGTACAGGTATTGCAGAAATTATCGCCTTGGAATTGTCCAGAAAGGTCAGTTGCTTGTCTTGTTGACTTGTGCCAGCATGTGAATTAATTGCGTAGCTTTCACTTTTCAATTGCGTTACTGCATTTGTCGAAGTGGCTGCTAGTTGGCTGTGCTTAAGAACCTCAATTCTGACCATTGCATGCTACTAAAATGACATCTATAGTTGTGAACCACGAGAAAGATCTAGTTATCATTAGTATTAAATACTAAGAACTAGTTAATCTACACAAAATAACAAGGACATGATTGTTCATGAAATGTTCACTAATAAATTATCAACGAATCACATTTTTAAATCACCTGGGTGGTAGCCTAATATAAATCTCACGAAACAGGTCACAAAAATTCCAATGAAGATGACAGGTGGACCATATGATCTACTTGACTGTAATCCTCAGGTATACGGATTTTTCTAAATTGCAGTGAAAATGCTACTATTCAAGAATTAAAACTTGTTCACTTGTAATAATCGGACGGCATAATTTTTTATCATGTCTATGCGTCTAGTGATTGCCCTGCTCTGACATTTGACATGTGTCGTATGTGATGTCAAAGTGAAGCAAACTTTAAGTTATGTGCTCATGAAGTAGATAATTGTGTGGATGCCGGAATTGTTGCCATTGAATGTGGAAATTGCAGGGGAAAACTACTGTGGAAGAAGCCCGCAAAGCGATCTCTCTTGTGGACTCCAAGGTACTGTGACTTGTTAGATCAACATGTGCCGAAACAAATGAGATGATGCCCTGAGTGACCATGTGTATACTGCAGTATGTTCCAATTAATTTGTGATGCATATTTTGTAGGGTTTGGTGACCAAATCACGATATGAAACCCTACAAGAACACAAAAGGCCATACGCACATGACCTTCCTCCTGCGCGAGACCTTCTTTCCGCAGTGAAGGTGATATGGATGACAGCCACACTATAACTAATTTTGGTCATCGTCTGTGTTTTCGTAGGATTTTCATTCTTAAATTCTGTGAAAGTGTGATATCAGGAGTTTGTTTTTTTTAGAAATAGAAATAGATCATATACCTTATGAAATACGTATCTATTTTCTCATATGGTGTCCTATGCTGATCAGGCCTTGAAACCCACCGTGCTGATCGGAACCTCTGGTAAAGGGGGAACTTTCACCAAGGAAGTGCTGGAGGAGATTTCTTCATATCAGGATGTAAGTTCGTTCTATTGCTTTGATTTCATGTCTTTAATCTGCACCGTTGTAGAAGTATATATGATTTAGGCGTGGATGTAAGTCACGCTTTGGTTTTTAAGAGCCTCGTATTCTGGAAGACTGCTTTTGCTGTCCAAAGATCGAACTTTTGTTGTAAATGAGAGTTGGAAAGAGGCTTGTGTAATTCTCCTTGTGCAAATCAAACTAGTGCGTAGTAGTACCCCCAAAATGCTGAGAACTTTATTGAGGTTGATTCTCTTGAACAAATGTTTTTCAAATGTATTGTGCAGAAACCAATCATCATGGCACTCTCCAATCCGACCTCTCAATCTGAATGCACTGCAGAGGAAGCTTACAAATATACCAAGGTATGTTTGTTGCCTGTGTTTACAGACTATTGCATTGGTTTTATAGTTAGCAATAGTGGCGCAGATAAATATAGGTTGTGGCACGCAACACTCGATGATGGAGGAATGATCTTGTATTATCCTTTCAATGAATTTTCATTTCATTTTATGAAGCAATAAATACTTGTACCCAAAAAGTAATGATAAAATCGATGATGGATTAATACCCCATTCCTCATAACTGAAAACGCAGGGGAAGTGTGTCTTTGCTAGTGGAAGCCCGTTTGGTCCTGTAACATATGAGGGGAAAACATTTGTTGTTGGTCAGGTATGATTTTCCTATCTTTCAAACGAGTTCTCTTCTAGAGATACTGTCCACACCTCTGTACTGTTTTTTCTATCAGTTTGTGCTCAGACATGCACTAGTTTGCAGTCGAACAATTGTTACATCTTCCCCGGCATTGGACTTGGCTGCACTATTTCGGGAGCTATTCGAGTTCATGATGATATGTTTCTGGCAGCTGGTATGTTCATTTTCTCCCGAACTTTCCAATCAATTCGTTCAGGTTGTAGTTTCCCTTCCCCTCGTTTATCACCTTCTCATAGGGTTTTCGTTGGTGTGTTTAGCTGAGGCACTTGCGAAGCAGATCGACGAGGAGCATCTTGCGAAGAACCAGCTGTATCCAGCATTTACCGAAATCCGCGAGATCTCAGCGCACATTGGTGCTGCAGTAGCGGCGAAGGCCTATGAATTGGGTATGCTATCCCTCTCTGTTTTTTGTTTTTTTCTGCTTTTTTTTTTCCCAGAAAACACGAGTTCCGACCAGGTTATTGGGGGTTGATGGATGTAGGATTGGCAACGAGGCTACCGCAACCCAAAGATCTGTTTGCTTATGCCAAGAGCTGCATGTACAGCCCAAGCTATCGCAAGTATCGGTAGGTATATTCCTTGGCTGAATGGAAGGACGTAGAATCTTCTGATTGTCCATTTGCTCTCTGCTAAATAATGATCAGACTTGTGCAGATTCTTTTCAGAGAACCTTAGCTGCAGTATATATAGGATCCTAAGTGATATATGTAGGTTGGTCCTCGTACACTGAGCAGGGTTCTCTTTGGTCACATTGATTGTAATTCTTTTTGGTTTGGTGTGGCTGACGGGAAAATTCTTTTAATGGTGTTAGAGTTTGTTTATGAACTCACTCACTTTCTAACCCAATATGATTTCACCTTCTATTGTGCCTCGTTCAAGTATTCACATAGTCTTCATATATATTCGACTACACATGTGCCATCCAAGCGCACTGTGAACTTAACCCTAAGAGCCCAAGGCATTTTCCCTCAATAAACACTCCAAAACTGCCACTACCAACAAGTGGCAAGAAATCTGATTTTGAAGCACAATTTTGGACTTCTAACCATAGGATCTTTAAAATGACTTCTATATGAACTTACCATATTTTTTTGGCTACAATCCACTACATAGATATGAAGATTATAGCATTTGAAGTTAAGAAAATGGTTCATTTTCTTCCTTGCGTTGAGTGAATCAGTAGACTTTGACTTCACTTGGTGTCAAGTTTTTGCACTATACAAGGTCTAAATCCTTTACCATTGTGTTAAGTATAATGTTAGTTCCTCATATACCAATTTTTTAGAGGTAGAGGAGGGGTGTAGCATATTCAAAACAAGTGTGCAAGAAGTGGAGGTTCAAAAAGTGCCAATTCACGTTTTATTTTCTTGTGAACTAATATGTTTAATAATGATCATCCAAACGGTTAATAAGAAGGTTTCCACCACATGTTGTCAAACAAATAAAAAGTGAAAAATATGAAGATCTCTAGGCTTTATGTAGAAAAGAAGAAGTTTTTTTGGTACCTTGCCCGACAATGTGTGAAAATGTTTGACTTGGGTTAAAATGTTTTTTTGCATTAAAGACAAGAATTTTAATTTGACATCTTCAAAGAAGATATTTTCTATGTGTAAGAAAATTCTCAATGTCAATAGAAACTTCTAGCAAAAAAATTGGAGCTACTAGGAGTCCCAATTTGACTTTGAAGGCTAATAACTTTTATATTATAAATCCAAAGAAATTTTTAAAAATATTTCCACAAAGATCTTAGCAGGGACAATCTAGTTTGAAAATTTCAAAATGTAAGATTCTTTTTCAAATTTTAGGAACCTGTCCAAAATGAAAAACTTCCCTCTATGGTTAAATGGGCTTGTAGGGGTTAACACACATGTACATAGTGTCAAAAAAAGTGTCAAATACTTGTGCACATTCTTAACATACATGTACACTACATAGTGTTGAAAACTTGTGCACATTACAAGCAAGTGTCGAAAAAAGAGTTGAAAACTTGTGCACATACTTTTAGGTGCACATACATTTGATGGTTAAATGAGTGTAAATCTCTCAGTTAAGTCTCCAGCTCAATCCTTGAGGTCCCTTCACGTGGCTCCACCGTTGTTACCATAATCTGTTATTATAAGAGACTAGTGGACCCCTCGTTGTCACAACAAGACATGGGTAGTCCTTAATTTAGTCACTATATTCCTTACTTAGATCTCCGTCCTCCTCCTCAAAAATGATGCCCAAAATCTCTCAGTTAAGTCTCTAGATAAGTTCGTGATCCCCTACATGGCATCATCGGGGTTGTCAAAATTGCCCGGATGGCTTCACATGGTAAGGCTACGCCTTTTAGTATATAAGGAGACTAGTGTAAATATCCATTGTCTCCAATGGGGCAAGGGTAATCCGGACTCCTTGGTGATGTAATACTTGTCAAAAATTGGAGAATTTTGTTGAAACTTTAGGTAAAACTCTAATCTTTTAATTGACGAGGGTGTTCCATATGAAAGTTGACATTTGTTCAATGACTAACATGACATGACATGACATGGATACCATGACCAAACCTATGTTCAATTCACAAACATATATTCACACCTCCATTGATGGGCGGCAACGACAAGGTCCCAATTTGAGCCGAGGGGATTTCTTCACCAATGACGGATGGTGCATGGTGCACCCATTGAAAGAATTTTTTTTCTGTATTTTCGATTAGAATATAGGGTTTAGGGCATCAATGAGGAGGTTGAGAAGGGTTGAGAAGTTGAGGTTAATTATGTCCTAGAGGTCATGTTTTGTCATGCCCATGAACACAACCGTCTATGATTTCTTCTAGTTGGAGTGACTCATCACGTTTTGCAACATCTCTTGGAGACATGTAGCCCTCCAAAGACACGACATCAAATAGATGTTTGAAAAGGAACTCAAGAGTATAGGAATTGCAAATGAAAGGAAGGACATGTATTTTTCAATTTTAAATTTAGAGAACCGTGAAGTAGATTCTTCAAGAAAAGAAAAATGAATAATCAATGAAGACAATAATAGTAATCATCATTACAATGACATGGAATAAGTTACTTCAGAGAAAAGATGAAAAATAAATTTAAGTGTGCAATTATGCAATTCAAATTCACCTGGAACAAAAGCAATTTGAATTGTTTCAACATCCAAAAACTCCACATGAAAAAAAGACAATGAAGTCAAAGACCGGCCTACTTTTAGTTGTTGATCATGGTTAAAAAGTTATGAGCATGTCATTCAATGACCAATATTCAACTTGCATAATCTTTGAGGTGCTCTCTTTATGTAGTCTCATGGCATGAGGTTTAATAAACATAATAGTGGAAGAAAAAAAATACATTTTGGGCTATCCGAACTTGTCAAAACATTGAAGTCATTCGTGAATCAAATCTGGTGCAATTACAGAAGCGCGTCGTTATAAACAACATTGCGCATTATTCTGCCCCTCAATATGTTACTTCTTCCAAGAGCATCAAAACGTTTTCAAGAGCAGTCGCAAGCAAAAATGCAACATACAGGCGTCCATGCAAAAAAACGACCTTGGTCAGGTAGATGTCAACTTTGAAAAGCGTTTGTTATTGTAACTTTATAATAGTCATAACATACATGATGTCGATCAGAAATTGGGTATGGCGTACTGGAAACTCAAAGTTGAGAGCTCTCAGTAGCTAAAGGAATTCGTGGTATGAATGCAACACATACGTACCCTGCACGATCACCTGTGAGGACTTCCGCCTCAATCACTTGGATCCAGTAGTGACGTACGATAAGTGTGTTGTCATTGTATAGTTTGTTTGATGGATTTAAGTTGTGCAGAAGCATCATTGGTGTATTATCTTTAAGCGTAATCTTCTGTAGTAGCCACTCGTTGACTCCTAGTGTATTCAAGAACTTAGATGGAATCACATTGGCACCCTCTTCATTGTCCACCTTATCATAAAGCAATAGCAAGTTTATTGACCATGGGCTCCTTGTCCCTAAGAATGAGCTTTGTACAGCGTATCATTTACACCAAGTAACTTTGTTTGCTAATGTTGCACACAAAAGTCGTGTCTAACTGAATTAGAATTTTAAATCTTGTATAAGCGATCTTGCCTTTCTGTGGCAACATGGCAACTATTCTTATCAAAGCATTGTCAATGCAATTTGAATCCGTGCATGCACGAACTTCAAGATGAGACTTTCCATGTACATCTTCCTTGAACCTTTTGATTCATTCACAAAAAAACTTGTCGGAGATATCAAAAGTGCTCGATTGCATGACATATTTGTAAATGTCCCGCTGCTTGTTATTTAGGATTTCAAGTTGTTGTTGAACCTCTTCTCTCAATCGTGCAAGAATATTGTTGAACTTCTCCAAAATAAGTTGATGTGCATGCAATTCATCTCCATGAGACATGTAGGTTGTGGCAAATCAAAATTGTCCAACAAATTTTCAGATTTTGCAAGCATTTCAATAATTTTATTCAATGCAAGGTTGTGAATCTCCTCCTCTGATGGTTGCTTCACTCCATCCTGCTATAACCAATGTCCACAGTCGTCCAATAAACTTTCACAGAACTTCTTGCATAATTGTGGGTCTGCCGGTGATTCCTTTGTCAAGATGGTTACAAACAGCAAATGGAGCTCAGCGCCTGAATGCATCACTGTAGCATGCTAGATCGCCCATTGTTTCTACGACTACTATGTGAAGCAGGAAGGGAAGTTCACGTACCATGATTCTCTAGCAAGCGGAATTGTCCAATTTGATTCAAACTATTCTCTAAATTTGGTCTTCTTTGCTAGTTCTGCTATTATTTGAGGCCATTTTGGGTTACACGTGAACATTACAAAAAGATCTGGCCTTTTGAACGTGCACACAATGGCTATGGTGTCCTAATAGCGTGCATGCATTTGACACGGGGTCTTTTAAAAAGATGATGGCATGATCCATCTGTGTCAAATCACAGTCGCCAACATCTAGAATATATTCCCCCATTGAGTTCAAACCGTAAGGCCCCGTGATTATCCTTAATAAACTCTGAGTAGTTTTGTTCAATGCACGCCCATGCATCTACCATGTAGTGCTTTAGAAACGGTGAGCATGCATCACATATGCAATGATTGCGATGAAGCATGTACGCATAAAACTACATCTACAACATATAGATCAACTCCCTTGATCCGCCCCTCTCTTTGGCGACAAATAGATCAACTTCCGCAAACTCCAAGCCTTTGGCTTCAAAGCTTCAAGTGTTGGGATGTTTGGAGACCATTTTGACGCCCATGATCCATCTGGAAAGAGAAGCATGTATTGCACTGCCAAATATGCAGAATGCAAAGCTGAGATCCGTTGAAGTGGTCCACCCACCATCTTGACAACAATACCCTTCTCTGACGTGCTCTTGTCATGCCCGTAGGCGACCATAATTCCGCCAACTTCGTCTGTTGTGGACGTATTGTACGATCATTGATTATGCGATTGCAAAGCCAACAAACAAAGCTGTAAATCCACTACTGGTTGCTCAGTCAATCCTTGACAAATAATTTGAACGTAAAGTCGTATGTAAGGGTTGTGTTCTTGTAACATGTTTTGGAGCGACTACATTGTATTGTGGTCTAAACTCTCAAAAGTTTTCATCTGACCATTTAGAGCAATGTAATTATCTGCAATATAACAGTGCACAAACTTGCAACTCTCCCCTTCTGTGGACAAAATGCTCCATTTATATCATACAACGCACCTTGAAATCAAAAGGTGTAGTTTCCGCCTCGCGCAAAGCGCTGATCAAGACTGCCTTGTAGAGATGTGAATGCCAAAGCATTGATCAACATTGGCTCTCAGATATGTGAATGCCAAAGCGTTGTAATAAATTCTGATGGATTCTTCAAAGTTAAATTTTTTCCATAATCACAACATTTAGTGGATTGGCTTATATACCTCTTGAGGTGATGCGCTCTTCCAGCCAATGCAATTCACAATAAGCACTGCAATGGATGTTCGTTTGTTGTAGTTCATGGCGAATGCTAATGGCCACCCCATCAACTACATGAGGCGCCAACGGCAAATGATTATTCTCTTGGACAACAACGCATCGTGCGGCATTAGTACAAGGATTGTTTCTAGATCCACCCATTGATTGTCAAGTGGACGTTTGACTCGGCATCTCCTTCGTCGTGCTGTATTGTTTACTTTACGTTCAACCCTGGTGCATTCGGTATGCCATTCCCATTGGCCTCTAGCCACACAGCCTCAAGCCACACTACCACCAGGCACAATACTAGATTTGATTTCCGCACGATAGGTGTTGTGAATTTGCATGTCCCCATATCCTCCCAAAAGTGAAAGGGGGTCACCTTCCATGTCACCCCGCACTTTATGGTTTTATGTTAATAAGTAGGACTACATGGACAAGCTGACTTGGCTTGGGAAAGGTATTGAGGAACTCTTAATCAATTTTGTGAGAACTTACTAGGTACTATGGGGGAGCTTTAGCTTGCATTGAATAGAGCCATAAGATACGCATTGATTGCCATACATTCATTGGTGTAGAAAAATAGAGCATGAAATTTCTCATGCTCTCTTTCTTTTGTTATCACAAGTAAGGTAGAGGCACCTAATTCTGATCACTTAAGCCAGTTGGGGACTCAATTGACATTGTATGTCAAAAACATTTATGTAAAAAGATGCAGAATAAGCAATGAAATTCAACAAATATTTTTTCAAATTTAATCTCAAAGATTTACAATAAAGAATTTAGAAGCCCAAAAACCAAAGGAGCCTATAATCAAACTGTAGAGTGTGAGAGATCTAGTGCCCTTCTTTGCCCAATACCAATAAGTGAGAGTGAGTAAAAAGGGAGAAAACATGCCATGGATAACCAACTCATGGAGGTATCCAATGCCGATTGGCCTTATTCAACTTTTGAGGCGAAGGCCACCAATGAGAGTTCAATTGAGGTGGAGCAACCCAAAATTGCACACTTCATGATCCAATGCCAATAATAACTGGAGTTTTCAGATTTTGAGTTATCGGTTTTGGATTGCTTCATACACCATTTCATGCATTTACCATTTTCATGCACCATTCCATGCATACTCTACTGATCGGAATTGGGTGGCCAATTGGAATTGAGTGCCTCTACCTTATGTTGCATGGCTTAACTCCTAAAGGACCAAGTGTCAAAAATGGGCTTTTTGAAAGTTCGGTCAGGTTCCTATGGTGTCAATTTCCAACATTCCACTTTGAAGTTTTTACTATAGAAGGACATTACTAAGACCTCAGTGGGAGAAAAATTCTTTCCTAAATCCAACATATAATGAAAAATTTATAGGGTTTTGAATTTCAAATGGGGAAAGTACGCACTTAGGGCACCTCCAAAAACTTTTGCTAGGACACTAGATTGAATGTGAGATTTTCAATACTAGCAAGTAATATTTTTTCCCTTCATATTGTCAAAAAAAGGTTCTTGTCTTTAGAGAAAAATAACATATTAATCCAAGTCAAACATTTTCACACATTGTCACACATTGTCGGGCAAGGTACCCAAAAAACTTCTTCTTTTCCACATAAAACTTAGAGATATTCATATTTTTTACTTTTTTTTTTCTACAACAATATTTAGTGTAAATCTTCTTATTGACATTTTGGATTATCAATCCAAAATATATTAATTTCACAAAAAACTAAAATCCGAATTGGAAATATTTGAACTTCCACTCCTTGTCAAGTTGTTTTGAATATGCTACACCTCTCCTCTACCTCCAAAATTTGGTGTATAAGGAACTAACATCATGCTCAACACGATGGTAATGGATTTAGACCTTGTATAGTGCAAAAATTTGACACCAAGTGAAATCAAATTTGGCTGATCCACTAAATGCAGGGGTGCAAATGAACCATTTGTTTGCCTTAAATGCTATAATCTTTCGATCCGTGTGATCAAAGTTTATGAAATTTAGTGATTATGTTACATATTAAGTTGTATTCAAGATCCTACAGTCAAAACTAGAAATGGAAGTTTTACTTTCCTTCTATATTCATTGCATTAGAATCCACAATTTTGAAGTGTTTTTGGTGTGAAACTGTTACGGTACCTTGGAGCATCTCCATGCGGAGACAGAGAAATGGAATATCCAACCAATTTGGAGTTTTGCAAGGACAAAAAGTTGCACCCGAGACCTCAAAACAGGGAAACGTTATTTAATTTTAGAAGTTTTGGTGCATGGCACAGAGAAATCTCCTTGGATGGGGGGAGTGCGCCATTTTTTGATGTTGGTGATACACCCACACCCTTGCGACATGTGGCGCCGTGTCATTGGTGGCGGGAGGTGAAAGATGAAAGCGTCTTTTTGAGAAAAAAAAATTGGAGCTTGCGGTGGAGCCAAGCAAACGCCAAACCCTAAACCACTCCTAGCATATAGAAGATTTTCCGTCCTAGCGTGGAAAATTCCACGCCAGGAGTGGAGATGCTCTTAGGGGTTAAAGTAATTGGAATATTAGTAGTGTCCTCTCCCTCACATGCAACAAGGGCCAGGTCCTCCGAAGACGCCATGAAATCATGAGAAGTAATAACTACAGACGTGGGTGCCGGCATTCGAAAAGTTTCCCATTCCTCAGCGAACCTCAGTTATCTTATTCGATAAGCTCGGCCTCTGGAACTGTCACAACTAGATGGCTTTGCTTTCCACTTGAGACATGGTAATAAGTCATGGCATCAAAGAAATTGCCGGTGTTATCATCTTCAAGTGTAAAAGGGGTTTGCATGGATACCAAAACTTTTCTTACTCCTCTCTCTCATTGAGCTTATGTGAGAACTACCGTATTCATGTTTACAGATCTCATTAGCTTCACAGAACTATAGTAATTAGGATTAGCCTCAGGTTTAGCAATCAATATAAATTTGTTACTTTGCAACCTTTGGATCTCTCAATCTAAAGTCAAACCACTTCGTTGGTTTCTTTGAACATGGTATCAGAGCAAGATTCTCTCTATGGCCGTTTCTTCTTGACAATCTAGCATCGTCTAGATCTTACTCCAAAATGGAGTCCATACTGATTGGGGGAGATGTCCACGAGAGCTCCAAGCTCCAGGCGTCTCAAACTATACTCTATGGGCTTTCAAGACCACTAACAACTTGCGCAGTGAAAAACTTTGGAAGTTGGTAGATCCCACCTTATCTCCATCTCATGTTGTAGGTGCATTTGACATAGGAGATTCGTCAGAGATCGCTACACCAACAATGACAATTGCAGCTGCAAGAGGCAAGGCGACTCAAGTTGAAGTAGATATGGAAGAACTTGATGATGTGCGACACTGGGCCATCCACATCATCACTTTGTTAGTTAAAGACTCTCTCCTTCCTCATATCATGCATCTCTCTGATCCTAGGAAGATGTGGGTTAAACTGCAAAATCTCTTTGAGTCTCAAACCACAAATAGGAGGCTCACCTTAAAAAATCAGATTTATAGTTTGAGGATGATTAAAAAACAAAGTATAGAGGAGCACCTTAGAAGCGTCAATTCTATTGTGAATCAGCTTGCCAGCATCGGTGTGCTCCTCCCTGATGAAGATCTAGTAGATAGGGTTCTGATGAGCCTCCCCAATAGTTGGATGTTCATGCGACAACTTATCAACGCTAGAGAAAATCCTATATCATACTTAGGTTTAGAGGCTCTTCTGCTGCAAGAAAACTGTGGGTACCCGTTCCCACGAGGTTCCGGAAGTTAGCCGAAAAATCTGGCAAAAACAAAAAAAAATTTAGTATTAGAATGTTAGAATGATAGGTTTAAACCATAGAATAGATAAATAAGAAATAAGACAAACTAGGGGTACCCAAGATCCTTAAAAGTGCTTAGGAATTGCCATAAATCCAAGGGATCCGGAACCGAAGAGAACACTCACACCCGGAACCTTCCGGAAGCATCCGGAACCGGAAGAAAACCGGAGCCGGAAGACACCAGGATCCGGAACCGATCACGAGCCGGAACCGCCATCATGACCGTAACGGCCCTCCGTACACCGCCGAAAGTATAAAAGCAAGAAGCTAAATTTGGCTTCCCACACTTCTTGGTTTGCTCTCCTCCCTTCTTCCTTGCTCCCTACTTTCTTGATCGCATTAGAACGGAAGTGTTTCCGATTGTGAGAGTGTGTGGTAAGGACAGTGCGTGCAGGTGAAACTGGAGAGACTGTGAGAGGTTTTCTGTAGAAATGGCGGAAGGCGAACCTTCCCGGACTACTTGAGGTACGACGATCCAGCCAGCAGTACAATGGGTGGTTCCGGTCATACCGACAGATCCGGAGGAGAAGGCCGTCCTCGAACATTACCTCACCAACATGGGTTGCTACGGGCTGCTCGACGTTGTGTGGGGTGCGAAGGAGGCGAAGCTGGTGGTGGAGCTACTCCGCGCACTGGATAACCAGTACGACGGCACCATATGAGCTCACCCCGAGACGTGGGGTATTCCGGAGTGGCAGCGTACCTACTCCTTCAGTAGCAGAACCGTCAAGATAGCGGAGCGGAACGATGACATCCTCGGGGACGAGTTCACGAAGCAAGCCGACCCCAAGGAAGGCTACAATACCGACGACCTCCGGCATCAGGACGCACAGATTGTGGTAAGGTTCTTGAACCCAATCTTTCACCCAGAAAAACCCAAACGGGTGGTGTCTAAATGGGCCACCACCATTCTAGGTTCGATGAGGGAGAAATTTAGTGTAGATTGGGCCTCGCTTATAGCGAGATGGTCAACCGGATGGTGAGAGGGCTCCAGAAGTCGAAGAGGGCCGGCACCCCTCTTCCCTCATACCTCACTCACCTCTACGCACAACATGACGTGCTTACCCCGGACGAGCAAGACGCGTACGAGTTGCTGCTCAACATCCAGAACTATGGCGGTCCGGAGCCAGGATCCGACAACGAAGGAATGGAGGACGTTGAAGATTCTGTGCCTGAGGTTGTGCCCCAACCCCGGAAGAGGAGCTGATCGGTACCACGGGAGTCGACGCCGGGACCATCTTCATCGATTCAGCCAACGGGTGGGCAACCTCAGCAAGACCCTAGGCAAGCTCCACGTGAAGGTCGCATTCCTGTGGCGGAGCCCCCGCACCTCGTTGGACTCGACGGGCCCGACCTACTTGAGCACATTCAACATGTAGGTTGGCGTGCGGCGATCGTGTGCCAATCCGAAGCACGATTAAGAGATGTCCTGGACGGCATCCGGCGGGAGCTGGAGAGGGTCGTGGAGATACCGACAACGATCCAAGAACTACAGAAGAACACGCTCCGACTTCAAGCCTTGGAGATCCAACAGGCTGCTATCATCCGGTGTCAAGACCAGTTTGCCGCCAAGTGCGACAAGACGTTTACGGCGTTGGCGGAATCCCAGAAGAGGTTGAAGGAGGCCGAAGATCGAGCAAACGCGTCCGCTCACGCCTTGACAGAGGTACGTGTAGCACTGGCATTTCCGGTTGACACTGTCAACCGGAGTCTGCTATTCACAGGTCAGCTGGAGAAGGAGGGTAAGCTGAACCGGGTGCAGATTATACGCTTCCTGCACGACCACGGCAAGAAGATGGAGAAGACATGGAGTTGCATGCAGGAGTTGGTGGCCAACATCACCACGGAAGGACCGGAGGACCGGAGCACCCAAGCACCGGAGGACCTAGCAGTTCCGGTCAGGATCCGGACATCCCCAAACAAACCCGGACCTTCAAGCGTACACCCGGAGGCTTCCGGGAAGCAGGAGGAGAACTTAACCTAGTCGGAGCCCATCGCGCACATGAGCTGCAGTCCTCCCGGCAATCCGAACACCGGTTCCGGAAAACACTGGACGGATTTACTTCCACAGGTGAGTCCGAACGAAACCTCTTCTCCCCTCCGACCCCAACCGACTCCTCCTTCATCAAGCCGCCGGAAGTCAACTCCTCCGCTTGCGAGGCGTTTAGCGACCGATCCTCCCAGTCCCGGAGCCCAGTTCCTACGCTTCGCTGAAGCTCCGGAGACCATTGTGGTGGATTCCACCTCCGAGCCAGCTCCACCGGCGGCATCACATGTTCCAACTTCCGGAACCAGATCACAGGACATTCCGGCAGCTACTACACCCCCGCGGAGGAGGGCCGACAAGTCCAAGGCAGAGACTTCCACGAGGCGTACCAGTCCTCGATTCAAGAGCGTTGGATCACCCCCTTAGGTAGGTTAGATTTAGTAGTATTAGTAGCTTAGTGATCGGAATTAAGTAGCGATTAACGATGGGGCTCAGAGTTGTACCCGGCTACTTAATCCGGAAACTAAGACTTCCGGAAACTTGTAAACACTTCCGAAATTTTGCGTACTTTTCGGATATCCGGAATTCGGACCCGGGAAAATAGGATCTGAGATTCTCTTTTCCGTATTTTTCGGGATAAGATCCTTAACTTTAGGATTTCTTGTAGATAGGATGAGCCTTAAATTAGGAATAGTTCTAGTACTTAATAGATGGGTTTTGGAAAACTCATCGCCTTGTTTCGTTTTCCTCTACGTTGAATATATTTCAGAACTTTCACTGGATTTGCTACCTAGTACTTGTGAAGAGAGTTATATTACATGTGAGGTTCAAGGTCCGTTATTGTAGTACGTATTTGTGCAAGTTTCTTCGAAGAAAAGGTTGTTTTGTTGTGCTAAGGAGTGAACCGGCTTGGATCTTTAGCTGGGGAGTGTCCGGAATAATTGGAGGAGGTTGCAGAGGTGTTCCTGGTCACCTTCAGAGTCCGGAAGAACCAGGAGGGGAAGAGATATATTGCAGAGGTGTTCCTAGTAGTCTCTAGGGCACGGAATAGTCCGTGTGAACCCGGATTCCGGTCCAAAACCGGAGTTTACCCCCACAATAGGAAAAACCTGCTATGTGAATCTAGAAGGAGTCCTCCCAAGTAAAACTATATCACTATCTTCGTAGGGCTACAAAAGTGCTACCGCAACGTCGTTGTAGTGCGGGCGTACCTTTGCGTGACCGCATCCGGAAGGCCTTCCGGGTGTCGTGAGAGTTACGTCTAGGATCAACACCATATCACCGGTTAATAGATTAGGGGGAAAGTGATTGTCCGGTCACTATAAAATCCGCGGCAGTGGATGTCTAGCCACTTAAAGCCACAAGGCAGTGGGGAATCTGGCCACTTACACAAAATAGGATCAGTGGCCTTCCGGTCACTCGTTTAATCCTTCCGGAAGCCGCTCTGAGGAGGAACAGAGGTAAATCAAACTACCCTCCTGTTTTCCGGAAATCATTTCCGGAAACAAAGGTATATACCTTCCGGAAACTAGTTCCGGCAAGTTTTGCTTAAGGTCCGGAATCTGGACGAATCCGGAACTATTACTGAATAGATTAACTAACCTAGGTGATGAATAGATTAGTGGTTTTGGGATAATTTGAAAGGATAAATAGATCTCTGTGGAAATGAAACCGGAGTGGTTTACTTTGGAAGTACTTAGTGACGATTGAGTGCATTCCGGAGGAATACTAACTCTGCAAACTACGACAAAAACGCTATGAAGACAAGACTGCAGGCGCAAGAGGAAATCGAGGAGGCGCCGACGATCTCATAAGATCCTCGAGGGGGTCATATTGGAAAAGAGAAAGGAGCTCGCGGCCATGGACGAGGAGCCCGAGGAACTTCTTCGGCGGCAAGCGGCGGTCGTTCGAGGGCAAGCGGGAGTTACTTCATGGCAGGCGGCGGCCATTCCGCGGCTCCCAGCGGCTAGTTGGCGTTAGGTGGAGCCTATTCGACGTCGACAGTTGGAAAGTCGGCGTTGGCAGCCGGAACTTCGGCGTCCCGGCGCAATTCAAATCCCAACTTTGATTCCCATTCCCGCGACCGTCGACGGTGTGTGCCATAGATGTGGCTCATTTGACCACTGGGCGGACAAGTGCAAGATTCAACGTCTGAAAAACAAGATCCGTGATCTGGAACTCAATCAAGGCTTATAGGTTTCAACATGGACCAAAGGTGGACAAGCTCATGTTACAGAAGCCCAAGACACATTAGAAGAGTTTGAGAAACCCGAAATTCATGAAATCTATGCAGCAGAGGTAACCAACTATCATTCCTCTTCAGACAATTGGTTCATGGATAGTGGAGCAAGTACGCATGTAACAGGCAACAAGGGATTGTTATCAAACATTAGGAGAGGACCCAATTCCCAGATCACTACTACAAGTGATCGTGCCTTGCCGGTGTTGATACAAGGCGTTGCCAACTTATCTGGAAATCCATCTATGATGTTCTCTATTTTCCTCGCATATGCAAGAACTTACTTTCCATTGGAAAACTAGCAGATGCAGGACATAACACATTATTTGGAGCAAAGGATTGTTGGATTTTTGCACGCGGAAACCTAAATTAGGTGATTCTTACCGGTTCACGTCACATGCAAATAATTTATATCGCCTAAATTCATCTCTACGTGGTACTCCAAGAACACCTATATCATACATGGAAGCCTTAGCCAATGTAGCTACAACTTCCAGACCTCTCTCAAATCTTTGGCATTAACGCATGGGTCACTTGAATTATCAGTCGCTTGCAAATATGTCTCGATAAAGCCTTGTCCGTGGACTCCCCGCTTTGAAACAAGTTCATACTACTTGTGAAGCTTGTATCTTAGGAAAGCATGAATGCCACCCAATTCCAAGACAAAGTCTGATTATCATTGCCCGTCCTCTTGAGCTTGTACACTCAAACTTATGTAGACCGTTCTCACATCCTTCTCTCCAAGGATCACGCTATATTTTGACATTTATTGATGATTTCTCGCGGCGGTCTTGGGTGTATTTTTAGCTCTCAAGAGTGATACCTTCAAGAACTTTTGGGACTTTCTTTACATGGTAGAGAGAGAAACCTCCCAAAAGCTATCTTGCCTCTGCACGAACCGTGGAGGCAAATACTTATCTAGGGAGTTTATGACTTTTTGTCTTCGAAATGGCATTTGAAGACAATTAATTGTTCCATATACTCCACAACAAAATGGTGTCACCGAAAGGAAGAATCGGCATCTGTGTCAGACAATGCAAACACTCATATTTGAAGCAAAATTGTCCACTTATTTATGGGAGGAAGCAGTGCGCACGGCAAACCATGTAGCGAATTGAATGCCACGCAGAGCGCTCAAAGCTACGACTCCCCTCGAACAATGTTCCGGTAAGAAACATGACATCTCTCACCTCTGGATTTTTGGATGCCGTTCTTACATTCATAGTCATCCAAGTGACAAATTTCAAGTTAAATCTCTTCTTTCCACCTTTGTTGGTTATGATGATCAATCCAAAGCACATAGATGCTTTCATCATCTACGCCGGAAAATCATTATTTCCCGCTATGTTCAATTTGATGAAACCAAACTTGGATTACCATCAACATATCCTCCCCTTCCTAAGGATTACTACCATAGTCTCGGTGAATTCTTGCATCTGAACTCTTCACGAGTCTTTACTCGGCCTGTAGATAGTCCCATCAACAAGCTGTCGGGCTGCCCTACGAGAATCTCTTATTTGCCCCCAATACCCTTGCATGCCTCGCCAACTAGTTTGCACACCCCGGTCATTACTCCGGGAATGCACGGTCCTCCCTACTGTCCCAGCTCAAGTTGATTCCTCCTTGGGATCTCAACCCAAAGAAAGCCCCTCGGGCCTCAAAGCCTCAACCGACAAGAACCCCTTCGGGTTCCTCAACCTAGTTTAGACCAGCGGCCAAGCATCGGGAGCCCCTATGGAGCCTGAACAATTTGGCACACCCCTTCCCCAAGTGTTGATCCTCCTTCTTCTTCTTCCAAACCTTTTCAAGATTTATCTACACCTGAATTTAATATTGCTCATCACCCACTCCGACGCTCAAATCGGTTCCGGAAACAGAGTGTTGAACTCAATGATTATATTCTCTCAGTATCTCTTGAGAATTTTAACCTTTGCTTAACCGAGGATGCTCCACAACTTTAAGGAGATAATCTAATCTTCAAAGAAGCCTTGCAACACCCTGGATGGGTCCAAGCTATGAAAGAAGAAATTCCTTTTATTCCAGAAAATTGCACATGGGATCTAGTACCACTATCACTCGAGAAAACAAGCCATTACCGCAAAATGGGTTTGTAAAACCAAAACTGCTTTACTCGGACATATACCCCGTCTTAAAGCCTGTCTAGTTGACCGTGGTTTTCAACAACGCCACAGTATAGATTTTGACGAGATTTTTGCGCCAATGGTTAAATGGTCCACCATCCAAGCTTTGACAGCCCGGCATCTCAATTGGGCCATAAAATCCATCATTTGGACGTCAAGTCAACATTTTTTTATGGTCACTTATCACATGAGGTATATATGGCGCAACCGCAGGGGTTCATAAACCTTGAATTGAACACTTGGTGTGTAAATTAAAAAAGGCTCTCAATGATCTTCGACAAAGCCCTCGAATGTGGTACGAACGTATCCACTCCTTTCTATTATCTTGAGGTTTTGTTTGCAGTGAAAACGACCACAACCTTTATTACAAAGGTAGTGGACGTAATAAAACCATACTTCTTATCTATGTTGATGATCTATTTCTCACGGGGGGGAATGATCGAGAAATCCAACGGGTAAAAGATGAATTAAAGGCAGAGTTTAACATCTTTGACTTGGGACATGTTCAACGATATCTTGGCGTGGAATTTTAATCCCTTCCAAATGGTTTTTTTTTAACCAAACCAAGTATTCCCTCCAACTCCTTTGCGATCATGGTATGGATGCTTGTCGTCTTGAACACATTTCTCTTCCCTCCAGTTTAAATCTATTAACTGACATGGGCTCTCCTTCCACGGACACTACAAACTACTATACCATCGTTGGTAAATTCATTTTTCTTACTACCACCCGGCTGGACATTGCCTACGCCGTTAGCAATGTCTCTAGATTTATGTCACATCCGCAAATCGCACATCTTGATGCAGTATTTCATATTTTGCGGTAATTAAAGAAAACTTCCACCTATGGCCTTTTTATGCACGGAATGACGTAACTCCTTTACAAGGCTTTACGGACGCAAATTGGGCATCGTGTCTAGAAACCTGCAAATCTATTGGTGGTTATTGCTTTATTCTTGTAGGATTTGCTATTACGTGGCAAAGCAAGCGTCAAACTATTGTCTCTAAAAGCTCCACCGAATTGGAGTATACATCTTTATCCATTGATGTTTCCGAAGCCACATAGGTTTATTGACTTTTACAAGAACTTCAATCAAATTCTAAACCCCCTTCTTGTATTTTCTTATCATGTAGCAATTCTGATATTAATTCAGATTTAACCTTTGCTTTGCCAATTTAATTAATTGTAATAACCAATCCGCCATTAAATTGGCAAAGAATCCCATCTGCCACGCAAGGACCAAGCACATTGAGGTCCACCACCACTTTATACGGGAGAAGCTTTTGCAAGGGGAAATTTGGGGAAATTACTTATCCACCGATGATCAACCGGCAGACATCTTTACAAGAGCCCTCCCTCGCATCAAATTTGAGCAACACACAGGCGTTTTAGGTGTTATCTCTCTCACCTCTAAAACTCATAGTTGAGATACGCTATTGCCTTCTCCAAACTCTTATACCCACCAAATTCCGCACACCCCCTGTACATATACACACGACATGAGCCTCTTCTTTAGATTCTTACCAGTGAGCGTAGGTGATCCAATGTCGTCTCTCACACTTCAGCTCTTCTTATATTAGTACTCACATTGTAGAGTAGTTTAGGTTCAGCATTCGCAGGGGGAGGGGGGTTGTTGACAAATCTCATTAGCTTCACAGAACTACAGTAACTAGGTTTAGCCTTAGGTTTGGCAATCAGTGTAAATTCATTACTTTGCAACCTTTGTATCTCTCTCAATCTTAAGCCAAACCACTTCGTTGGTTACTTTGAACAATTCCAAGGTGATTTTCATTCAGAAAAGACAGTACCAAAAACTTATTCAAACTTTGGGTGACTCTATGCTATAGGATCTCTTAATCACATGTCTACTCTAAAAAGGAGACAATAGATTTATTCCACTAACCTATGTCCTTTGGGATACTATTACTTACATGCGTCTTCAAAGTTCACCTTTCTCTCTTTCACGTACAATCAGCCTACAACACCCTCTACAACAGCCCCGTTTGTTTGAACAACCATTCATTATAACAGCCAACGACCTTGTTAGCTCCTTGTTACAACCTATTTGTTGAAAGTATAACAATCAGCTCCCTCTCCAATAACCCAAGCCGGGTTGTTTCTGTGTAAATGGCTGTTGTAACAGATGAAGGGAGCTGACTGTAAAAGCAAATGGGTGACACTTTGACTTGTGCCCCTCTGTAATGACTACTGTTTCCGGTCTCCCTGAAAGTAAGGGATCTCGTACATTTGAGGAGAAGTTGATCAACATATTCACATTCATGGTTGCAAATTTGTGCAAACCAGTCCATGGTTTTCTTTTTCTATCAGCTTCCTAAAAAGGGGAAATTGTTTACCCTAAAGACTAAAAACTCAGCATGGAGTTGCGCATGCCCAGAAGCGCCTCAATTTGGTGGTCATAGAACTCCTTGGCAAGCTTCAGCTGCTGTTTCCGTTCCTGCAGAAACCGCTCGTGCCATTCTTCATAACGCCTGCAGCAATGTCCAAGTATTTCATGACCATGACCACCTTTGCAAATGCTGCTTATTCATCACCCTCTAACAACAACAAAGAAGTAAATTGACGGCATTTCACACTTTGGCGAACAACAATGACCAGTATCTATGGATTTGACAACCTTCCTAGTTGTGAAATGCCGCAAACGATACAAACATATACAAACATCTAGTTGATCAGGTACACAACATTTGTCCACATAAGCAAATTAGCAAAAGGGAGAAGAAAGACAAGGGATCTATGAGAAACAATAAACTGTGGACTACACTCAATCATTCCTTTTCCTACAGTCAACAAATTCTTTTAAATCTTGGAAACAACGCAGGTATTTATCCAGCTACTGAATGTTATACAGACACTGGACAATGAGATATCAAGGTACTAGACGAACATGCACTTACGCTGCACATGCACTTGATTTACGAACATGCACATAATTTACGCTGGAGTGTCTCCACATCATTTCATAAATGTGAGTGACCAGAAGATGTTCACCTGCCCTTGATCAGAGACGAGAGCTCCTTGAGTTTGACGGCATCGGCATACACTCCGGTCTGTCGACACATGGGGCACTGGGCATTGCACCGGGCTGCCCGGGGACCCTCACTGCCCAGCACGTTGGCGGCAGTGCACACGCAATTGTTGCAGAACAAATGACCGCACCCTAACGCCACTGGATCAAAAAAAGTCTCCTGGAATGCCACAACAACCAACCATGTCAGAAAAAAAATTAAAACAAGATAAACAGATTGAACAGTCATCCAGAGTTTCAACAGCATGCGTCCTCTTTCCTCGCTCCAAATAGTTATTAGATCAATACAAGAGCTCAGTGGTCGTCTTCAATCAAGTAAATGAAAGAGGAGATTGCTGGTCCCTAAACTGAAGTCAGAGTAGTTTCAGTTGTTTTAGAGAGTGAAGACAGTTTCCATGAGATGAATACTACGTGCCTTATTCTCCTTTTAGAGTTCATTTCAGAGTTATTGAGATCTACTTAGGGGTGGAAAAAAGAGGGGTATCCTATTCAAACTTCAGGTGACTTTAGAAAGGAGAGAAACAAACCAAGTCGGAAATAGGGAAAAGTATATTACACCTCACACAGGAGCAGGGGAGACATGTTACCAAGCAAATGGAGCACGAGAGTTCGAAGACGAGCTGCGCGGAATCCACCAAAGTGCACGTCAAGCTCGGTGAGGAACTCTCAAAGTCGCATGAGAATTCCGCCACAAGCCCCGACTCCGACATCGCAGTGTCCTCCAAATTGAGGTTCAAGTGGAGCGCTCCCAGTTCCACCAAGTAAGGTGACTTCAAGAGCTCGCTCCGCAGAGCCATCAGCCGGCTCTTAAACAAACCCCCTTCTCTCGACCTGTGAACCTGAAAAAGAGCAGAAACCCTAATCCATCAGAAACCATGACCAAATGAAGCAAGGCATGAGTTTTAACCTTTAGATATTTATTATCAGCTCAGAAAAGGAAAAAGCGGCGCAGACTCATGGTACAATATGACCTCTCCTTCATTCTCAAAGACCACCAAGCTCTTCCACATCAAATACGGATTTTAGTCGAGAGACCAGCAAGCTGTAAACAAATAGCAGTATAATAAACCAAAAGCGGGTACCTTGTTCAAACTTTGGTTGATCTACTGACTTATCTGGAAGCTGTTCATGTAGAAAAACCCTATTCATGTGGACAGAAGTGGACAAGAGACATGAGACCCACCTTGTCGTATTTTTTGAGGATTTTGCGCACAGCGATGGCGTTCATGGAGGCGTAGTTGACGAGCACCTGGCCCTCCTGGATCATGGCCTCGCGGTGGTTGCGCTTGCGGCCTTTCAGGAAGTACTTGCGCAGCCCGGTGGCCATGTGCAGTTTCACCAGCTGCTCCGCGCGCGCGTTGAACGTGCCCACCACCTCCGACAGCTCCTCCATCAGTTCCCCGAAGAACTTGGCATCGCAACCTGCAGGCAACTCCACAATCAGTAAACAACGTTCAATACGGAATTCAAATATCATGATGCAGACAGGCAATCCATCATACCAGGGCACGACGAAGGGCAGTGCAGTCCTTGAAGTGAGGCGCTGCCTTTGCGGTAGTGCTTCTTCAGCTTCTTCGTCGACGTGGACGTGGACGCTATGACCTTCAAGCTGGGCGACGTCGCGCGTGATGAGACGACGACCTCCCCCGCGCTGCTGCACGACGTGCTACTACACCACGGCGCGCCACTGACGTCGTCGTCGTGCACAGACGGCGTGTCGTGCATTGGGCATCTCTTGAGCACCTTCTTCAACTTCTTAAACTCCACGTACGAGCACCCCGCCAGTTGAATGCTCGCTTCCTTCTCAATAAACTCCGAGTACGTCTTGCCAAACTTCATCCTGATCGCATAACCTCGAAAATAACGAGGAAAAATTTGAACCTTGGTCGAACAGATAAACAACCGGTTTGCCCCACTCACACAAAAACAACAAAAACATAGACCTGGCTCGCACGCCTGGAACCCTTTCCCGCAAATCAATGCAAAAGGGTAGCTATTGTATTGGACGTCACGTAACGTCGACAAAGGAGGCCTTCAACACACAAAAAAAAGGCGATCGAAGAGAGCGAGCAATAACGCAAATGGGCTTTGACGAAACGTCGACAGGAGCGGTTTTGAAGTGCCAAGAAGGCAGGCGGCGACCCTCGACGTGAAGAAGGGATGGCGGAGGAAGCGTAAGAATATCTGGGATTGGGGGAGTGTGCATGGTGTCATCCGGGTTGATTGAATGGCGTCAAAGCCGCAAAAGCACCTTGAGCTTCACCTGCCACCGCCCCCTTCTGGTAACTTGTCACCTCTCCTACTTCTCCGTTAGCTGACCCCTAAAGCACCAAGTGTTCGATTGAGGGTCAAGTTTTTTCACTTTCTTATCTTTCAATCCGTACAGTCAAAATTCACAAATCTTTTGCCACATCATGTCATATAAGTTTAGCAAAAGATCCTATAGTTACATTCTCAAAAAATTCATCTTTACGGTTTTCAATTGATGGAATAGAGATTTTTCTTAAATTAATTGTGGTTCTTTCAGGACACAGGACCCTGGTAGATTTGCTGAGATACCGTTGTTTTCTGCTAAACGCCGCCTACCACAAGTGCCAATCTAAAAACCTGCCTCGTCCTTTCACTATTCCGTCGGTGACAAGACACCAAATTGTCAATGTTTGTCGGGTCCTCTCCAAAATTCTTCGTTCTTGGGCACCACTCCCTTGCCACCATATGGCTGCAGCTACGGCGATTACGACACCGTCCGCCAACAGTTTGACATTGTGGCCTTTACACGGCAGTTGCGACATTGCAGCCCTCTTCGGCGGCCGCTAAACCTAGTGTGTGTCAAAGGTTCCCCGCCTCCCGATATCAGAGCAACTCCATTAGCAGTGCAAAATATTCCCAGGACACTCCATATTGTGCCTGCTCAACCCGGACATCTACGGCCTTGGAGTGGAAATTTTTCCGTCAGAGGTGGAGGTGCTCTTTCGTTTTCATTCAGTGTGAAGTAGAGGGCTTTTGATCAGCAAATATGGATATGGTTTTCCTCGAGGGAAGTATGAGTTAAGTTACTGCTGTGCAGCTTACAGAGCAGGGGATCAACTCTGTTTGTTTGTGACGAGGCAGCTTGACTCCACTGCAGACGAGGCTTCCACGTGGCGCCCACAACGCCTTGTAAGGATTCCATCTACATTTTCACTGTGTATTGTATAAATTTAGTAAGTATACGCCTAATAACAGAAATATGGTACAATGTTTGTGTGATTCTGGAACTTTTACATGTTGACGACTGTGTGAAGGGAATAGTAGAGAATTGCAGTGCGAAAAAATATGTAAATTAGGGTCGCTTCACACTACCAAGTCAAGAGGCAGACTGATCTGAATTTTAACTCAAACAATGCGAGAGGTCGGCTGTCAAAAATTCAGCCCAACCAATGGCGTGAGTCCAAACCCTATGGCCCAAAAAATACATTAAATAATATAAATTATAGGAAGTTGACGGCCTATCGAAGGAAGATTGGGTCGACTGGGTTTCCCTAAAAGCTCTTTCAAAAGAGGAAAGAAAAGAGAGAGGTTGGGTAACACCCCATTTCGGAATGAAAGGGAGTATCTACAGCAATGAAATGCATGAGTAGTAATGACTAGGACATCATTGATTGGAAATTAGTAGCACTTGGTAAAATTGACATCCTTCACTAATTTTACTGCTAAAGAACCAAGATATATTGGAGAAATCTTTACTCCATTACTTATAAATTGCTAATATGAACTCTTTGTGAATGTGACCATAAGATCTTCTTCTACACTTACAAGAGACGATGTGGTGAAAAGTGGTGAATTTTGACCGGATGGATTGAAATATAATTACAGGGTCCACTTGTAGACTGCAATTGCGGCAGAAAGATGACTATGTCAAGTGATTGAATAATGCGAAAAACGACAATGTCAAGCAAAGACAGAGTGGACGACTTATAATTAAACGATTCGGGGCATTTTAACTCAGAAAAAATACAGGGAAAGTGCAGGAAACACGGTAATCTTTGTTCCTGAGGTCTTTAACATTTGCCTAAATAGATTGTACAGTAACCATATCAGTGTTTCAAGCACTACTTTAGGGGAGTTTCAAGACCCTCTCATGGGCCGCCATGTGGGCTGCCAGTCTGGACAGATTCTGAATCTGCTTTACAAGTGGGAACGACAGATTCTGAATCTCTTCCATATGGATAAGTGTGACGCCACAAAATACGAACGAAACTTCCCTCTGGACCAGCTATCCCAGAATCACTTTCTAAAAAGGTAGTAGAAATGCTACAACCTACATTTTGAAGGAGTTGACCTCTAAAGGACTGGGCCTTGTGCTTCACCAAAACCACCCCAAAATTGCCACTTTGACATGAGATGTTATTAGATTTATTAAAAAATATATACTATTTCCAACCGTTGGATCTTCAAGCTAACTAATACAAGAAGACACCCTGAAAGTTTCGTAAACTATGACCGTACGGATTGAAAGGTATATGCATTTGAAGAGTGCAAAATTGTTTTTTCCCATTGTGCCCACACAGGTTCACCGTACTTTGACTCAAGATAATGGCAAATTTTTGCACTACACGTTGCATAAACTCATTGATTCTATGTTCTACCTAGTGTTAGGTCGTTGCATGCAAAAAATCACAAGTAATTGCAGTGTTCAGGATAAGGAAAATGGACTTGCAATGGCTACGGGTATAGGAAGTGGCCCTATACATAGGAGAGGAATTTTAAGTTTTAAATGAAGAAATAATTGTTGGATCTAAAATCTAAACAGGGGATAGAATTATTATGACTTATTCTAACAATAGAAAAAAAATCAAAAAAAGTAAATCAATCATTTCTATGCGTTTTCAAGTGAAAATAATGAAGGTTGCCAAGAACTTTCCTTCACTCAACCCACTTTAAAAAGTGCAATTGTCAACTCTACAGTAGCACTATTCATCTCTATAGTCGTGCCCAGCTGCTAAAAGAGTCGAGCTTTTTATGTTTGAAGCACCATAACTTTTGTCCTATAAGTCCCAAAATATATATATATATATATATCCCCTGCAAAAATAACCCGTATTCCTATAAGTCCCAAAATATATATATATATATCCCCTGCAAAAATAACCCGTATTCCTATAAGTCCCAAAAAATATATATATATATCCCCTGCAAAAATAACCCGTATTCCTATTCTCACTAAAATTCCAAGAAGTTATCTTTAAAAATGGATTTTTTAGAACCTGCCCAAAATCGATTTGTCCCCTAAGGGACCAATTGTCCTTTGGGCTAAAAACATACATTAACCCCTAGAGGCCCAAGGGTCCCCTTAAGGGACTCTTAAAGATTTGGGCAGGTTCCTATGGTGTCAGTTTATAACGTTCTTCTTTGAAATTTTTACCATTGATGGACATTACTAAAAGCTTCGTGCGATTACAATTTTTATCCTAAACCCGATATATATTGACAAAGTTATAGGGCTTTGAATTTCAAATAGGAAGAGTACGCAACAAGAAGAAGAAGAAGAAGAAGAAGAAGAAGAGATTAGTTAGAGTTGAAATTATTGTGTAGCTAATAAATGGATTCGGACGTTTGAATAGTCTAACCCGATGTTTCAATGTGTTTTGAAGCCATTGGTGAGGTTAGTTTTGTCAGAAAGGCTTTATTTTAGGAGTTAAAGACGTGTCCAACCCTAGAATCGAATTTAGGGCTTAGGTTGATCGTGGGCCCTTGATCTTAATTAGGGATTGTTGAGCTAAATGGAGGTGATGTGCCCGCCACCTTTGGTCCTCCTCCCACTTGGACAAGGAGGCGTGGGTGGCCACTTCTCTCTCTTTCTCTCTTGGGGCAAAGCTATGCCAAAATTTCCTCTCCCTCATCCTTGTGGAAAAGGCATGAGCAATAGTTTTCTTTAGATTTCACTCTTGTTACTTAGATTTTGGTGTTGAAATTTTATAGGTAGTTAGGTCTAGTTATGATGCTTCCATAGACACTAGAATCGTAAGAAACAAAGCTGTGACGAAGGTGTGGCAGTGGTTGAGATGGCAGTGTTCTCTTTAGTAGGGCAGTATAAGATACTCAGCTTTGACGCCACGATTCTCCCTCCTCACTTAAGCTTTTAAGGCGAAATCTGTTGGAGAAGAAAAAACATCAAGCATTGCTTTTGAAATGCTAAGGCCCATCTCCACAGGGCACGTGAATTGGCTGTGGCATTCAATTGAGTGAAGACAAGTTTGCTGAGGTGACAGTGAAACAATTCTTCCAACTCAGTCAACTTTGGAGGGTCATATCTTGGAGCCCACTCAAGCTATCAAAATGAAATTTGTTGGAGGAGGAGCGGCATCAAGTCTAGTTTTTGGAAAGCTAAGGTTTATGTGCAACACATCTGTGACGAAACGGAGACATGGATTCTTGTTATCAGCGGTGTGCCGACTAGGCCGAGAAGGTCATCCAACTTGGAGGAAAGGTTTCTTTTAGCTCAATCCTGGTTTTGCATTGAAACGTGCAAAAGAAGAAGTGGTTGTAAGTCTAGTTTCCAAAGAGCTAGGGCTTGTGGCAATCAAATGTGAGACGAAGGAGAAGTGTAGGATTTAGTGCAAGGGGCTTGCTGCCATGACTTGGAAGGTGGGAACTATCAGTTTGTTTAACTCTTAAGATGTATTCGGATGAATCAAATCAAATGGATGAATATTTGGATTGGATGATAAGTAGACGTATGACTGGATGAATGAATTATCTGGATGATAATCGGATGAACTTGGATTGATGGAATTGTACAATGAATGTAGTATTGGATGAAAATTGGGTGTAGGGTTATGAATTAATGGATGATTGGACATTTTATCTTTATGATGAACAAGTCATTCTACATATTGTAAGTTAAATCATCTTCCCTGGACTATTACAACGCAGTCAAATTAGGGTTGGATAATTTAGCTTACAATAGACATTATTTTTAAATGTATGTAGTTAATTTTTTGTAATTAGCCGTTTTACCATTTCGGTTCTTTTCAGTTTTTCTTTTTCTTGCATATTCTTGGAGCATGGATTTTCTCCTCTGTGACTGTGTTTGTCAACCTTCATCAGCACCGGGAATCTATAGAAACTCACCTGGCCAGGGGGGACCATGAGGTCACGTGAGCATCAGCGGCGTTGCCGCAAGTTCACGAAAGACATGCTAACGCACATCGTCGTCTAAGTCGCCATCTTCCTCAATTCAACGCCGTTGTCGGTTGCACCGCGCCAATTTGGCTACGATTGCACGGCGAAGAGTGGAGCAAAATTAGGGTTTTTGGTCTTTTTTTTCATTTTTTTCACCTGAGTTTTTTCTCCCTTGAGCTCTCCGTCTAGGGTTTCTTTGTACTAGGCTCCTTATACATTGGCCGCATGAACGGTACTCACAATACTCTTGAGTATGTGTACAGGGGCAAGCAGAAGTAGGATCCACTTCAAGCATGGCTAGTAGAAGTGTTCAAGGAAGTTCAGGCAGAGTGCAGGATCGGACACGACCTCGGCAACAGCTTCTTCCAGATCCTAGCTAAAGATGAAGCTACAACGCAGAAGTTGTTGATGCTTACACCTCATCTCTCGAGGTGGGGCACGTGTATATTACAACCATGGACATCATGCTTTAACTTGAGCAAACCAACCAAAACCTAGATGCCTGTATGGATCATACTTAAAGCCATCCCTGATGACTTGCGGAGCTGTGCCCATGACATAGCATAGTGCCTTGGTCGAGTAGTGGGGCAACATAAAGGGAATGCGCATGCTATGGACCAACGCTTCTGCATAACAGTATCAACAAGCAATCCGTTCGTGGTTGAAGTGGACGTCACGAATCCCATCACATGGGAAGTCACGATAGTGGCTGTGGATTACAATAATCTACCTATCAGATGTCGATTCTGTATGGCAACGTCTCACCTGATCAAGGACTGCAAAGTCTTGTAAAATCCGCGACGGCATCGCCAAAAATAGGGGCAGCACACGCCCACAAAACAGAGAAGGAGCGGGGGAGCTCAAGTTGTAGAAGGCGTAACGGCGGTCTTGGATCAAAGAACTACCCATCACGGCGACAAGGAAGGGACGTCCATAATAGGGAGACAGCCGCAGCAACATGATAACAAGGTGACAGATGTCAATCCACTCCCAGGTAACCAACCCGCTCCAACGTTGGGAAATTGTGCACAACACAGGTCCATGGAGGCAGGCCCGTCGGTGCGCATGTGGCAACACAGCTTAAATCGGGAGACATGGAGGGCGAGAGAGCAAGAACGCGGGTACGACTTTTCTCCCAACACCTCAGAATTCTCCGAAACAAACGAAATCAACTTAGCCCGTGAGGATTGGCGAGTACGGAGGCAGCTACCTAGACAAAAAATAGGCACTACAGAAGATGGAGAGAGCGTTCAAGCAAGGGAGTTGAGGCGCAATCTCGACACGCATATGCAAGCAGTGGCAAGCAACCACAACAAGGCAACCACGGTAAAGACAATCAACCACAGGGGCGAGGGGAAGAGCAACCCAATAGATCACCGCACTTCACCTACGAGAAGATTCAGCCCCTCGCCACAGAGCAAGAATCCGGATTGTACCTTTTCCGCTACCTCGGGAGAAGCGGTAGCGGCATCTAATCATTCAACTACTGCCGCGGCGGCACACACAATCACGGGATTTTTGGCACTTGGCGCCGGCAGCAAACATGGAGGGACCTCAACGAAGACAACGATCTGGCCATGTTGGATGCAGAGCATCAGCCAACAACCCTAAGTCCCCTCGGTGAACAGGCACCGGACTTCGACCACCCTCAGCTCACAGGTAGAACGTGCGAGATTGATGACCTGAGCTTGGGGATGGACAATGTGGAAGGGCTCTACTTGGGCGCATAGAGGCCGAAGGAACAGAGGCGATGGATCCTAGTACACTTAGTGCTAGTCCTTCAGGACTGGTTGCGTGACGAAGGTGTAGAAAATGTGCACCTCCCAAGCTCACCAGTGAAATTTCGTCCATCCCTTCGGAGCAACGACCCTCGTCTACCAAACCGGCTAAGACAACCACAACTCAAACCCCAACAAGGTGGCCTCGGAATTAATGAGAACTCGGTGACCATCCATTCCCGGCAACGTAACAAAAGCGTGAGATTTATTCAACCAGCAGGTGCGAGTTTCCGAGCAAGAGGAGCCCTCTAAAACACAATTGAGTAGTCACTATCCCCTCCCCCTCCCTCATCTTGCATACGAGAGTAAACACTATATCACAAAATGTTCAAGGTATGAATGATATAGGGAAAAGGGGAGTGATCCAAGAGTACTATCGTCGCCTAATGGGAAGAACTGACATTATATGTTTGCAAGAGACAAAACTCAGAGGTAATAAGTTCAAAGCCTTGGAAGGTTAATTCTGGACAGGTGCACGCTTTATGGAGCAAGAGGCTAAGGTAGCATACAACAAGGAAGAAAACGAAGATGGAGCAAGAAGTAGGGGCATAGGAATGTGGGTGTCACCCAAACTGTCACATCTATTAGGTGATCAAGGACATTCGAGGGATGGAAACGCGCAATGGCTGCGGCTTACACGAACCCCTGGCGGAGACCTAGCGGTGCTCAATGTGTACTGCCCGCATACACCAATAGAACGAAGTCAGCTATGGCGCAAACTATTACAAACGCTTCCACGTGATTGTTGATGGCTGCTAACATGTGATTGGAATTTTGTAGAATCAAGGGCAGACAAATCTAACTTTTGCGAATCCTACAGGACTGAGGAAGAACGACACCTGTTTCAAGAATTGAAATCGGCGTTGGACATAGAAGATAGTTTCCCGAGAAACAACAGGATTAGATTCTACTAGGACAGTAAGAGACAAGATGGACGTTGTGTGTTGGCGCGGCTCGACAGAACATACACCTTCACAGGTTGTAATCCAACCCCCTCAAGAGACAATTATAAGATACTCGGCGACTCCACACACTCTGACCACCTGACGGTGTCGAAGGAGGTCTCGTTGGAGCCTCAAACCCAGCATAAGTCGCCGTATGTCATGAACGCATCCCTTCTGCAGGACACCGAAGCCAAGGGTGGAATTAAAATAGTGTGGAAACGCCACTTGAACCTGACCTTCTTCGGGAAGATGAGAAGAGTTGTTAAATTCTACAAGGAACTTTGCATAAGACAAGCGGGGGAGAACAAAAAAAAGGAGGCACAACAAAGAAGAGACATAGAAGCAGCGGTAGTGTCTTTACATGCCGCACCAGAGTGTATGGAAGCACAAGAGGCCTACGCTCAGCTCACGGACAAAATGCAGGGCTTCGAACGGAAGAAGCTAGAGGGCCAAAGGATCCGCAATCGCATTAAATGGTTAGAGGGAGGCTACAAATGCTCAAAGGCCTTCTTTAGCACGCACAACGCCAGATCCTCCGCCTCCCAAATGACGACCTTGGAGGATGAAGAAGGCCGGCTTCAGACGTCACGAGACGGACTGGAAGCTACATGTCAGAAATATTACGAGAAGCTGTACACCGTGCACCCTCCCACAGCTGCTTCAGCACGAGCCAAGGAGCAAGTCCTGCAATACCTGTTGGACAAGCTTAATCGACAAATGAAGGCGACCTTACAAATGCCTCTCTCAGGATCAGAGCTGAAGGGAGCAATGCTGGACATGAGCCTCAGCAAGTCACGTGGACCTGATGGTGTTGTGCTAGATTTCTATCGTGCATATTGGGAGCTGATAGGTGGGGATTACACAAGGATGATTCAAGACAGCCGTAGCCTTGGTAGACTTTCACAGGGCGTCACGAATGGGATGCTCGCATTGCTGCACAAAGGCGGATCGCACACGGCCCTTACAAATTGGAGGCCGATTTCATTGCTCAACACTGCGTACAAGATTTATGCAAAAGCATTGCAGCTTTGCTTACAACCCATCCTAATGGATATAGTCAGCACGGAGCAATCTGCCTTCTTACCGCTCACGTTCATCCTTGACAACCTACTCCTAATACACGAAACAATGGCGTGGGCAGAACAGTCCAACCAGCCTCTCCTTTTCTAGAAACAGGATTTCACCAAAACATACGACATGGTGGGCTGGAGGTGCATGTTCAAAGTCCTGGAGGTCATGGGCTTCCCACCCGAGTTCGTCAACATGGTCCGCTTACTCTTTCAGGAGGCATCGTCAACAGTTAAAGTAAACAAGATCCCATCGCCATCTTTCATAATTGAACGTGGAGTGAGGCAAGACTGCCCACTCGCACTGTACCTCTTTATTATCATGGCCGAGGCCTTGAATATTATGGTTAAAGAGGAAACACGTACTGGCAGGGTGGCAGGGATTAAGCTACCATGCGAAAATAGGCAACAAACTCTTGCACAGTACGCAGACGATACTTCGTTCATTCTCCTGGGCGTAGAAGAACATGTACGTAACCTCATCTACACTCTGGGGGTGTTTTGCCTAGCAACCGGGCTGATCATCAACTGGGAGAAATCATGCGGATACTGGCAAAGTTGGGATGATAATGGCCGACCAATCTGGACTGACCAGCTAGGGATCAGCTAGGCTGAAAACAACGATGAGTGCAAGCTCTTGGGCGCCCCCTTTGGCATGTCTTTATCGACACGCGACGTGGATGATTTCCTGTATGAACAAGTATTGAAGAAGTTGGTCCACTCGAGCTCAGCCAAGATCAATCCGACGGGTCGCAGTGTCATCGTCAATAGCGTTTTGCTATCCACGCCACTGTTCTTCTTATCAATATGAGGTGGGTCCAAGAAAGGAGTTCAACGTGTTCGTAGCTTGGTGATGAATTGTCTGGCATCAGAAACAAGTAGATGCTCACGAACAAGGGTCAGCTGGAGCCTGGATTCAGTGCTACCAACCTCTAGCTAGTGGAAGGCTAAATCTTATTAATGTGGAGGATGCTACGACGGTCCTTATGTCGAAGTGGATTCTTAAAGCCCTGGAATCGGGGTCGTCTAATCTGCACCTCCTATTAAGGTTTAGATTGAAATCAGTACAACCATACCTCGGGGGGTGTAGTCATCGGGCGGATTAGCAAACTATGAGCGAAAAAATGATAGGGTATTTTTTATTCATTTGGGCTAAAAATTATAAAAGAGTTTAGAGTACTATAGGGTATAGAATATGGCATTGGATGTCTTTAAAGTACTATAGGGTATGGAATAATAGGCCCCATTAGAAAATACAGTAGTACTAAAATAGCCCCCTTTATATTAAATTCTTTGGCCAAATGTCTGAAATTGCTTATTGTACTATAGGAAATATACTTCTTAGTTCATGTAAGACTCTCGGATTCCTACAGTGACTTAACTACTCTTACAACTAAGTGTTATACATTGTACATGGATACATAATTTAGGGTCTGACTACTGTAAGTTAATACGGAGTATGATTTAATATTACAGAATACAAGATTGTGCAGATCTCGTTTAGGGTACTCAGTGATGGTTTACTACGCTTAGGGGTCAGTTCAATCTGGCTCAGTGATGGAGTTTTCGGCTTAGGGGTCAGGGCAATCTGGCTCAACTCGGCTTAGGGGTCAGTTCACTTGAAGCTGACCGTTGCGTCTGAGTTTGCAAGGAAGAGGTTTAGGGTTTGTTCAATTGGTCGGGACTGGGTGCAATCTCCCGACGTGTGCAAGAATCCGGCCATGGCGTGTGCAAGGACCTGAGTTTGCTGTCGACGAGGTGGAGGGTTTGTGCAAGGACCCCAGTTTGCTGGATACGGGGTTTACGGTTTGTGCGCTTGTTCAGTTTCGGGTGTCCCACAACAGCCCTCGTTACGGTTTGGGGCGGATCTGTGCTGTGCGTGTAGGATTTACGGTTTGTGCAATCAATTTTGTTGTTTGGCTACGGTTTGTGCAATCAATTTTGTTGTTTGGCTACGGTTGGTTCGTTGGGAGCATCCCCAAGCAGCCCTCGTTACGTTTTGTTGCAAATCCGTCACGGTTTGGTGCAGATCTGTGTTTTCGTAGTAGGCTTCACGACTTCAGGGTTTGGGGAATTGTTTTTTCTGTGTCTTTTTCTTGCGTGACAGCGTCACATGGTGCCTGGGGTCGCTGCGATCATCTTGGCACCTGCTGCTTTGAGGTATTGCTAGTCTCTGAATTGGGCAACGTAGGGTTTTGTATTGCGGTTGTCTTGTGGTCTTCAGGCTCTTGTTAATTTGTGGTTTACCTTTCAGGATTTAGGGTGCGTTGCTCTTGCGTTCTGGATCCAGATGTGCTGCGTGGTGTAATGACAGATTCGATTTGTTGAACGCAGGGTTTAGGGGCGTGGATGATGGCGCTCAATTACAAGATCAGACTGTACTCTGTGGAGGATGATGTGGGGCGGCCGGAGCTACTTAGTCCATTTTTTTGCAACTCCAGCGATACTTATGCGGATTTGCGCACGCGCTTGGAGAACGGGGAATGCGTGGAGTGGCCTTTCCTTTTTTGGGACTTAGATGATGCATGCCGAATACCAAAGCGGTTCGAGGCCATGAACCCGGTTAAAGAACGCGTTTATGTAATTCCGTCGGTGGAGGGCGACGCCGGACGTCGCAAGCGGTGTCGTGTTGGGGACCAGGCCGACACGAGGAGCAACGACTTGGCAGCGGAGCATCCAGGGCAACTTACGGGTTTGGGAGGTGTCCAACCGTGTGGCACAGATTTCTTGCACGCCGGTGCTGCACGGACGTTGGAGGAGGCAGGAGCTGCCGGTTTAGGGCATCCCACTGAAGTTCCGGAATTTCTTGAAGACGACAAGGCTGAGCCACAGCCGACACTGTCACCTACTGATGTGCTCGAGGAGACCCTGCTACAATCCACGCTGTTAGCCACTGATGTGCTTTAGAATTACAAGCAGGGTGCAGAAAAGCTGAGAAGGGAGCTGGAGTCACTTGATTTTGCAGATCACAAGTGGGACCTAAAAACTTACGATCACTGTGGCTTGGCTGTTGTGAAGATATATTGCGGGGAGTGTAAGAGAGAAATTGGAGGTACGGGCCGTGATCACTCCCGAATTGCAGTGCAAAACCTATTTGCAAATTTCAAGAAGAGTCATTTACATTCAGCTCTCCACATCAAGCAATGGTGCAGGAAGAGGGGTTTAGTGTACAGCGACCACCCAAAGGAGGGCAAGTCCAGCAAACCCATCATTTTGACACCAGCAGATCATCGGCGACTCGTGGAGGAAGGCGTTAGCATTCTTCAAAGTGTGAATGACTTGATCTCCTCAAATGATCCTCCGTTTGTAATAGTCGGAGATGTGGATGTTCCCCAGTTGAAGTCCTTTTGGTTCAAGGTGCGCTGCAAGCTCGATGGAGAACTACTGCTCCTGTTGCTACAGAAGGGGAACCTTAGACAGAACTTAGAGAATCACGTCCATGGCCTGGTTCATACGAAGTGCTGTGAAGACTTGGCTGCGGCAAGCAGTTCGTCGAAGAGTTCATGTGCAGTCAGCTCCGGAAAACGGGGGAGACCCACCGCAAGGTCGAGGTCGACCACCGGCAATCAACGCGACCTCCATTTTTGGTTCAACAGTTCAGGCGGTGTAGGTTCCGAAGCAGCAGGAGAACCCCCGTTAGGTATGCACTCCGACTCTATTTTGTCGTTGCTGTGTTGGGGATTTTGGAAGAAAATCGTTGGGTACGCTGGGAAGTCCTATAGAGCCGAGTCGTTGCAGAATGATTCAAAGATTGGATCGGTGTGGATGGCGGAGCCAAGCACAACTGCCGATTTTGTATTTCGAGGTCAACTTGTTCTTATAAGAGGGTGCTTCCGGCATGTACAGTGTAAACGGTTGTGTGCCACGGGAGAACCCTTTACGAATTTCATTTGTTCCAATTGCATGGAAATTGAGCAAGCCAATGATTTCAGACTTAGGGTACAAAGGGAAGGTCGTGCTCTTGTCAAGCGTGGTCGCAGGGATATACAGCAAGGAAGAAAGATAGGCTATCTACAGATCACTGAACTGGCCTCACAGTCAAGGACGTTAGGCAGGAAATACCGTGATGAAAAGGCTAGGCACTGGCTCATGAAGTCTAGGGTCGCGCAATTGAAAGTAAGTCAGCGTGGTTTGAAACTTAGTGCTGTAGAAAATTTTAATAGAAAAGATGTTCTCTCTTTTTGTAACAACATATTGGTGGCTCACAGAACTAACGCCTTCGGGGGAAAGCCAGCTTTGTGGGACTTCCTCAGGGACGTTGCCACAAACTTAAATCGTGTGAGGCAGGGTCACAAATTCTCCAAAAATTCAAAGTCATTTGCTCAAGCTAAGAGGATATATGGTGGTAGGCAAATGTGTGATTTGTTTACCTTGAATTTTGGTGGGCCGTCCTATGATTGTACTAAACGGGAAAATAAGAAAGGGGTTCAATTCATTGTTGGGGAGCATTCTGCGTTGTTTGCTGCTGTGGTTGACATTTACAGGGAGGCCAAAGCGAATCACGGAGTAGAAGGACCTGTTCCTGTCATCTTGGCGAAGGACGAGACAAAAGTCAAGGCTCGTATATCTTGGGACGCTCGGTCTGATGGACTGGTAGGCTTTTGTGGAGTGAAGGAGAATCATCGATGCGTATCCACCTTCAGGCCTCACGTAGGGAATGGTGAGAGTGTGTATGCAGCCATAGTAGATTCTTTCCGTCAGAATGACAAGGGGAGTTTTGCTCGTGTCATCATGGTGAATCCTTTGCATGCTTTGTTGCCACGACTTGTGCTTGTTGTGTCTAGCACTTGCAACCGTTTCAATTCCGACTGGGTCCGTAATCAGTGGAATACTATTGACACGCTCTGGCAAGACAACTGTGGGCCTGTTCTCGGACCGATTGTGGGGCATTCTTCTGATGGGGATTCTAGGAGGAGGCAGCTCATGGTCCATGACTACTGTAGCAAGGCGGGGTTCAGGTATGAAATTCCGTGGGAAGGCTGGTCCTTATCTTGTGAATGGCTTGGCGAGAATAAAGTGAGAGGCTTGCATGATCAGGATTTTATTCACAACGGAAAGAAATTAATCAACCCCCTTGATAGCGCTGTAAAGAACCTGCAGCTAGGAGTTGATGTCTGTTACTTAGATCACCTTGGTCAGGTTTATCAGAGGTTTGGTATTGATCAGCATGGTCTCAGAAAGGAAGATGTGGAGCGCACAGATAGACAGAATTGGGCAAGTGCACAACGAATTTGTGCGAAGAAGGCCAGAACTTGTTTGCAGGAACTGCGAACTACAAGGGACGCACATTAGGAGAGAACTTTGGGGACCGAGCTGTATCTGTCTATTTGTGCTGACTATATTGACATCTTCCTTTCCATGTCCTTGACTTTGAGGGAGAGAGAGGTGCTTGCTGGCAAAGTGTCATTCTTTTTCAGGATTTGGAAGTTGTGGTTTAGCCATGGTGACCACGGTGTAGGAGGAAATACAAAGAATCTAACGTTGCAAGAATGCTTCGTAAGCAACCAGTGCTACCTTGATGTGCAGCTCTCGTGCCATTTCGTGGTCTTACTCATAAGGTATTTTCGTGATGCATTTTCTCACTTGCCGGTTCCACTGCACCTCACAGGATCTAATTCATGTGAAAATTTTTTTAGCAAGGTGGGGGGAATGCAAGGTATGGAGAGAGCGTACGATTTCCAGGAGCTTGTGGGTTGTGCTAACACAGTGAACCACCTGGCTGCGATTGAGTACGGATCTAATGGACTGCAATTTGGTAGAGCGCATAACAAGCAGAAAAACATGTGGGCGGACTTGCATCCTCTAGAACGTGGGCAGGCACCTGCAGATTTGGGAGATTATAGCGCCCTTGCCACAGATGAGGACTTTGTGGCGGCGTTGAAGGAAGGTCTGAAGGCAGTCCAATCCCAGTTGAAGGCGCTAAATATGGCTCCATCGACTTATGCTAGAAGGAAACAATGGTTCTTACAGCCTTGGACGGTGGAGGGGTCGGATCCGAAGCACTGGGCATACGTACCTCCCGAAAAGCCAGTCCCCGGCGAAGATGGCGACGGAGAGGTCATGAGGGACTCCCTTGCTGTGCAGGAAGAGGGAGACACTGTGGAGCATGACGGTGAACCCTTAGCCCCGGACGAGAGTGCGTTGGACGCTGAGAGTGCCAACCTTGACGTCGACAGGACTGCTGCTGACGCATCCTTGGAGAGTGCGGAACACGTTTTGAGTGTTGCCGAAGAAGAGTGCCGGGATGCAATCTCGCAAATGCTGGATTCAGCTGAGCCCAGCCCACCAGTGGAGCTAACTTCTCGGAACCCTGCACAGAAAATAGAGCCGGTGGTGCATTACAATGGCAGGGCCATTTACAAATCAACGTTGGTGGGCGAATTGAACGGGAATCCCTTCCTGTCGAAGGACCGCTTGACTCGCATCAAGAACTCTGTCTACTTCAACAACGCTGAGGATTATCTTGCTACCGCTAATTCGACCACGACCGCTTTCTTGGGCCTTGGAGCTGACTGCGGAGTGCTATTTATGCAATCTCCCACTCTAGGCCAGAGTTCTGCAGTGAGATCCGCGCAAAAGAGGAACCGCTGTAGTGCTCAAGTGGGACGCCCGGCTGCTGTGACCACTGGCCCTGACATTGGCACTTGGTGGCTCGGCAGGGTGCAGAAAATGCGGAGGAGGGTTGGACGAACATGGGGATTGTGTAGGAACCCAGTCGACCTCATCGCTCACACGCCAGCAGGTAAGAAGGTAGGTTCTTCCCCGTCCATTCAAATAATGCTCACTTGGTTCAAATCAGTGCCAGGGAGGAACAAGTACAAGTACGACGTGACGGACACCCAATGGATTGACATTGAGAGCGTGGTTTGCACCATTGCACTGTCATTCAATTCGAATACCAGCGTTTATACCCTACGAGAGGCTGATCGGCAGGTGCTAGACGAATTTGTGTCACAAAATACTTGAGCACTGCAGGTGGTCCAAGTAGCTGTACCTTGAGCATCCCGGTCTCGCAGTTAGCTCTTATTTGTTGTCTAACATGGGAGTTTTGCAACTAGAGCAACCCTCGCATTTGAAACAAGCAACCTTAGAAGCTCCTGGTTATGTGTGTGAGGAGAGCTGGCGGAGATACTCGCTCAAGAGCAGGTGAATTCCATCTTGATTGCTATAGTTTAGGGCATGAACTCCTCCGAGACGAGTAATGATGTTCGACTAGCTGCTACGCACGCTCTATATAATGCCCTAGACTTTGCTCAAACTAACTTCGAGAATGATATGGAGCGCAACTATATTATGAGGGTGGTTTGTGAGACCAACCTCTCACCAGATGTCCGAGTTTGTCGTTGCTGCCTTCGAATGTCTAGTCTCCATTGGCTGCACTTATTATGATAAACTTGCCCCATACATGCAAGAACTATTTTCTCACTTCAAAAGCAGTGCAGGAAGATGAAGAGCCAGTTGCACTTCCAGCGATCGAGTTTTGGAGCTCTATTTGCAATGAGGAGATCGAGATTCAGGAAGACTACCAAGGTGATTTCTCTGGACCTGTAAATTTTTGAAACTCGCTTGTGAACCGTGATCATATCGGTGAAATTTTGAGGGGCTGCTTATTAGCACTTGGCTGTGAAGTCCCCTAATACTAATTGTCTTTGATTCAGAGGTGCCTTACTTTCACTTCATGAAACAGGCGTTGCCTGCCCTCGTTCTAATGTTGCTGGAAACGTTGACGAAGCAGGAGGAAGATCAAGATCTAGACGAAGGGGCCTGGAATTTGTCTATGGCTGGTGGGACTTGTCTGGGCTTGGTGGCTCGTGCTATTGGAGATGACGTTGTGCCTCTTGTCACACCCTTCGTTCAGGAGAACATTTCAAAGGGTGACTGGATATTTCGAGAGGCTGCTACCTACGCTTTTGGATCCATTTTGGAGGGACCTTCGCTGGACAAGCTAAGTACTCTTGTACATGATGCTCTCCCCTTCATGTTGCAAGCAATGAAAGATGAGAACAACCACGTGAAGGATACTGTAGCGTGGACCCTAGGAAGGATCTTTAAGTTCCTACATGGACCTTCTCTCGAGGCTCCAGTTATTACTCAATCCAATGCGTGTTCTTGCTTTTACATGAGCTAACCTTTCCATTCTCCGTTTTGCAGCTAAGTTGCAGGCCAAAGCGACCCTCTGGAAGCCACACAGGTCCATGGCGGCTGCGGCGCCTGGGCCTCTTCTTCGTCAGCCTGTTCGCCGAGAAGAACTACGTCCAAGCTGGAGCGGTACTTGGAAATGTTTCGCCGGACTTTGAAGAGTATCAGGTATGTACACATTATTTTGTTTACAACCTGTCGCCATGCTGGAACTTGGAATGCATTTCGTTTTAGCATAGTTGGTGTACATTTCCATTGATGCAAGTGTGTTTGTTGCAATGCAGGTGCAGGGGATTTTGAGCACCGGTTACAGTAGTATAGGTTAGCCTTAGTTTTGTTCATGGACCCATAATGTGCAAATTCTGGTCCTATTCACTGAGTTTGTAAACACAATGAGAACATTGTTTTTCTTAACTTCTACTATGTTCATGGATACATAATATGCTAACTTTGGTCCCATTCAGTGTGTTTGTAAACACAATGAGCATTATTTTTCTTACTCCATCATTGTGTACGAAAACTATGTTTGATGTGTGTCCTAATACAGCTCCCACAGAAGACTGAATCTTGTGAGATATCAAGTAAAGGGTGACACCAAAGTTTTTTTTGGAGTCAAAACTTTCTTCTGTCAAATTTCGTTGTAACTTAAATTGTCGTTGGCCTGAAATTTTCTCAACATTTTTTGGGTCCATGCTGCATTATATATGTCGAGAACATTCCCTAAACCAAACCACCCCATTCAATTTTGGGCCAAAATTATAGTAGAATAATTTTTCAATCTAATTTACCATATCATTTATTCATAGAAAATTGGAATTGTAAGTAATGCAAGCCCCTTCTCTATTAACCCAAATTAGAAAATTACATAATTGTAGCATGTGAAAAAAAAAAAAAAAAAAGTAATAGCCCCCTATAAAATAGTGGTTGGTCGCTCATATATCCTTATTTTTTTAAGGCACAGCACCCCCCGAGAACCATACTCGGGAGGGAGATGGCCAAACAGTCTTGAATTCTTCACGTTTGCCAAACACCAGGCGTGGAGAGGCTCAAACGCCTGGAACAGAGTTACATCCTCCTAGAAAACCTTACTCCGTGAGTTGGAGTTTGTGCAACCTACAAACCATGAAGAATTACTTAGCTGCAGTGTTTGGTTTTGTCCCGGATTCCCGAACATCGGACGAGGTTTCTCTAGACATCGAGCACTGGCATTACATAGGAATGGGCTGACCCGCTTTAGAGACATGTGGCAGGATACTGACTTCATGTTGTTTGAAGTGGCTCAGCCGCAGTTTAGACTTCAAGATGACAAACGAGGCGCATGGCAAGCCCTACTGGTGAAGCTCAATAACACGCGGAGACTGCGTCTTATGCACACGACCTGCATAACAGGTTACGGGGAATGGATTGGCTTGTTTAACTCCACCACCACCAGCACCCCGGACATGATCGCCAAAACGGGGGAACACTTCCATCCTAGCCTTGGGTGGCAAACTGTTGCAATTCCCTCAAACACAGAAACTTTCTCCGTGAGAGAGGCTTCATCATGTCTGTAACATCTCAGGTGGGAGGATAGGGAGCATGGTGCCGATTGGGACACCCGGAGAGAGGATCTGATGTCCACACATACGGGCTACATTATACGCGTGAGAGTTATCAAGGTCAACAAAGGTCCTAAGAAGACGCTCGTTCATTTGTACTACGGGCGTGTTCATTCTCTAGAATGGGACCCGGCGCCGTATCAATGGACGGGCGACATCCCCCGGATGGCTCTTACTGCCAAGCTGGGGCGGAGTATTCTCCAAAGACGGCATCAGGTGCCGTCAATTGTGGAAAAGAAATGGGGGGGCATCCAACCAAGTTCATACAAGTTGCAGTGGCACAATACTTGGGACGCGGAGCGAGCGCGTAAGGAAGCAGGGCTCATCTAGATGATTTGGCACAAGCCTATCACCGTGAACTTGTGGAGAGGCAAGGTTCAAGACACTATCGACCAGTATTGCCCTATTTGTGCGTGTGGGACGCATGAATCGGTGCTATACAAATTTTGGGAATGTCCCTCCATGAAGCAAGCTTGGCAATGGGGTACTGAAATGATGTACCTGCTTAACCCACAGAACCAGGCGCGTGGGAGGGGTAATCAAGTCGAGCAAGACCAACGTCTCTCTGGACTGGACCCCATGACTCTCTCGGTGGAGCATCCTGATCTTGTGCAAGTTTTTCATGGGAATTCCTCCGTGGACGGCACTAGCGGCATGGGCAACCTGCCTGCTACCCAGAGTGACCACCACCCCACTCCTTTCACCTAGAAACACGGGATCTTTGCATATCGAATCCCTCGTTAGTTCAAGAAAATGAGCAAACTGTGGCTTCTTGTTAGAGGGGTTGTTATGTGGGCCTTGTGGTTCGAGCACAACGATACGACTTTCAACAAGGAGAGATGGACCACGCAGAAGCTGCGGACAAGACTCCGCTCCAACCTGATCGATTATAGGAGAGCGGCGTGGGCCTAAACGCAGTGCAAGCGCGAACAAGCCTCCGAGAGGAGCGCCAAGCTCACCAAGCATTTCAAAGACCTTTGGTGTTGCAATGACGTGCTCGCTTTGTGGGTTGATGAGCGGCCGAGATGGAGGACGCCCAACAGTATTATTAATTGTACGGTTATTTCTAACTCTAACATGTACCTTTTAACTGACAACTAACCGGGTCCAGGCCTTTGCCTGGCCTCACCGGACTTGGCGGGGTGTTGCTATGTTTTTTCCTCTTTGCAGTAAAAGTGTCCTTTACTTGTGTCAAAAAAAAAAAAAAAAAAAACCTTCATCGGCACCTTGATACCTTTGCGGTTTGAGTTCGTGGCTCCACCTTGATTTTGTTATGTTTCTATCAGGACGTGCTTTTTGTCCTTTATTCAAAACTCGGCCTTCTATTTCAAGTGCATATACACTCCTCCATCAAGCGTTTGAAAATGTATTGTTCTTTGTATCAATGGCCTACTCTGCTTCATCGACCCCACCATTTCACCCTGGCTTGATAGTCCACATAGGAATGGAGTCCGTAGACGCGGTTTAAGGTAGCTTTTCAATATGTTACTATCATGCTTCAATGTTGGGCCATGGTCTATGATGCCTCCGAACAAACTAAGGCCACTCATGTTGCACATTCTTTTGGAAAGAGTCTATGCTAGGTTATCGTTTGTTCATAGTCAAAGCAACTTATGTGAAAATTTCAACTTTCCTTGAAATAACAAATTGTTACCAACTATACATAGAAAGAAGCAATCTCGAGAAGCCTGCCAGCCCAACTAGGTATATATTGTTGATGCTAACTCGAGATCCCTGCGATGTATCGTGGGCATGTTCTACTATATGCCTTGGCCGTTCCAGGATCACTTGACTCTGTCAGTTTGGGACGGAGTAATTCTTAAAGAGGGGGTTGACATTCTTCCTCTCATCTACCCCCTCCACAGATTTCATCCCACATGACGACAGTGACTTGACCAGGGCAAGCGCATTGGGCAGTTTCAAAGGCTCGTGTGAGTGGAGTTTTAAGACCCTTTAATTGCGTTTAGTAGTAGGGGTTGAACTCGAGTCACATTGTTTACTATGACACCAATTATCACAAACCCACAAAGTTTAATTGCAACTTCTCTGGTTTAACCAGACTTTAACTCTACCTTTAATCTTCAATTGGTCAACTTATCTCTAACTAACTTGTGCACATTTAACTCAACCCCGTATGCTTGTGATTTAAGCTTAACAAATATTTTCACTTAGTTCTACATGGAGATTACTTCCGAGGTCAAGTTCCCATGTGTAAAGTCAGCTGCAACTACTAACCACCCTAAATCACACTACACACCACAATTCCTTCATACGATCACAACGTTAGTTTTTGTTTTTTTTTTGTGTCACCAATCAATTGATACATGAAGTTGAATTTCTTGAAGAACGGTTTTAACAAACACCACAAGGTACAATTTTTAATTTTTAATTATTTTTTGGCAACGCTTCCGCAACTTGTGAGAGAACGCCGTAACAAGGTCACAATTTACTGCTGCCACCACAACTCACTAACCACATCAAATGATAACATAATCCTTGCAACAATAAACACAGATCGAGACTTCCCGAGGTTTCGACACCGGTGTCAAGTATATACTGTGTACACTGAGTTCTGTGTATAATGAATTCCGATATGCTTGTTTCTTGTGCTTCCTCGCCTGATTTCGATGCAGCCGTCTGTTGCACACTCACCGCCCTTGCCTTCATGTCAGCGCCGCGCTGCACTCTCAATGTCGCCCCGCCTTTACCTCAACGCTGCCCTTCGTTTCCAACATGCCTCCTTGCTGGCCTTCCTCATTGCCGTCTCTCCAGCCGCACATAAGAACCCTCGCTTCCGCAACTCACTGAACTCAGGCTACCTCTCGGAGCCGCCTCCTCTCGCCCAACACACACTTCAACCAACAGTATCTCTTTCAAGTACGGAGGCCGAATATCGTGTATTCACCGACGCCTCAAAAGACATCATCTACTTTCGAAAAACTTCTTGAAGAAATAGGCATTAACATTGATCAACCAACCAACATCTTGACAGACAATCAGTCATCTATCAAGCTCGTGGACAATCCAATCATGCACACCAGAACCAAGCATATCGGAATTCGGCATACACAGAATTCAGTATACACAGTATATATTCGGTTGTAAGTTGACACAGAATTGTCTTATCCAAAATACCGTGTTTATTCAGCATATTCAACTGAAAGATAACTGGATGACCAACCTCTCCCCAACTTGGCTTTGGAGCTCTTTTCTTATTATGGATAATTTCAATCAGTCATAAAGAGCTCTAAATTCTCAAGACTTTACCACATAACCTCATCTTCTTCCAGCTTCTTGAAGCAAGCTGACTCTATATCTAACTCGACTTAAGAGACCACCACGCTCTTAATAGGTGTATGAAAGTATTATGAATCGAAAGAGGGTTATCTTCCTGAAACTATGGGTGGCTTTGCACACTAACGTTTAACCCTATTCTACATGTATGGAGTGGTATCTGGACATGATAAGTTTCCCATATTGAAATGACCCTCCAAGTAAAAGATGTGAAAGAAGCTTCGATCCAAAGGTGAAAGTCTTGGTATTCCATAGAGTAAAACCGTGCCCCTGTATACGGTTCCCGACTGACGTTTGGGGTTAAGGGTTGAACGCTCATGAAACTGGCAGAGTGAAAGTATTGGAAGATTGCGTCGAACCTGGATGAGCTTGGCGTTGGGGAAGCGAGCGGGGCACTCTTTCAGGAGCGTCCTGAACGTTGTACGACACCAGTCTTTGAATAAAAGTCGGCGTGAATCATGTCTCGCAACGTCTCTGATGGCGCCACAATATTTTCCTGCTCCAGTCACAAAACATATCAGGGATTATGCGAGGCTCTCGTAGAATGAGTGAAAATGGAATGATACACCAAGAAAAAACAGAGAGGCTCTAAGACGAGAAAGCAGCGCCGAAACGTGGAGAGGGGAGGGTTTCTTTGCGCTACCTCCTACACTAAGAACTGCATCGTGAATGACTTCCGCATCCTTCTCCTGGTAGAGATGCTCCTGTAGAATGGCATGGTCATGAAGCTCCTGAATCCAAAATTTCTGAAGGGGACCAAACCCTAAGCAGCCAGCACCAAACCCTGAGGATGTCATTGAACAATGAGCAACAAGAACGAGTTGAGCTTAAGCTTCTTGAACGACGACATGCTTCTTGAACTTCAGGGAGGAATGATGGAGATTCTAAGGAAACCAAGGAAATTGTTTCCTTGGAATGTACCATCCACGTTTCACGTGATGTTCTCCCAGATCATTCCTTTACCACGCATTTCCTTGGTAATAAGGACATACCCATATCGTGACTGTAGCCATCTTTCATGCCTAACTTTTGAGTCTTGTATTCCTGGAAGTAAGTTCTATCATCTTCACCTTAACTCTCAAAGAATGAGTTGTCTGAAATCTTTCTTATTTCACAAACAAGCTATTATCTTAAACTATGGATGGGCCACCCAATGTCTATCATTGATGGATGGGCCATCCATCTGGAACTTACATACCTATCGAAGACCCATCTATCAACGATAAATGAACCCATCATCGATGATGGATGAGCCATCCATTCTCCCAAATCAAAGATTCAAAACTATAACCCAACATAAATACATGGACAACCCATCCATCCTATGGTCCCAGTCCCCACTAGTTCACTGATGTAGGGCAGCCCTATCAGGAAGAGCTTTCATGAGTAAGTTCTTTGTGGATCCCATACTCTTCCTATCAGAGCGGCACGTTTTATACCACTCATCGATATAGCTTGGGTACTTCTCGTCTTCGAGGAGTTTCAGGAGTCCAATATCAATCTTCGCTTGAGTGGAGTTGGACACGTAGAGATTCAATGCCTCCCGCAGCTCGTCCGCTTGGCCTTGGATCACATTGTACAGGCCTCTGAGTTCGTCTTCCTCAAAACTTCCGGAGGCGTCCTCGAAGCCTTCGTCCAGATCCTTCATGTTAGCATCCACGTTGCCAAGTTTGCAGCCGATGCTCTGGAAAAAATCCGCGAAGCCCTTAACGCAGTCTGCGATCAAACGACAGAGTGAGTCCCATAACGAATACGACCATGTGCGTCTGCACCACCCGATTGCAATTGGATGTTAACCTGAGCGGTCAAGGATGTGCGGCTCCAGTGGCAAATTGCGTGACTCACGACTCTCACATGACGGCCGAGTTAATGATCTTAAAATTCCCGATTCGGGTTGTAGCCGAGGAATTAATGATCTTACATGGTCAGGAAAGTCATCTGCTCACCAGCGAACTGCCCGAGCGCACCCCCAAAGATTGTCTCGTAAACCTTGTAGGAATCCATGAGAGCATCGGCGACTCTCTGCGTCTGGTTGCTTTTGTTACGGAGTATTGCCGCCATTGTTACGGTCACCGAAGTCCCGGCAACCGCCGTCGTGGCGCCCGCAGCAACAGCTGGGATAGTCAGGTACGGAGCGAAGAACAATCCTGCGACACAAGCTGGGTGGCTCGATCACACAGACAGTTACTTTGGTTCAGTGAGCTACTCAGCCAGATTCCGTGGATGCCATTTCTAAACTTTCAGCATGCAGACAACGCAGGCATCTACTCACGGCATTAGCGACTACTAGCTCAAGCAACTACAACGGCAGGGAATCTAATACGAGACATTTGTGAGATCGACTACGTACCTGCTCCGACTGCTCCACCCACAGCACCACTAGCAAACTCGCCGGCAGACTTGGCATCCAGTGCTCTCGACTTCGCAGTAGTCGCTTCATCTTGCGCTGCGACCATGGCAACCTTCAGTGCCTTGCTGGCGTCCTCCCCAAGCTTTTTCAGGTCGGTACCGAGGGTGACGTACATCTCATGCACAAACTCCGCATTCACTTCAGCGTTCTTCACCTGCTTTCGAACAAATTTGAGGACAGATTTGAACTGGTCAAAGTCTTTCTTGAAGTAATCCAACGTGCGAACCAAGTCATTGACCACGACGGCGCTGAGAGGGAGATGGAATCCGCCGTAGAGGACGAGCTTCTTTGTCATCTGCTCCCGCGCCTCGACGAGAGCCTCCGATTCCCGAGTGCCGACAGCCCTTTCGCTGGTCGGCATGTCTGTGTAAGACTTTTTGACCAAAGTCGCGACGGTGCTGACGTTCGATGCGGACCGTGCAAGCTCTGAAACGAGTTGCGCGCCTTGCTCCGGGATTGACTGGTCAGGCAACAGTTATGATCAAATCGTTGCACATTCCAAGCTCCACGTACATATACATATCACGCTCAATCCTTGCTGCAAACCGCAGCCGGCGGGTCCTCAGGAAACAGACGGTCTATAAGCTCCTATCCGGATAAACGTGACGTACCTGCGTCTAGGATCAACTATAATATTGCTTAGGCTAACTTGGAAACGTGCATACCTTGCGTGCGCCATCGTGCTCCGACATAGTGCCTTGCTTGGACGTGACAGGACAGCCCCAAATTCGCCCCGGCGGATAAACACAATCTCCAAGCATCAGCTTACATCAGAACCTGCGAGGGTTCCGCGTCCCGATCCTCAGAAACGTCCCCTACGAGAATCTGTAACCCACAGGGTGCAACTTTGTAATTGCGTCAGAAACCACATACATGAGTACGCAACACAAGCTGCGAGTTGATCTCGGTAGTGCACATACATATCGTAGTTACAGTGGCGCTCCTTGGGCAGCCCCCGACATCTCCCCTCCCCGGCCCGTACTTGGTCGCAGACACCGTATTTGGTACAATGAGCGTATCCTGAAGAATGGGCCCTCGTCAGAATGATGGAAACCCAGGGACCTCAATGTTTTGGTGGTGGGCCTATGTCCAATCGGGGTATCCCGGAAAGGAATTCATGAAACCCGGAACATTGTAAGGAACAAGGCATGTCCTTGTCACAATACCATGTGTTTTGTTCATATTAGGCAATGAATAAACCTCTTTCCCTTCTCCACATTCTTTCTTTCTTTGGTTTTCATGTACTACAATAATCATAGTTACTAAAGGACCCAATTCACACTGAGAAAGATATACCGGATGCAAATTTCCTTTTGCTTTCCTTTCAGGACTTCTTCACACCCTAACACTACACCTAGTGTTCCACAGGAGCAAATCATAAATTTGCAATGTGAACACCTCAATATACAGAAACACAGCATTCTTTTTGAAGATTTAATACATTATAAGAAATATCCTTTAAATTATAAGAAGTCTTGAAATAGTTTAAATTGGGGAGTTCTGAAGAGCAATAATTTTTTCTCTGTCACTACATCAAACTATTTGAAGTCAAATTGTGGCTCGAAACATAAATCTCTATATATGGTAAGAATTTGGAGGACTAAAATATGATTCTATATTCCGGATCATTCCTTTATGTGATTTCCCAAAAACTGGACAATTTTCCGTTTTCTTACATAGTGGTCTAACCGGACTGGTAAATATGACTCAATTTCCTTAATTTCAACTAAAGGACTGGTAAATATGACTCGACTAAAGCCCCCCCCCATTACGTAAAACATGCCAATTAACATTATCTTCTCATTCGCTTAATGATAGAAGGTGGGGTAGGCTCCATGAGGTCTTGGACATTCCTTTATGGAACCTCCATTGGACACTTCCCCTGGTACGAGGTTTTTCGAGCAGGTGGGCCCTCATCCCCAATGAGACACTCTCAATTTTCTGGCTCCTTGTTTTAAGGGGGTCGGACGGGATTTTTAACCCCTTAAAGGCCCAAGTGTCAAAAAATGGCATTATGACGGTTTGGGCGGGTTGCTTGGATGTCAATTTATAACATTTCTCTTTGAAATTTCTAATGTAGATGGAAATTGCCAAAATCTTTGAGTGAGTACACTTTTTTTCTTGAATCCGACATTTTAAGAAAAATTTGTAGGGTTTTGAAATCAAATAGCCTATAGGGAGAGCGGGCACGTTGGTCAACCTCAAAAACATCTGTAGAACACTCTATCAATGTGAGATTTTGATAATAGCAATCAAATATTTTTTCTTTCATATTGCCAAAGATCATTTCTTGTCTTTACTATTTGGTGAAAAATATCAAATTATAATCCAAGTCAAACATTTTCACACATTCGCACACATGGTCAGGCAAGGTACCAAAAAAGATTCTTCTTTAAATCCACATAACCTCATAGATCTTCATAATTTTTACACTGTATGTTTTCTACTATTAGATGTGGTGTAAACCTTCTTATTAGCAGTATGGATTCTCATTGTAAGACACATTTAGTTAAAAAATAATAAACCGTGAATTGGAAATTTTTAAATCTCCACTCTTTGCACAATTTCTTCAATATGCTCCACCCCTTTCCCACCTCTAGAAATTGGTCTACTAAGAACTATCATCATGATTGACATGATGGTAATGAGTTTAGACCTTGTGTAGTGCATAGAATTGACACCAACTGAAACCAAAGTTTGTTGACCCACTCAACTCGGGGAAGAATATAAACGGTGCTCTCTACTTCAAACACTATTATCTTTCAATCCGTGCGGTCAAAGTATAAGAAATTGAATGATGACGTTATTGAGTAAGTGTTAATTGAGACCTTACAATTAGATGAAGAAATGTAATGTTTGTGTTTCCTACCGTACCCATTGCACCAGAACCAACGGTTTTGAAGTGTGTTTGGTGTGAAAATGCCTCAGGCCTTTAGGTTGAAGTTGATTTAACAAATTTGGGGCTTACGGCCCAAATTACGGATCTCCGTACATCATATAGATGGCCCGGGTGGGGGTGTGGACAAAAGTTGGTCCCTAATACAGTTTTTCTCAAAGTGCTTCCCGAATGGGCAAGTAAGGAGAACTACGGTGCCTGAGAGTATGAGATGTATAAACGGAAAGAGAGAGAGCATGAGGAAATTTCATATCACCTTTTTCTGCATCAATGAAATGCTTTGCAATCAATGTTCTTGGGCCCTACCCCATGCAAGCTAAAGCTCCCCCATAGTACCCTACGTTCTCACAGGGTTGACCAATAGGTCCCCCAAACCTTTCCCAAGGCAAGACACCATGTGCATGTGGTCCCGGTTACTAACATAAGACCCTAAGATTCGGGGTTCCTATCCAGTGTATTTTGATGACTTTCAGGAAAACTCAAATGTCAATGTTGGAGTGGGGCCTTATAAGAATATGCCAGAAAACTGACAACCCGCCCTGGCCCACCCTCCGCCCCCACCATCCGTCTATATTATATATGGAGATCCCCATATTACCTGCGGAATCCCCATATTACCAGCGGAGTCCCCATTTGCGTTTAATGGGTCCGCCATTGAAGTTGACTTTGTGGGCGATACCGCGCTTCTGGTCCACGCCTACCATCATACGAGGGCGGGATTTGTCGTCAGACGACTATTGCACAGACCTTTTTGTCATTTTGAACACACAAACCTTATCCAATGTGCAGACATCTATGGGAATCATAACATATGCTGAAGTCAAGCTTTGGGCAACTGGTGGCAAATTTGGAGCAGTGTGCTACGGTAACCTTGCTTCAAAGATCCTCAAGATCAGAGTTTTCCTGAAAGTGCTTCCGGAAGGGGCAAGTCAGGAGGAATATGGTGCCAGACAGTATGAGATGTATAAACGGCAAAAAAGAGAGCATGAGGAAATTTCATATCGTCTTTTTCTGCACCGATGAAATGCTTTGTAGTTAATGTTCTTGGGCCCTACCCCATGCATGCTAAAGTTCCCCCATAGTACCCTGAGTTCTCAAAGGGTTGCCCAATAGTTCCCAAACCTTTCCCAAGCCAAGACACCATGTGCGTGTGGTCCCGGTTACTAACATAAGACCTTAAGATTCTGGTACCTATCCAGTGTATTTTGGTGACTTTCAGGAAAACTCTTCTACTGTATCTACCATTTGTTTTCCCAGAATTAGTCACGACGACCTGGACTATCTCACTTCTCAAAGGCCGCCCTTCTCGTGCCTCCAGTGAGATCCTTCTACTGTAGTGTTGTTCTTCAGCGTAAGCAGACGATGCCGGGATCATTGAATATTATCTCAACACAAGAGTTAGTGTTGTCTTCTGACTTTCTCTTTCTTTTCTTTTGGCACAATCAGAATCGAAGATTTGAAATTGCAAAACGAGAACTTGTCTTGTGACTTTCAATGCGATTGGACCTGCTTTCAGAATTCTAAAACTCATCAGTACAAACGATCGTAACAAAGCGAGGGTGACGAGGTGAGACCCAGCGCTTCACTTCTGTGAGTGCAGCTGACTATTGTGCCATTCTGAAACTTGGTCCCTAGCCTTACTCACGTCTGCCAACCTCCGGATGGGACCATTGTGAAGGCGAGGCTCCATGTCTGATTGGTCCAGTCTGGAAAACCTGGAAGTCTCCGATGCCTGAACCTCTGCTCACTTCATCTCTTCATTCTCGTTTTCTCATCCCTGAAAGTTCTTTGGTGCATTGCGCAAAGAATACTAGAGTCGAATTCACTGCAAAAGACTCTGTCCCATACACCATGGTCGCCGGTCAAGTTCAATAAAATTTGCCTATTAATCACTCATTCTTGCAAAAATTGGTTAGACACGGGAAAAACAGATTGACTATTGCACTATGAGCTGGTCCATGCCATACATAAAACACCACTTGTGAACTATGAGACTAAAAACCATGTGTTTTGGCTGAACTCTTTGACCTCTTAACCCCTAAAAGCCCAGGCATTTTCCCTCATGAAACACTCCAAAACTGCCATCATCAACAAGAGGCAACGAAATCTAACATTAAAGTCTAATTTTAGACTTTTAACTGTACAATCTTAAAATAGACACGTATATGAACTTACAGTAAAAATTTGGTTGCAATCCACTGCACGGATGTGAAGATTATAGCGTTTGAAGTGCAAAGAAAAGTTATTTTCCCCCCTTGCCCGGCAAGGTCAGCCTACTTTGACTAGGTATATCTTCTAGTTTTTACATTGAAATGTGATCAAATCTTTTACCAATATGACTTATATGTTGTTAGCTATTTGTGTGCAAAATTTGAGGTCAATTCGAGGGGTAATAGATGTAGAAATATACACTTTAGTGAAAGGGGGTACAAAATGTTGACAATTACTACGTAAGTGATATGAAATTGTTTGTTTCATACAAGTTGTTGCTTTTGAGAATCCCAACGGTGGAAACTTTCAATTTATTTTTTCACTAATTTTAGAGAAAAAAAACGAGTAAAAATAGTAAAATCCATAATTTTCATGAATATATGGAATAAATAAAGCATTATGTCCCGTTGTTGACCGCCCTCGCAGCTGGACGGGGGAAGGGGGAAAAAAAAAAAAAAAAAAAAAAAAAAAAAAAAAAAAAAAAAAAAAAAAAAAAAAAAAAACTTTTTTTTTTTTTTTTTTTGGCGGGCCCGCTTCTGACGCGGGGTGCTGGCAGGCCAGCTGACGGCTGATTGATTGCTGTGTTTTTAAAATTTATTTTAACAACTCTTTTAATAATTTTCAATGCTTTTTCTACTTGGACTTCGTGCATAGAAGTTTGGATTCCTTTCCTTGCCCTTTTGTCCCAAAATTCTGCCCCTTTTTTCTCCTCAAATTGCATTGGTTGACATGGCTGCCCCAATAGTCTAGACTCCCCATTTTGACCTTTGAAGGCTAATAACTTTTGAACCAAAAGTCCAAAATCATTTTTGAAAAATTCCCCATATAGATTTCTTAAAGGAAAATGTAGTATAAAATTTTCACAAGGATCGGAGTATTTTTTCCACTCAAAGGTACATGCCCAAAATCCAAAACGTACTTCCCAAGTACACTTGGGCTCTTAGGGGTTAAGGACCGTGACAGTTTCACACCAAAAACACTTCACAGTTGTTGATTCTAGTGCAATGAGTATGCTACACTCGTCCTTCTTGCGTTGAGTGGATCAACAAACTTTGACTTCACTTGTTATCAATCACTACACAAGGTCTAAGTCCATGACCATTGTATTGCACACAATGTCAATTCCTTTTACACCAATATATAGAGGTAGAGGACGGGTGTAGCATACTCAACACGAGTGTGCAAGGAGTGGAGGTCCAAAATTGCCATTTCATGTTTTGTTTTCATGTGAACCTCTTATGTTTGAGAACGATAATCCAAACCGTCAATAAGAAGGTTTCCACCTCATATTATTGTTGAAAAAATGAAATGTGAAAAATATGAAGATCTCCAGGTTTGTTGTCGATAAGAAGAATTTCTTTCCCCCCTGGCCCGAAATGTATAAAAATGTTTGACTTGGGTTAAAATGTTCTACACTAAAACAAGAATTGTTTCTTGATATTTTTGAAGAAGGTAATATTCTCTATATGTATGAAAAGTCTCAATGTCAATAGAATCTTGTAGCAATATTTTGGAGCTGCCCGGCATTGCCATCTTCTACTCTAGAACGTACTATCTTTCAAACCATGAATCCAACAAAAATGAAAGAAATATCTCCACAAAGCTCTTGTTAGAGACTATCTAGAATAAAAAAACTCAATAGTAAGGACTTTAGGTACCAGCCCAGAATAAAAAGGGCCACTGAGGGGGATTTGGGCCTTTAGGTTTTGAAGCCGAACGCTCAGTTTTCGGTCATGCGGACACACTAACCTCTGTAGCTAGCACTACGGGCCACCTTCAAGGAATGCTTGAGGAAAGTTTAGAAGCAGAGCAAGATGAACATCTACGGACGCGCGCGGCACCAAAGTTGATGCAAACATTGAAGATCTACGGAGTTTTTGTGAAGTGGGGCCGTGATAATATGTACAATGTATGTAGATGTTATTATGATTAATCTATTACATTGAAAGATCCTCCCAAGTCTCGTAAGCTCATCACCATATAGGCCATCGGAGGTGCTATAGGCCGAATAGACCTATACGTTAATCCTTATAGGAGGCGCTACATGCCTCCTCTGAGGAAAATGTGAAATGCAATCTAGTGGTAGAGCAGAATAAGCATCTACCGGGACTAGCGCCATCAAAATCGATAAACGCATTTGCAAACTATATTAGAGTTTTCCTGAAAGTGCTCCCTGAATGGGCAAGTCAGGAGGAATATGGTGCCAGAGAGTATGACAAGTATTAACAGAAAAAATAATAAAGCATGAGGAAATTTCATATCGCCTTTTTCTGCACCAATGAAATTCTTGGCAATCAATGTTTTTGGGCCCTACTCCATGCAAGCTAAAGCTCCCCCATAGTACCCTAAGTTCTCACAGGGTTGACCAATAGTTCCCCCAAACCTTTCCCAAGGCAAGACACCATGTGCTTGTGGTCCCCGTTGCCGACGTGGGGCCTATCACCATAGTCCACCCAACTATGGTGGGGGGTCCTGAGACCTCGTTGTATGGGTACCCAAAAAGCCCTTGGGGGGGATGACATGTCGGTTGTCTTTAAGGCACTTAGTGTAGAAAAGTGTTTACCTTTGAAAGGAGGAAGTAGCTCTAGATTCACTATCCTTTGTCCTGTGGCCATCGAATTAGTGTATAGAATGAACAAACACTATATTCACGCCGGTCCCTTGGGGGGCTGGAGTTCTTCTTCTTCTTCTTGGTCCCGGTTACTAATATAAGACCCTAAGATTCGGGGTACCTATCCAGTGTATTTTGGTGACTTTCAGGAAAACTCAATTGATTCCGATGCAGTGTCATGATGAAACATAGTACATTATGTAACTTAGATCTTTTTGTTTGCATAGTTTATTGCGCTTGTAGAATCTCACCATGGCCCACCCCCGCCCCATTCGTCTACATGAAATACCGAGATCCGTATTGACTTTGTCGGTGCAAAATGACAAAATGGTCTCTACAGTACAACACCATGCCGAACAAGTCGGACGGGGAGCTGAGACGGCGCTGAAAACACGGCAGACACAGAGTAGATCACGTCGGATAAGCAGCGAAGATGGCGCTCCGAGAATGAAACGGAGATGTTGACCTGCTGTGTCTGCAGTGCGGGCGTTTTGTTTGAAGAGCTGCATCCCGGCCCTGCTCCGCTTTTGTTGCCGTGCCCTCCACCGTCCGGAAGGGCTGGCTCTTTGACCGCATCCTCTCTGTTCACCGGCTCCGCTGTCGCCAGCAACCCTGGCCTCCCCCCCCTGATCTGGTTGTCGTGGTCGTGGACTTCTCGTCTTGGTGTGATCTTATTCTGTTCGTTTTCTTTGTGATCCTTGTCATCCCGTCTCGATGTGATCTTGTGCTCGTCGTAGGCGGTGTTGGTGAGTGTGACTGGTCTGATTCGTCTGAACCGCCGGGCTGGAGAACACGATTGGGGTGTGCATGAACAAGGTATGAGTTTCCAGCTGACTTATCGGTGAGTTGTGATTTGAAGGATGTGGAAACAAATGTTGGGGCGTGATCTGCCCCCAGTGTGCGATCTAGTGAGTGCTGGTTCTCCTGCCATGGCCCGTCGAATTAGCCCACGGGTGGCGCGGTATTCCGCATAATATGGACTAGAGTGTCAGAATCACACGATTTTGCTGTCGCTGCGAACTTGGCTCGATCAGAATTTGATGCATGCTTGCCGGTCGGAAACGTCCGTCACATGTATGCGTGCCTGTTCAGAGAACTACTGGGTCCAGCCGGCTGCTGAGTCCTCCGATGACCGTTGATTGCAGATTACCGCCGCTGACAAATCTGGGTCGTTGCTCAACGTTCATGATGTCGGAGCGAGGTGGCACGCGCGAGGTGCGTTTATGAAATTGACATGCTGAGACTGCCCGCTTGTGTAGTCGATATTCTGTTCAGAACCCTTTGAAATCATGGCTCTTTAACCGATCCGGCTTGTGTTTAGGAGGAACCACAGATTCGCTTCGTGGTGAGAGATAGCGCTTTTCGTTTTTGGGAATTCCCTGCTGCGACTGATAGAATCGGTTGTGGGTAGTTTTGGGTGCAGTGGGTGAATTCGGAGGTGCATAACCCTGTGATATTAACTGTTGATGCCCAACGCTGACGAGCAGGGTTTGTCAATTCGTGAGCAAAGTAGGAAAGTTGTAGAAGGCCTCTCGGCTTTGGGAACGATCTCGAAGGTTGTTGCGACTACGGTGAAGAATTCTTACACAGATCTTCCAACTAGCGAGGCGGCAGTTGGTACGAAGGAATCAGAAGCGCTTACTAAGGCTCGGAAGCAGATGACAATGAAGCTCCTCGTGTTCCGCAACTGTCATCTTTCGGAGATGGATCGCGTGGTTAAAAACTTGGATCGCACGTTGGGGTATTTCAAGCAAGACTACGATAACTTCAAAAAGGTTCTCCGCTTTGCAAGACCGGTATTGAAGGAATCTGAAGAGCATGCGCTGTTTGTGAAGAAGATATTCGTGGAGCTTACCGTTGAGCTTGTAAAGCTTGGGGAGGATTCTAACGAAGCTCTGAAGGCTGCCAAGACTAATGCGGATGGTCAGTTGGCTTCGGCGATGGTTAAAGCGGGTTTTGCTTCGGCAGTTGAGAACGAGGTCGCTGCCAGCATGGCGTTTGCAGGAGTCGCAGGTGCGATGTCCATGAGTGTGTCAGTCACAGTGTTGTGATGGCACTGCACGCTTTCTGCTTCTCATACGAATGGAGTCCTCAATTGTAGTGTCGGAGGCGTAACTTTCGACAGTTTCTGGCTTGTCTGCATCGTGATAGTCGAAGAATGATGTTGTAAAGAGCTGTTTGTTTGGTACGTCAGGTGTGAAGCCCCGATCACACCTACCGTCGTGCTGCAGACGTAATGCGGTTGGCTTCGACAAATTGGAATTGTCAATTTAGAAGTCATCAGTTCCACTGTGCTTCTTTCACATGTCAGCAATCTGACCTATGTGTTCGGCAAAGTCGAGCAGGGTCACGACTGCTCCTGCACTTACGTTGGTCATGTGATGTATCATCCCAGGTGGTATCGTGCTTGCGTTTGCCTCAATCGGGCCAGCAGGGCTTCTGTTTGCTCCAGCGTGTGCCATCCCGGCAATAGTTGGGAGTTCTGCGGCAGGTGTGATCGGGGCTACCGCTGCCGGAGCTGCTGCGGAAGCTCTGAAGAAGGGTGCTAGGCAGAAGCAGAGAGTCGTCGACGCGATCGGGGAGGCTGGCAAGGTTTATGAAACAGTCTTTGTGCATGCGCTGAAGGAGTTCGCAGGTGAGCACATGGCTTGTTTATGTTGGATCTTTTCATGTTGGAAATCGTAAGACACGAGAGTCCCGTGAGAGTCGAGGACTACCTCAGCGAAAGTCGCTTTGGTCGTCAGTTTAGCTTGAGCATAAAGTGTCCCCGAACGAGTCCACAGATACACGCCGTCCATGAACATCTGTGTTCTGTCATTGCCTTTCTTCCTGCATTTGTTTCTAGGTTTGGTGCAGGCCGTAGAGGGGCCCATTAGTATACTCGCTCCGCAAGGCGTTCCTCCACTGGCATGTGCAATTAAATGCTTGTGGGCCTCGCGCTGCCATCCGAATGCAGAGTGCACCGGGGACTTTGCGGGTTATTTTCACAGCATTGGAAGTCAACTTGACGACGTGATTTCAAACGGCGCCTCCGTCCCTGACGAAGCTCTGAAATCCCTATACGACACGATCCAGGATGAAAAGGAGGAGCTGAATAGGGCATGTGGTGACTATTGGAGTCACATATTTGATACGAGGGTTGACATCGGAGTCCTTGAGCGATTCCAGCATGAAGGTTACAGTAGCTATATCGATGAGTGGTACAAGAAATGTCAGACGTCACAGTGGAAGAGCTTGAGGATGACTCAGGGGTTGTTGGAGAAGGCCGTTGATGCATGCCCTGTTCCTTCTCTCGCGTGGCTTTCCAAGCCCTTTCGACACTTCACTTTAGGCTTTGGTGTACAAGAGGCTTGTTTTGCTGCACGGGAGGCTTGTTTTGCTGTAAGGGACGCTTGTTTTGCTGTGGCATTGTTTTCCTTTGCCTGTTTATTGGCTGCTCGAGCTGTGGGAAGGTTCTTGTAGATGGACGCTAATTTTGAGGCTGTATTTGAAGTAACTATTGTTACACTGCAAAGTTTTGTGTGCTTTCTTTCAATTTGTATTTGATTATTCGTCTCTTTTTGTGGATTCGGCTACATCGCTTGCGGAGAACTGCCGGCTAGGAAACTTGTGGCTGAAGTCTTAAGGTGGCGTTGTTGAGTGAGGGGCAAAAATAGCCAATTCAATTGGCTGTCCAACCGTATTAACCCTTAAACGTCAGCTGGAACCGTAAATACGGGCATGTATCATACTCTGTAGAATACAACAATGTATTGAAGCTTAGGAAGTGTTACACCTTTGCATTGAAGATTCTTCAACTGACATCTTCCATTTAGAGGTGCATTCTCTAAATGTGATGCCGGTTCTCAAGAATTCTCCTTTGGTCCGTAACCTTTCCATGACACTAGGTATTGTAGTTTTATCTAGCGGCCAAAAAGTCTTGAATCAAGCACCTTGTGAATCTCCCACTCAATATCCCCTTTTGGAATGACCACTGGTGGAGGTGGTGTCCGTCGTTTGTCGGTGATGGTATCTTGGCAGTATCTTTCTAGTAGCAATTCATGTATATGAAGTGTCTTCAAAAGTCTCAGATGGTAAACCAAACCTGTTTTTTCTACCCCTTGCTGAATTGGCCCAAAACAATGCATCTCATGCGGCTACATGAATTTCCCCTTTCTATGCAACCTATGCATACCATCCGGCATTATCTTTTACAACCCCAACTACGACCACAATCCTAGCAGCAGAAGACAGAGTACGGCATTTACAGCAAGTCCATAAAGAAGAGAAACCAATGATTTCAGCAATCATCTTGGCATTTTGTTGTAAACATCCTCAAAAATTGTTCCAAAACTTGGTTTACTCTCTCCATTTGCCCGTCCGATTGAGGATGAAAAGCTATAGTTTGGGACGGTTGAATTCTCAAAAGTTCGCATAATCTTTTCATAAATTTTGAGACAAACACTGAACCCCGATATGATATAATCTCACCCGGTGTTCCATGGTGTTTCCAGACGTGATGCAAGTATAATGAAGCCGCCTCCTTAGAACCAATTGTGTCATTTGTTGGAATAAAGTGTCTAAATTTTGTGTTTCTATCCACCACCACCATGATAGAGTCATATCCTTTACTTTTTGGTAATTTGACGATATAGTCTGTAGAAATTATCTTCCATGGTGCATGTGTTGTGGAAATTGGTTGCATCAATCGATACCTTGCATGATGGGTAGGCTCTGATCGTTGGTAAATATCACATCCATCTACATAGCGAAGCACGTACCGGCGAATAGTAGGCGAGTAAAACACTCTTGTCATTAATTCCAATGTCTTTGCTCGTCCCTGGTGCCCCGTTGCTGGGGCATCATTCCTAGACCGTACGATCTCTAGCCGAAGCTCTTTATCATCTGTAACGTATATTTTATCGTGGAATTTAAGTACCCCTTCTATAAGTGTATCCTTGTAGTCTATGGCGGATATCCAATGGGACTTTATGTGCGTTTTCTTTGAAAAATGTAAGTACTGGTGCCAACGTGGGGTCTATTGAAATGGCCACCTTTAGGCGTTCAATAATGTAGGCGTCGGTCCCTACAAGTTCATAAGACTCCGGTGCTCCAATACGAAGAAGATGTCGTTGTCTTTCAGTTTGACCCCCACAAGATCCACCCGTCTTGAAAAAGCATCCGCCCTTCCGTTGAATGAGCTTGGCCAATGTTCAATTTCAAAACTAAAGGCTGATAAAAATTTCGACCACCTGGCTTATCGTTGATTGAGCTGCTTGTTGGTTAGAAAATACTCCAATTTTTTATGATCAGATATTATACGGATTTTGTGTGTGGACCCCTCCAAGTAGACGTGCCAATCCTGAAAGGACAAAACCACGCTTAGGAGCTCTTTGTCATAAATGTCGCTGGTGTTTAGTTCCGCTGGTGACATTTTGGAACTACGAAATGCACACGGTTGCAATTGCCCAACTTCTCCATATTGTAAAAGAATTGCCCCGATTGCCATATCAGAAGCATCCGTCTCTACCACAAATGGTCGCCAAAAATTGGGATGGATCAATACTGGTGTGGAGAAATTTTGATTTAAGCTCTTTAATTGTCAAATTTTATCTATTGTGTCTATACAAATAAGTGTTCTCTTCGTGTCAAATTTGTGGGTGACATTGCAATCTTTGAATAATCCCACATAAACCAGCTGTAAAAATTTATAAATCCAATAAAGGCTTGAACTTCTTTCATTGTTTTTGGGACATGCCACTCTTGAATAGTTTGAACTTTGTCCTTGCACATCTTGAGCCCCTTTGATGAAACAATCATTCCCAAAAATTCCACGGATTCACAATGGAATTCACATTTTGATTCTTTTGCATATAATCCATTTTTTGGTAATCTTTGTAATACTTCCCGTACCACTTGTTGATACTCATCCAAGTTTTTTGAGAATATCTGAATATCATCCAAGTATATTACAACTAAAATATCCAAAAGATCACTAAATATATATTGCAAACGAGACTTAAATTGAGCCGGTGCATTCGTGAGCCCAAAAGGCATCACCAAATATTCATAGGGGCCATACTTGGTCTTAAGAGTTGTCCTAAACTCGTGGTCGGGCGCCATACGCACTCGGTGATAAGTTTGCCGTACATAAAGTTTGGTGAATATCTGAGCTCCCACCAGAGCTCTAGAATGAGGAGTAAGGGGTACCGGTTATGTATCGTGACTTTATTAAGATTCCGATAATCCAGACAAACTCTAATGGAACCAGAATTTTTTTGTACAAATACAATGGCTACGGAAACTGCGGACTTTGAAATTCGAATCTACCACTTTCCTAAATTTTCTTCCAAATATTTTCGGAGCACCTCCAATTGCATTGGTGACATTGGTCTTAAATCGGTATTCCGCCGTTCTTGTCCTTCCTTAAATTCAATATTCATATCCGACATGTTGTGGTTAGGCAGCTCATTTGATGCTTCCTCGCTGAAAGTCCCCTCCAAGTTGCTATATAATTCTTCCAGAATAGATATCTTCATAGGCTCGATGGCATCAACCCCATTGGCGCATTCTAAAATCTCTATTGTATAAATTTCAGCTTCCTTGGCCGATTGTCAAAATGCAGGTGCTGACACAATGGTATGTGGGGTATAGTTAGTTTTCAGAGAGTTAACTTATTGAGTTCACCAACTTGTACGTTAGCTTGGATCCCGGCACTGAGACTGTACTCCAGGGACTTCACATTGCTCCTGCCCTCCGGACCCCCAGAGCTTCCTAATTTTACTCGCTCCTCAACATAATTTATTATTCCAGCATGATCAGTGTTACCTACTACTTCCTCGCCCAAAAGGATACCTTGATCAATGATTTTTGCAATTCTTATGACAATAGGAAGTGTCAAACGTGACGCTTTGCTCTGACTAACAAATCATGGGGTTGTGGCGGCTTAGCCATGGAGTGACCAAGATGCATGGATACCGTCCCGTGTTCTTGATATCTGCTACCAACACCTCACGATGATCTCCAATGTCGAGCTCCACTATAGCCTTGTGTGTGATGAGGAGGGAATTGATCACTCTTCCATCAACCACCCTTACTTCTCAAGGCACCAATTTAGGTTGTAGACGAGCATGGCACCGCGCAACAAATTTTGGATGCATAGATATTCTCATTGCCCCAGAATCCACCAAAGCAGATGCCGCAAAGGAGTTGATCGTAGCTTCCAAAGTAAGATGGGCTCCTGGGTCTATCATGGTGCACAAATAATGTGGGCCGTGTCCTTCGTTTTGCTTGAAAATCAAGGATCTTGTTGATTGACCTCGGCAACTTTCCAATTGTTCACCTCTCCGTCCTCCGATCCCCCCGGCCCTTGATATCGAAGCAGCAACACTCTGAATCGTGCCCTTGCCTAGGTAGTGAACCTCCCCGCTCAATCCGGGGCCATGCCTTTTCCTGATGGGGTAATTCCGCAGCTGCTTTTGATAAAGGTTTGGATGGATTCGTGGGTCACTTGGCTCGTACATGGCCTAATTCCCCACAATTCCAACATAGGCCTTGACGTTGGTATTCTAGTCGTTCCATAGCCGTTTTTGCTAATATTGTGCTTGTACAAACCGCGCCAAGCTCCATCCGTATCGATCTAGAGGCTTTTGGATTAACTTGAAATCTTTCACCTGCATTACGATTGTCGTTGGTCAAGGGTGTGCTGATAGAACAATCCAATTGCCACCAAATTATGATGTTGTTGTCGCCCTTATAATCTCTTGTCTATCCGTGATGCCATAGCCATCCAATCGTGAAGCCGTCAGGGCTGGGCCGTAGACGTGGCCACTGAATCCAAAATATTGTCTTTAAGACCACCACAAAAATGCGCCACAAGACTAGACTTGTTCCAATCAACCTGGGCTGCATATTTATTGAAGGTGGAAATATATGATGCCACTGAACCAATTTACCGAAGCCTTCCGAGGCGATCTTTAGCGTTATGCCTCCAATCGAGATTTCCATAAACTCCGATGGCCGCCCCCCGAAAGGCCTCATAATCTGTCAATAATTCATGTGCATGTCCCTCATCAAAAGCTTAAAGAAGGGGCATAGCCTCATTGTGTGCAGCCCCTGTCATGTATAAAAGGGCATATGTTACTTTGTTAGGGTCGAAACTATACGTGTGTGGCTTGCCATGAAATATTAACTGCAGCTCGGCAAACCAATGATACACCTCGTTGCTCTTTCTCCCAACAAATCTTTCCGGCTCCGCCACTTTTGACTCCTTGCGTCCATAACCTGATGTTTCACACGGCCCCACATCTCATTGCATCTGCTCCGCTTTTATGCTAGAGATTGGAAGAGACTCGTGTTGGGATCCCACCCGCACTTGTTCCGCAATCAGTTGCACAATATTAGATATGGCGGCTTGGAGCACTGTCTGAACATGTTGTTCGACAAAGAATGCCTATTCCAGGCCGGGCCCCTTTGGGGCTGTAAGATATTCGGCCCCCACCTCCACTTGCTTACGATCCATTTGATTTTACTATATTTTTTCATTTATTTATTTTGATTTTTAATAAACATGCAACTCATATTATTCTTGGAATAACATTACATGAGGCTGCATGTCAAGGTTCAAAAGTGGACTTACTTCTAATTTCTTAATTCCTTGAGTGAAATCATCACAGACTGTTTAATGATCTGTTGGCTATTAATCCGAAGATAGTTGATAATTCAAAAGACAGCTGCAAAGAATAATTCTAAAATAGCGACATGGTCATGATTGGGTGAAATCATGGCCCTGAATAATAATCGTGGAAATTCCGTAGCGGCATGATCAGGTGAAAAGCTTCATTGATAATCAATCTCCCCAAGATCTCCATAATTGTAGCTCATAGTCTCCACCCACTTAACTGCTCAAACCCTCATGCATGCAATTCCGTCCAACTGCCAGCTCTTCCAACATTGGAAAGGATGAACATCTTCAAGTAAAAGTATCCACTATGCGTCTCTTGCCTCACATTAAGACTTTCAACAGAATCGGAACCAATGAGAGAAGTGATGTTATGTGATAGACCAATCATCTTCTCTCTAAATTCCATCTTTAGAAGTCATGGATTATAGGCAATTAGAAAGGAGCGGTAGCATGGAACTACTTCTCCCTTTTGAGGATAGACACTACAAAAACCATCAGAGCTTAAAAAGGGACCTTTTTGTTTAAGTTAATTTTCTGGGGGGTATATTTCGTTTTTGTTTTGATTGTATGTTTTGTGTGTGTTGAGTTAAGTGGTGTCCGGGTCAGGGAAAGGTTGGTTGTTTTCAATTCTTTGTTTATGTAGAACAATGGACATAGCATGTTGGATAGCGATGGTGTTGATTTTTCCAAAAGTGTTTCTAATGTAGGTCTCTAGTATTTGAATTTTTCTGAAATTGCTTTCATGGAGGGAATGTATGTGGTTGCTTTTGCTCCAGCCGTTATTACTATGAGTGGGTCAACCTTCCAACCGAGTGTTTGTGTGTCTTATATGAGTGGTAGATATTTGTTTGTTTTTTGTGCAATCATATTTGGCAAAAACCGGTCATTGCAATATGTAAATTCTATAAATTGTATGGTAATGTATGGGTTGGGGGATTTTGGCAGGGTTTTTTTTGTATGGTATGCCACAAATACATAGTAAATCGGGTTTGAGTCTGGCATTACAGTGACATCTTTGTATGTTACATGTGCATTGTAGGAGCCATGAGGAGACTGTGTTTTTTGAGGGATTGTTGTGAAAGGTGCCTACGTTCATATATGTGAGGCATCTAGTCTGACTATGTGAAACTAGTAGTTTTCTAATTTCCTAGACTACCTTATTATGTCGTTTTATTCGTAATGAGTGTATATGGTGTTGTTTGCATTTAAGCAATACGTGGAGCCATGTGTCATGATCTATGCAGTCGCCTATGGGGCAAATTGTGGAGGGAAATCTTTCTCTTTCAAAGAATAATTGTTTTCAAAGATTGCCCATATATTGTCGAGTTCGGAATTTTATGATGCAGGTTTTATGTGAGTCTGTGATGCTAGGATTTTTCCAAAAGGCATTGGAAAGTTGGTTGTCTATGTCCAAATTATTTGTCCATTTGTCTATGTTGGGGAAGTTTTCTGCAAGTTCTTTTAAGTTGTTGTATAGGTCATGTTTTTTAAGATATTTCGATAAGAATCTAATGGGGCCTTTATTTGAGGTGGCACCCATTGATGACTATTCTTTTTGTTGAAAGTAGTAGGGGGTTGTGTGAGCATGTTCAAATGGGTGTCGAGCATTTTTGTGATTTTCTTTGTCACGACCCCTTTTTGGCTAGTTTATCGGCCTCTTTGTTACCCATGATGTTGATGTAGGCTCGTACCTTGTGGAAGCTAATGGGGTGTGAGCAGGTTTGAAGCATTTGTACCATAGATTGGAGGGTGACATTATCCAAATGATTGTTGTGTAAGGTTGGATGGTGTATTTGTGTGTTTTGAAGGTACAGGAAGTTTATGCAGTCCGTGAATGTATAGGCTGGTTAGTTAGGGTATTCATTGTTTAGTATTTGTACTGTTTTGTGGACAGCTTTCAGTTCTGCTCTAAAAATGATTTGGAGGCCATTAAGCCGTTTGGCCTTACTAATTGCTTTTGGGTCAATATGTATTCCATAGCTTGCAATTTCACGGGTCCAATGTCCACTTACTTCCATAGGTTATTTAAGTGAACCATCTGTGCAGTAACAATATTCAGGGTTAAATTTGAGGGGGATTTCCGCGTTGTAGTCTGGAAGTAGTGGTGTGTAGGATAGGGGTGTATTTTGGAATTTTGGAAATTGGAGTTTTGACCATGCTTTGTTGCAGTTGACAAGGGTGTCTTTGGAGGTTGGCAAGGCGAGGCATGTATATGCATTTTGAATTTTGAGTTCTGTAGTTATTGTTTGGAGTTGATCAAGGCTTGATTGGTGACCAACATTGTTTTTTTTTATGGTGTATGTATTGAATTTGCAGGGTGGATTGTTCAGTTCTTGGTTTATTGAGTTCGGGGATATTGTTGGTTCTGTGTATGTAATGGTGTTAGCGCCAAATAGGCACATGACGTGGGAGTCTTGGAATGGGCCCTTATGAGGATTCATGTTTTGATACCAATCATTGTCTACTAAAATAAGGTACGTTATGGTTTAGGGATTATGTTTAGCGGCAAGGCGGGCCTAGTGAATAGCTTGGTATGTTTCTTCTGTATTGTATGGGTGTGCATATCCAATGCCTTCCCATTTGAAGTCAAAGGCTTTCCCTATTGAACCAAAGATTTTATCTCTGGTAAATGGGGAGAAAAATTTGTTTAGTGCAGTGGAGCATGTGACTAGGGAGGAGAAGTAGTAGTATTATATGTTATGTGCTGTAGTGATTCGTGAAAAATATATATGTACGTCATTTTCTTGGATTTGTATGGTAGGTTTGTTTGAGTCAATATCTTTGTGTGGGTTACATTCGGTGATAAAGATGTGTGTTAGAGGGATTTGTGTGGAGGGAGTTACAAATCTTATATCTCTGGTTTGTGTTTGGGGTTGGTGTGCATTGAATATATTTTTTCAAACAGTGTTGGATTGTTCTCTGTAGTATTTTTTGAGGCATTTAAGTTGGTGTGATGTGATGGAGTGGTTGTGCTATAGGAATAACTCTCGTTGGGTTTGCCATTTGTCGTACGTTTGGTCTTGTATTTTCTATTGACAGTGATATGTTATATCTATAGGTATGTCGTTGGTATCATTTTGTTTTCTATGTCTATGGTCTATGATTGCGTATATCGGATATTTGAGTGGATTCTTTGTAATATAGTTTGGAGGTAGGGGGTAATGAGGTGTATTGGGCGGTGGGGTGCGTAGTCCTGATGGAAATTCTTCCATCATGTACATATAAGTATTAGTCTTTATATGTGTGAATTTTAATAAGTAAAGAGTTGGGATAAAAGGGGTTGGTCGTGGTAAGAACCACGGTTTGAGGATTTGGGCAAGTGTTAGCATGTAGGTGCTGCACCGCTATTGTCACTGCTCAGGGGGGTAGGTAGCGGATTGACAGGTATTTTTCCCGCCTCACTAGCGAGCCAAGTCGTGGGCCGCCCAACCACTCGACGGGCTCGATCGGGTTCGAACCCGGACCGGCGGCAGCCACTGACCACGACATTTCCAGCCAACCAAGTCCACGATTTGGCGATCAAGTTGTGCGAATCAACACCTTTATACGTCCGTACCATCAGCTATCTTACGATAAGTTTTTTTTATTTAGTTATTTTTTTTATTTTACTTATCTTGTTGGTTGGAAGGTCTAAGTTTTTAGTCTTCCAATAAATAAAAGACTAGGGGATTTTATGTGGTTGAAAGTGGAAAAGATAAGAAAGTAATGAAGTACCTTGTGGGGTACTTTGGGTAGAGTGACATGGGCTGGAGTGCCCACATCCACTTGAGGTGGAAAAGAGGAAAATGAGATTCCTTAGTGTGTGTGTGTGTGGGTGAGAGAGCAAGGGTTTTGAAGCAGAATTCGATTGAATGTAGCTCATTGAGCACGAATTCTTTTGAATTGAAACTTTGAGATGTTGTTCCTTGTGTCAAGAGCTTTTCAAATTGTGTTCACAAGTTGAATTTGGAGTTGTATTGCAAAAGTTATGAAGGTTTGAAATTGTGAAAATCCGAGGCCGTCCATTGAGAGGGCAGAGGTTTCAACAAGCTATAACTTTTGGACAGTAGTTTAGAATGGTTTGAATTTTGGAAAGTGTATACATCACTGTAATAGCTCTCCAAAAACTTATTACAATTGAGATTTAGAGTTTTGAGGACGAAGTTATTGAGGACTGAATTTTACTTGAAGGGCAAAACTTTGAACGTCCATAACTTTTGGAGAGTAGTTTAGAATGACTTGAAAATTGGAAGAGTGTTAGTTCGTTGCAATAGCTTGCCAAAGAGCTATTGCACTTAATATTTGGAGATTTGAGCCATTTGTGGCACCTGTTTGAAGGTTATAGCCTTGGTGGAAGTTTTTCCATTGTGTTTTTGAACACTTCTTTGAGTTTCTTTGTGTTTTTGAACACTTCAAGATTTGAAGACAAGAAACATGAAGACTCGTGTGTTGTGGCTTGTGGCTCATTGTCTTTAATTTCTTATTCCCAGTCGGTTTTGGAGGCTAGTTGTTTTCAATTCTGTTTTGTAAACTTTGTTGCGGCGAAGTGGGGTTAATGGCCCACACGGTCATATTTATGTTGTTACCACTGGTGAGGCACGATTGCTGATCACCGTGGGTTTGAAATTTAGGAGCCGATCTCCGGACGGTTCAGCTCGTGGTCTGGCCGTCACGTTTTACCCGTCCAAAGCCGTGGGTTTTTATTACCTTACCTTTATCCTTAAACCTGTTAGAACCATCACAGGATAGGCCAACGGGGAGCAGATTGAAGACTTGAAGATTTAGAAGACCGGATAATTGAAGACCTGAAGATTTGAAGATACGATTGGATTCCCGAGCAAACAATCTCCAGTCGCAACCAGATTCTCTACAAATTCTCAAGGCGCTCCCCTCTCCACACGACAGCGTAGGTGGGGGGATTATGTTTGATAGTACATTGTTATTTTTGCAAAAATATATGTCTTTTAGTGTTAGGGGGCTTGGGTGGATGTTGCAAGGTTGCGGGCATGTAGGCTGACATTCAAGGTGGTAGAATAGTTGTTTGGCTAGGTTTTCGGCACTTTTAATTGGTCTTGTTGGTTTGGAATGGTAGCAAATAAATTTGTCCTTATTCATGAGCTTGGTGCCACATGGTGTTGTAATTTTTAAGGTTTGTGATGTTATGGGTAAAGAGTTTTTTGAGTAGTTTTTGTAATGTTTGTTCTCGTATTTGTCGCAGTGCAGTGGCTTCTTGAAGCCATAGTGTTTTGAGTGGTGCAGGTTCAATAAAAAAGTTTTCTAGGGTGCTCTTGAGGTGTAATTTGCCTCCAAGATAGACGTAGGCCTCATTTTGGTGTAGAATATGAATGGGTTGGTTTTTGTAGTTAATGTTTGCATTTTGAATTTTTGTTTTAAATGCGTCTAGGTTGGTTTTTACTTTGTTTGGGCAACCTGTGATTGCACATTATGAAACTTTGACGTCCATTCTTGAGCATTTGCAGAATCTGTCTATCTTGTCAATTTGTGTTTGGATAGCTTTTAGTTTCTCTGAGAGGGCTACAAGGTCGTCCGCGTATGCAGCAGAGTTTACTATGATTTTTGAGGATCCGAATGTGGAACCATTTTTTCCTCTTTACAGCCATCTTAATAGTGGCTCAAGAAATATAATAAATAAGTAAGGGCTAAGTGTGTCTCCTTAGATTGTGCGTCTTTGGATTGATATCGGGTATGTTTTCCCAAAGTTTTTGCTTGTGTATGTCGTAGTTGAGCGGGCGTATATGTTACCGACCAATGTTACTGCGTCTTTGGGGTATCCAAAATCACTCATGATGGCTAGTAGACGTGGGTGATCGATAGAACCAAATGCGTTTCTGAAGTCTATGTATAGGATGTATATGTCTTGATTGGTGAATTTAGCGTCTTCCAGTACACTGATGAGGGTTTGTATCTGTCTTTATGTACTGCGTTCTGCACTGAAGCCTTCCTGGCTAACATGTAGGATGTTGTGCGTTTTTCCATACGAGGATAGTATGGTAGTAAAAGTACTTATATATATTTTGTAGATGATATTGGCTAGGGCGATAGATCTGTGGTTTGTTAATATATAAGGGTCACCATTTTTATATAGGAGAATGGTTAAGCTGGTTTTTCAAAGTTCGGGAATATGTTTTTGTTTGTAGCAGTGTAAAAAGAAGAGGTGTAGAAGTTTATGGAAGCGCTCCGGCATATTTTTGAGAACTGAGTTTGGAATTTTGTCTGGCCCAGGGGCTTTGTTGCTGCTTAGATTTTGAGACATTGGTCGTACGTTTCTTTTTTGAAGTATGTATGTAGGGGTGTGTCTGGGTCCCTTCTTTTTTCTATGATAAATCCATCCAAGTCATGCCATGGATATTGTCTAGCGTTGCAGGTGCATGTTGAGGGGTCTTTGGTTTGGTAATTGCACAGAGTGATGATGGGTTTATTTGATTTGTGACTGTTGGAGATATATCTCATTTGCGATGTCTGTCGGGTTTGTCAAGATGTTGCCATGTTGATCTAAAATTCAATCTAGAGTTTGAGGGTTGTTATTGCTTCTAAAAACTTTTTGATTTATTTTTTTGGGGTTATTGTCGTAAAGATCGGAAGGCGTTCCCACTTGCTTGCGGACACTAACACTAAATCCAGAAAGAAATGGGAGAAAATTAAAAAAATTAGGCAGTAAGCTTTGTTTCAATAGCATAACTAGGTCCTAGGTAGAAATAAGGTCTCACTGCTAAACCGACATCCTTTAACATGATAGTTTCGGTACTTTTCTGGAAGTCCAGAAGCCGGAGTACGGTGGAGTCCGGAACTGGCCGTAACGATCCGGACGATATCCGGATCCGGAATCGCCATCATGACCCCAACGGTATTCGTACATCGTGCTTGATATATAACGCGTCTGCCAGAAGAGGACGCCATCATTCTCGTTTGTCGTTTTCTGCGCTCTCTACTCTCTTTTGCTTTTCTGCGTCTTCTGTCTTCTTATTCTCTAATGCAGAAGTAAACTAGAAACAAGGGTCTTTGTGAGGTCAGTGCGTGTAGGGTTTCTGGAAAGATTGCGAGGCGCAAGCACACCGAGAGATGGAGCCGGATGGCGGGGAAGAAGGGCAAGACTCTAGCCGCCAGAACCCTACTACTTCAGAAAGTGGCGCCGGAACTGCCAACTTTGGAGGAGGAGTTTAGGGTTTTGGAGAGCTACCTAGAGCCTATGGGCTGCAACGGCCTTCAAGGAGCGCCGTGGGCCTTCCAAAGTGAAGCGATGGTGACGAAGCTTGTGGGAAAGCCGCCGAAATAGTACGACGGACGCATCCGGGCTCATCCGAAAGAGAGGACCGCCGCGAAACAGAGGGACCCCTAGGGCTTCCGGTAGGGGGTAGTCAAGGTGGCAGAGCGCAACGACGACCTGCTGAAGGAAGAGTTTCTACAGAAGGCCAATCCAAAGGACGGGTACGTCTTTGGTTTCCTTACGAATCCAAACGCCAGGTTAATCGTCGCCTTCCTAAACCCTATTTTCTATCCGGAAAAGCCGAAGAGGGTAGTGGCAAAGCTAGCTAGTCTTCTCCTGGAGGCAATGAGAGGAAAGCATATAGTAGACTAGGCAGCCCCGATGGGAGACCAGGTCGACCGAATGGTCAAGAACCTCCCATGGGCCAGGAAGATAGCAACGCTGTCGTGTAGAGAGGAGCGCCCTTTGAGAATACGCGAGGTATCTGGCTACGACTTCGTATAATCTGCTACGGAGTTCTGTCAAATCTTGTAATCTTTGGTCTTCAGTCTTTGGTCTTCAGTCTTTAGTCTTCAGTCTTCAGTCTTCAGTCTTCAGTCTTCAGTCTTCAGTCTTCAGTCTTCAGTCTTTAGTCTTCAGTCTTCAGTCTTTAGTCTTTAGTCTTTAGTCTTCAGTTTTCAGTCTTCAGTCTTCAGTCTTCAATCTTCAGTCTTCAATCTTCACTCTTTAAACTCCTCCCCGTTGGCCTATCCTGTGGTGGCTCTAAAGGGTTAAGGGTAAAGGTGGGTGATAAAAAACCGCAGCCTCGGACGAGTAAAACGGGATGGCCAGACCACAAGCTGAAACCGTCCGAAAGATTGGCTCCTAAAATTCAAACCCACGGTGACTAGCAAACGTGCCTCACCGGTGGGAACGACATAAACACGACCGTGTGGGCAATTAACCCTACTTCGCCGCAACAGAGTTTACAAGAACAGAATTGAAATACAACTAGCCTCCAAAGCTGGCTTGGAATCACAAAAAAAGAAATCGGACCACAAGCCACAACACACTTGTCTCCATCTTCTCTTCTCTTCAAGCCTCAAGTCTTCAATTCTTCCATCCTTCAACTCCAAAGTCTTCAAGATGTGAAAAGAACCTCCAATAAGTGCTCCAATCTAAGCTGTGAACTTTAAATGAACGCCACAGGCGGTTGAAAGCTTCAAATTCAGATTTTATTGTCTCTATGGAAAGCTATTCTAATATACTAACACTCCTGAAAATTTCAAATCATTCCAAAATACTGTCCAAAAGTTATGGACAATCAAAGTTCTGCCTACCCCTATTCATTCAGATTTCAATAACTTCTTGCTCACAACTCCAAATCTCAATTGTAATATCTTTCTAGAAAGCTAAGATAGAGATGCACAGTCCCTCAAGATCTCAAATCAAATTGAGAACTACAAAAAAAGTTGTGGCTCCTCGAAACCTCTGCCCCTCAATGGATGGCCTCGGGTTTTTACAGAATTAAAACCTCAATAACTTTTTCTCTACAACTCCGAATTAAAAATTTAAAACGCGTATGGAAAGCTCTTGAAACAAAGAACAAGATTACAAATTTTCAATTCCATACCATTCAAGCTCAACGAGTTACCCACAGTCAAAGTTCTGCTCCAAACCCTTGCTCTCTCCCCCGCACACACACACACTCACCCACTAAGGAATCTTCCCCCTAACCTTTTCCACCTCAAGTGGACGTGGGCACTCCAGCCCATGTCACCCTACCCAAAGTACCCCACAAGGTACTTCTTTACTTTCTTATTCTTTCCACTTTCAACCGCATAAAATCCCCTAGTCTTTTTTTATTGGAAGACTAAAAACTTAGACCTTTCAACCCACAAGATAAGTAAAATTATAAAAATAACTATAAAAAAAAACTTATCGTAAGATAGTTGATGGTACGGACGTATAAAGGTGTTGATTCGCACAACCTGATCGCCAAGTCGTGGACTTGGTTGGCTGGAAATGTCATGGTCAGTGGCCGCCGCCGGTCCGGGTTCAAACCCGATCGAGCCCGTCGAGTGGTTGGGCGGCCCATGGCTTGGCTCGCTAGTGAGGCAGGAAAAAAAAATACCAGTCAACCCGCTACCTACCCCCCTGAGCAGTGACAAGAGCGGTGCAGCACCTACATGCTAACACTTGCCCAAATCTTCAAACTGTAGTTCTCACCACGACCAAACCTTTTACCTCATCTATCCGCTAGCTGTAATCAAAACATATCCATACTTATATTAATATCTACATGACGGAAGAATTTCCATCAGGACAACGCCGCTCTCAACTTACGTGGCGCATATGTACGCCAAGAAGAAGTTGTTGAGTCCGAAGGAACCGGGCGAGTTCGACAAACTTCTTAGCATCCAGTCTTACGTCGAATGGGAGACGAAGGATGAGAAGGAGGACTCTCAAGACTCGGAGTTACAGACATTGTCCCCGCTCGTCACCAGGAGATCTCGGAAGCATAGCAGGTCAGTCCAGAAGACTCCGGAACCCGCAGGTTTGAGCCAGCCTCCGGAAGAGATGGAGACCTAGGCCTCGACCAAGGAACCACCCTCCGAAGTGCCACCGGCTGAACCCTACAGCACCGGAGTTGAGCCGGGACCAAATTTTTCCCCAAGAATAACCGACCGCATTTTGGAGGATATTGCAGAGCTCTGCCAGCATGTGGTTTGGCGAACAAAGATCCAGGACGGAGAGATCAGGGAGAGAACGGCCATGATAATGGCCATCATGGAAAAAGTGGGGACGAACGACTCCATGGATCTCATCCCCTAACTTAAGGAGCTGATGACCAAGGAAGTTTTGGTCCAGCAGTAGGAGAAACAGCAAGCCACCCTTATCCAGACCAATGTCCGGTTGTGGAAGCGAGTAGAGCAGGCGGAAGCTGCTCAAGACGAGGCCCAACAAGCGAGAGCCGAGGCGGAAACAAAGATCTCTACCTCCGCTCAAGCCTTGACGAAGGTTCGTGCTGCCCTCAACTTTCCGGTGGACACCGTCAATCGGGCTTTCCTCTACACTGAGAGCCTGGAGAAGGATGAGAAACTCAACAAAAGGCATATCATCCGATTTCTCTTGGACCACAGCCGGAAGATGGAGGAGACCTAGAGCAAGATTTAGGAGCAGGTGAAGAACCTGACCCCTGCAGCTCTTAAGGCACCCCAGGCCCCAGTTCTAGAGGTAGCACTTGCGACACCAGCCAGAATCGGGCCAATCCGGAACTCTACCCGGACTTGCAGCTAGAACGCCGCAGACACTGGCCAGAGGTTTCAATGACCTCATTGGGACTCCGGATTTAGCCTCTCCGATGAGCTGGAGCAAGGTGCCCTTCCCAAGCACGGAGACCCTCCAGAAGTGGTAGAGCATCATGCCGGAAGTCCTCTTGCAGGAACCCTGTAGTAGTAATTTTTTCAATTTTTGATAGTTTTCTATTGATAGTGTGAATAGGTGTTATAAGTTAAGTTACTTCCATTTTGACATGATAATGTGAATCAAATGGATATAGAAAGTAGTTATGGTAGTTAGAATATGAAAAGGCATGATTGTATAACTACCTAGGGCTATAAGATAGAGAATGAAGAAGAGAGAAAATACTATACACTTAGCATTTTTAGCAATATATCTTATGGTGTTAGTCATCATCTTAGCTTGAATCTATTTGATCATATTTGCTATCAATTATAGAACTTAAAGTATCATATAGTAATAGTAATTACATTGTGATATTCAACTGGATTACCATAAGTATGATATCAAGTCGATGTTGTGATCAATTGGATATGAGTCGTGATGTTGGATTGGTTAACTACCACCTGTGAACTATCAACTTGATCATAAAATGCACACACTGATTTTGGAATCAAGTAGAAGTCAAAGTCAGTCTATTGGATGGTAGGTTGAGTTACAGGTTGAAGTGTATGTTGACAAGGGTATGGTAGAATCAACTTGACAAGAGAGGTCAAGTTGATGTGTGGCATCCAACAGAGGTCTGTGGTTGTCTAAGAGTTACAGCCATGACTATCCAATGGATCAGAGAGAAGTTAATTGTAGAGACGACAGTCCTATAATAGCTAAGGCATGAACTCCTATCAACTGGATGTGTGATTGTATGTTGGCAAGGATGAGGTCAACATATAATATTCAGATCATGGATAGAGTGTATATAGTGGAGAGGAAATGTGAGTGATTGATTAAGTTATGTTCTATTGGATGTGTGTTTGGCCAACCATGTCAATTAGATGATTTACATAATGGTCTGATATGTGAAAGCCGTGATCTAATTGATGGTATTTCTTCTGATATAGATATGATTAATCTTTATCAAATAGATAATCATCATTAGAGTTGGTAATCACCAAGTGTATACACGTAGGAAGATCAGGGTTGTAAATTGACTTATGGGAGTCTATAAGTTGCAATCAATGCATTTGCATACTTAAAAGTAATCTCAATTGGATGTTGAGATAAAATTACAAGAACTTAGAAGTAATGATGGAGTGAAGATGAGCGAGAGAATTGCATGAGCTAAGTATTGAAACCCTAATTTCAATTATGCATCATAACATGACAAACATAATAATATAGAATAAAGAATTAAAGAACTTGCATTCATTGGTGATTATCAATTTGATTATGGAAAGCAACAAGTGGTTACTACGGATACTTTCAATTTGATGTAACTACGAGTAAACTTAATTGCCTTAATTTCCTAAAGAAGAATCCTTGGATTAAAGTTGGAAAATAATTACATTTATCTTCTTCATGTGACCTTAAGCTACATTTAACATTAAACGAAAAGATCCATTCCCAATAATGAAATTTTAGAGTTGAAATGCTTGGGGTATTTTGATTAATTTGATGTTTTCATACTACAAACCCCCTCTGCCCTTCCGGATTTCGTCGGAGTCTCCTTCTCATGTTCAACTATAGGCGACTCCTCCACTTTGCAGCCAAGCAGTGACTGACATGGATGTCAGCCTCAATGGAAGTTTCCGAGACCTACCCAACCCTCGAGTCTGGTCACCCTCACCACAGACCGGCACCCCAACAACAGGAGATCCGGAAACTCCTTCCAATCAAAAGGACAAGGAGCCCAAGTTTATGGCGGAGTCGCCAACGTCTACTCCGGAGCAGCCAGAGACCAGTGCGGCCGCAGAAGAAGTATCCTCTAGGCGTAGGAGTCTTAGGAAGACGAGCCAGATTACTCCGTAGTTAAGATCTTTAATCAGTTAGGTTTAGCAGCGATTAACGATGGGGCTCAAGGCTGCACCCGGCTACCAAAGCCTAGGCTAAAGAATACCCTAAACTGGTTTACTAGTTAGGAGCGGAAAAATCGGATCTCAGATCCATAAATTTTGGATATGAGATTTGAAATCCGGATTTCCAGGGATAAGATCTTTTTACTTTTAGGATAAGATTTCCCGGATTTTGAGCGGGTAAGGTAGACTTTAGATTCAGGAGTTTAGTCAGTACTTAATAGATGAGTTTTAGTCAGCTCATCATCTTGTTTTCTCTCATGAAGAGTATTTTCTATCTATCACATTTCTTCTTCTTGAACTTGTGGTGATTAAGGTTTCTTTCCTGCAAGGAAGCAGATCCATTTTGGTTGGGTTACTATAATTTGTAGTTTTTACGCGTTGAGGGTTGCAAGAAGTTTTAATTAGAACAACCAGTTGGGACTGGCATTGAGAGAGCGCCCAAAAGAGTTGGAGGAGAGATTAGGTAGAAACCTAACATTCTATAGGGACCGGAAGGAGCTCGGAGGGGGAGGGGATGTAGTGTAGAGGTGGGCCTGGTAGTTCCTAGGGCACAAAATAGCTGTGTGAACCCAGATTTTGGTTGCGGACGGAAATTCCCTTTACAATAGAAAAAGCCCGGTGTGTATGTCTGGAAAGAAGTTTACTTACAAATTGCAACAGCCATTCAGCAGAACACCACAATACCAGCCAGAATGTCGTTGTTGTCCGATTGACCTCTACGTGACCGCATCCGGATGGCCATCCGGATGATGTGAGAGTGTGGGTCAGGCTATAACAATTATTCACCAGTTAGCAGAGTAGGGGAGTGGGTGTCTAGCCACTATAAGTTACGAGGCAGTGAGTGTCTAGCCACTTTAAGTCACAAGACAGTGGGAAATCCGGCCACTTATACAAAACAGGATCAGTGGCACCCGGCCACTCGGTTAAGAACTCCGGAAGGAACTCGATCTGAAGTGATTTGGGATCCGGAAGGATCCGGAAACTATTGTAAGAACTCTGGAATCTGAAAGGATCCGGATGGTAGACCAAGGGATGAATAGGAAAGCAAACCAAGGGAGTAGTATTTGGTAGTTAGTTAGTTTTTACCTATCAGTTGGGAAAGGAACAATAAGTCTCTCTGGGAACGAATTTAGAGCGGATATTTTGGGTATATTTAGCTACAACTAAGTGCTATCCGGAGGAATACTTACTCTACAGCTTGCAACAATACTCTCACTATACCGATAGACCTCCCGGTTGAGATTTCCAACCCTCCGGGGATCCTCTTGACTATATGCCCGAAGATACTCCCAATCTTCCTGTCAATCCTCCCATGGATCTTTTGGAAGATAAGTCCACTCTTCCAGATAAGTCTTCCAGATGAGCCTATGTTATATGTTATCAATGTGGATTTATCCTATCTATTGATAGAATGTTTCTAGGTGCCATAGATTATCTCTAAGGTGGGAGTAGTGATGTTGATGGGGCCCCATCATGCACTTGGTCACTACCACTTGAGTGAATTCTCAGGCTACCTATTATTGTTAAAGTATGTTTTTACCGGTCTCGGACCAGGAGTCTTCCGGTTTATCGATCTAACCGGTCATCCGCCGGTGGCTAGGCAACCCTCAATTCTAGGATGTAGACGTTGTTTCCTACCTTTTGTAGACCTAGTTTTTGGAGGGTAGCTAGTGGCCTTTGTATACTTAAGGAGCCTTGGACTTTTGTTTTAAGTACTCTTCATTTTTTTGCTTTGCTTATGTCTTGCCTTCATTGCTTGTGTCTAGAGTTATTGTTGAGCTTGTGTGAGTAGAGAAGGAGGGAGTTGAATCCTCCTAGTGGGTCTTTGCTAGGATGTGCAAGGTTGTAGCTTGTTGAGTGTTATGTGGTTGAATATAAGCTAAGGCTTCTGGAGGGAGTAGGATATCCAAGCTAGATTGTGGAATAAGATCCGGGATCTACTCCAAATCCTAAATCGGTTGGACCGGGAAGAGTTACTTACCGGATGGGATCCGAAAAGCCGACTGCTATTTATGATAGCCTCCTTTAAGTGGAAAGTGTTTGGATTGGTGGAGAGGAGTGGTGACATCCCCCGTCTTAGTACACCAAGAGAGATCCCAGGTAAGCTTGAGTTTGGAGTATTCCCGGTTTTCTATCCTTACGGGGTATGAGATCTCTTGATCCTCGTGGAAAGTTGTCTTGCTTATGTGAATAACTTAGCATTAGATTGTTGCGATTCTTGTATCTTGCTTGTTTGATTTATTGAGTGTGGTTGTAGTTGAAATCCCACTTTGCGAGACCGATTTACTGGAATTGTTTTCTTAGTTGTTTTCGGGACTGTTTCCGGTAAATTGTGAGGACCGGTGAACTAGCTACAATCTTTTATGTTGTAGTCCAGTGGTTTCATGGAGTACAACCAGGTTGTGGAGATTGTGGCCTTTGGACTGCAAGAACGGAGGGAGTGACTTTCCAGGCATCGTAAAAACTTACCGGAAAACTACTCTGACGCTCAACAGAGCTTCAACTAAACATTTGTAGTTACTTATTACCGGTCACCAAGGTACCGGGGAAGCCATCATTCCAGGTGTTCTGAGGTATTGAGTATGTATTGTTCTTAGATTTAGAATGTTTGACACACAATAAAAATCTTTGGAAATGATTTGGTTAGGTGGACTCGCTTAAGGTTAGTTTTGGTTTACTTTGGAAATTACAAACCACCTGACTACGACATCTTTCTTTGACTTCATGCCTTGCTTGAACCCTTCTCCCAAGACTACAAATAGAGTTCTAGTTTTTGTGTATAGCATCGCAAGTTTTTAAAATTTGATTTTCAATTTAAAACTGATGTTTTTCTTGTTGTAAGCTTTTCAACGTTGTATCACATGCTCTAATCGGAGTTATAAAGAAGCCATGGTGATGTTTTGAATAAATGAGGGTTCAAAATGTATGGCGACAAGACTCATAGATTTTGAAGGAGTGGTTCTAGGCAATCATTCTGAATATGGTAATGAAATTTGGAGGGTAGTATTTCAATTGCTTTAAGAAGGTTGGTTCAAAATCTTGGATGCATTAGACCACTAATGTTAAAGTTATGAGGGAATTTGCAACCGGGAATTTGAGAGCCATTCAAAGGCATAATTTAGGATAAAGAATCTTGGCTATGAGAGAGTGGTGGAGGATGTTTTTATGGTCCTTCTTTTGTGAATGTGTTCTTTTATTTGTAAGTACCTTATGTACAAATTTTGAGGTCTTTATTCGTCATAGAGTAAAAGTGATGATGAGCCGAAGGAAGGGGGGTTTGGATTTAGAAGCAGAGGACTTTGAGGCTATGGATTCCATTAAGAAATGATCCAGTAGTGTTGAAAATTGGTATTAAGGTTTGCATTTAAGTACTTAGAGTTGTGTTAAAATCTTAGAGGCATTAAACTTTTGATGAAAAAGTTATGAGAGATTTTATACTTGGATGTTTAGGGACAGAGTTTGAATAGGGGAACTTCCAGTCTTAGACTATTGAGGAGATAGTTTAGGAGGAAAAGACAAGAGTAGAGACCATCTTTATGTTTGTTGAGTTCATTTATACAAGACAAATCTTTCACTTCACTAATTAAATGAGAAAAGACCCAAAGTTTCCATAGCAAAGACTTCTCACACGACAACGTAACAGAGCAATAGGATGTGCCAGGCTAAAAGACCGTTAGGCCTCCTTCCAAATGAGAGCATGTTCTCAAAAGGTTTCTCCAAAGTTGTCAACACATCTGTGCATGTTGCGTGCCACAATATCCCATATTTTTCTCCATCGAATGTCCAGCCTAGACCGGATTCTGGATTCCCGTCTCGTCCGAATGTCCAATCTCGACCGGATGTCCAGATTCCAGATTAGTACCCTGATAGTACGTTTAAGGATTCCGGTTTGGACCTAGAGTTCTTATCCACTAATTCTATTGATTTATGCTATTCTAGGCTGTCCTATCCACTGTCTTTATAATTTTTTTATTTTTACTGGATTTTATGGCTATTTCCGGAACCTTGTGGGAACAAACCCACACAAATCGCCACCAAGTGTTGAAATTGAAAATCACAAAGAATACAAGGTGGAAAAAGTACTGGACTTATGATGAAGGTGGGACAAGTTGGAGTATTTGGTGCACTGGAGCAGTTATGATATTAACGGGCTGACGTGGGAACCAATCAAGAATCTTGCAAACACACCGAAATTGGTACATGAGTTTCATCAACTTGATCCGGATAAGCCTAGGGCTCCTCTTGGAACTCGTCGCTTGAGAGGGGGGTGATGTTAGGGACATAACCTCTAGAACCTTGTAAATTACTTTTACTTTTGAGTTCCTTTGATTTTAGAACTTCATTTACTTTATTATTTGATTTTCTATTTTTTACTTTAGGTTAGGGTATATATAGGAGTTGAGGCTGAAGAGTCTTCAGCCTCGACAATGCATCTCCTGGAGCCATCGCTCACCCCTCTTGTTGTTTTCGTGTGCTCATCTTGTTATTTCAAGTTCATATCAGTTTTCCTCTTGAAACGTTTTCTAGTTTCGAGAGTTCTTCTTTGATATTCTTGTGTCTTTGACTTGGGATGGGGGACACGAACAAG